>CAWUFW010016370.1:0-313182 GCA_963921515.1 Calotriton arnoldi | reverse complement strand
TGTAATTCCGTTCAGCAGTTCGGGCTGTAGCTGCGACTAAAGGTTCCTATGGAAAAATGAATGGGGAAAACGCGTTTTGGGACCCCCTTTTTCTCGGCCCCCGCTTGATGTATGACCCCGAGACTTTCAGGATAGGAGCGGACCGGAGCGCCTCAACAAGTTGGAAACTTTCGCAAAGATTCGTCAACCGGCGCCAACGTTATTTCAAATAGAATGTCGTGGATTTCCTATGGATAATAGGTTTTAACTATAACTATCTACTGGCGACCGCCAGTAGATAATATATATATATATATATATATATATATATATATATATATATATATATATATATATCAAAGCACCAATGTCTCAAGACACGAAGAAGGTGTGCACTCGGGCTTAAAGCATAAACAATCTTTTTATTCCGGCTCGCTCCACAGATTAGAAAGCGTGTGTTAGCTTTCTAATCTGTGGAGCGAGCCGGAATAAAAAGATTGTTTATGCATTAAGCCCAGTGCGCAGCTTCTTCGTGTCTTGAGACATTGGTGCTTTGATAATTGCGCTGAGCCATCTCCGCGAGCTGCGGCACCCGTGCTGCTGAGAGCGGCGATTTGTGGACGGCAACCTGTTTTTGAATATATATATATATATATTTATATATATATATTTGTAAATTTTTATATAATTTTAAAATTATAAAATAAATTACAATTAATAGTTTAATAATTGTTTTAAAGTAAATATATATATATATATATTTATTATTATGTATGTGTGTTTAAACTTTTTAATTAAGTTTATTTGCTATATTTGTTGAAATGTATATTAAATCTACTTTATTAGTTTTAAATTAATGTTATTATATAATATATTTAATATTTATTAAAAATCGATATTTTGTACAACTATATTTTTAACATCGATATTTTTTTCTTGATATTTTTGTACTTACCTGTTTAAGTATAGGGAGTCGATATATTTCCATTCTATATTTTTTCATCTATATTTTTTGCATCTATATTTTTTACATCGATATGCTGTCAGTGAACCCTCATGGATACTAAGGTGGTAGGATAACTCAGTCCCTACATACTAAGGTCCCATAATCCCACGCATAGTTCGGTGTTTGCGCAAAATCCCTGCAACAACACCTCACCATGGGACTCCAACTGGTTGCCAGCTGAACTTGGGCCCACACACTTAACCCAGCACCCACACCAGGAACTTCAGCATATTCATCAACAGCAAAATGGGCATGACCGCAAAATTCAGGGTTGTCACTGCATCCTGCTTCCAAACCCTGAAGATGCGGAGAAAGATCTTCAAATGGATACCAAGCAACTCTAGAAAACCTGTCAATCATACCAGAGTCACCAGCATGTTGGACTGCAGGAACACCCTCTATGACAGGATCACCAAGCAACTCACTAGAAGACTACATACTACCGAGAACTCAGTGGCCAGACTCATCCTCAACCTCCCACGCAGTACTCACATTACACTACACCTCAGGGAGCTCTGCTGGCTCCCGATACACAAATGCACTCAATGCGACAAGCAAGCAAGCTGATTAAACAGTCATGCTACAATACTTTTTTCAAAGACAAAGAACCATCATCTACTGGAGAGATTTCAGGACTTCGTAACAAATCAACCTTCTGCCCTCCTCCCCATACTATTCCAAAGAATATCATTACGTTCGAACAAACGGTCCTATCATCCCTCAACCAACTGCACCATCGAAAAGTCTTTGTCAAAAGCAACATGACAACGACACAAAGACTGGCCATTAAGGAACTGAAAGAGGACAAGGATATAATAATCAAACCAGCCGATAAGGGCGGAGCAACGGTGGTTTGGTCCAGAGAGGCTTACCTTGCACAAGGACGCAAACACTTCTTCAACCAAACGTGGTATAGAAAAATTCCTTCTGATCCGGTCAAACAAATCCAGAATGATATTAAAACCATGGTGGATAAAGGTTTGGAGGCAGGCATTTTGGGCCCCAAGGAACATGAATATCTCTTTAAAAAGCATCCAAGGACACCTGTAATTTATTTTCTTCCGAAGGTGCATAAGAATGCCACAGCTCCCCCTGGCCGCCCGATAGTTTCGGGATGTGACTCGGTACTGGAGCCAATTGCCAAATATGTTGACCTATTCCGCAAAGAATTTCTGAAAGAGGTCACATCATATTTGAGGGATACGATGGACTTTATAAATAAGGTTGAGGGCTTCCAATTCAACCCTGCCCACCATAGAATGGTCACATTGGAGGTCGTGTCCCTATACACGCAAACACCTCAAGAAGAGGCCCTTGAAGTTCTTGAATCTTACTTAGAGGGCAGAGAACGCCCCCACCGGGTTCCCACCCAATTCATTTTAAATCTGGCATCACTGGCATTGAAAAAGAACTATTTCAAGTTTGAGAACGACTTCTTCCTCCAAGTGAAAGGGACCGCCATGGGATGTCCCTTCGCACCGGAGATGGCAGTACTCTATATGGCAAGATACGAGGAGCAGTACATCTATAACAACAATCCCTATAAAAATCATGTGGTACAGTGGCATCGATACATAGATGATGTGTGGTGCATTTGGACAGGCACTGAGGATGATCTCCTCAGGTTCCATTCATGGCTTAATGACAGGAATCCTGATATCCAATTTAGTTTGGCGCACAGCATAACTAGCCTTACATTCTTGGATGTGGAGGTATGATCCACCGAAGCAGGACTCATAACTACATTATATACCAAGCCTACCGACAAGAACACACCACTGCACTTCAACAGCTTTCATCCAAAGAGCTTGAAAGACAACCTGCCCTATGGCCAGTTCTTGCATGTGTGGCACAACTGCACATGCAAGGAGGACTATGAGATTCACTCCCAAGCCCTGACCGAGAAGCTGAGAGCCAAAGGGAACCCATCAAAATTACTCAAACATTCACGCAAGCGTGCGTGGTTCACGCCACGAGAAGTCCTGCTTGTAAAGAAAACCAAAAAACCAATGACTCGCCTAGTGTGTCTCCACATTTGGGCCCCATACAAATTCTTTCAAAAAAATTGTTCGCCAAAATTGGCACCTGATAAAAGATGTTGACAAAGACATCCAAATACCCCTCTTTGCTCTGGAAAAAAATGCCAGTATTGGCCAACGTAACATACGAGCATCAGATGAACCCCAGAAGAAAGCTAGATCGATACATCCCTTCTTTAACCTCCAACCAGTCTCAGGACACCACAAATGCGGTAACTGACAGGTGTGCAGTTCAACCTTGGAGGGGACTGAGTTCATCAATGGACGCGAAAGATGGAAGCATAACGAATTTCCTACCTGCAAGACCAAGAACGTGGTCTATGCGATTATCTGCCCCTGTCAGCTGGTTTATGTTGGCAAAACATCACAGGAAATCAGACAGCCGATAACTCACCATCGCTCTAGAATCAAGAATAAAGTACCCAACGCACCCCTTGTCACGCATTTTCAAGATCTGGGTCATACAGAAAAAGATTTCCACTGGACAGTTCTCAGTGTAATCAAACTCAATCATCGGGGTGGCGATCCTGAAAGAACACTTCTCCAAAGAGAGGCTTACCTAATTATGAAATTTAATACCGCCTCCTCTGGCCTCAACGAGATGTCTGAGATAAACAGATTGTAAACTTTTTATATGCTACTCTGAAAACCCTTACCATGCTGCTCTAACGTTATGCCATATGCCGTCATACTACAAGTACCATCATGCAATGCGTCCCTCACGCCATCAGAATCTACAAGTTAGGGCCGCGTCAAGCTTCCGCATTCCTGAGATGCTTTGACCCGTGTACGCTGGTGGGACGTTGAATTCGCTGAAGCTGCCAGAACCAAGCAAGTCCTTGGAGCTCGCTTCACCGTGTTAGAGAGAGCGCATTTAGCACTCACACACGCGCTCACATTTCACTTTTCAATCATTACAGGAATCGATCCAACGACCGGTCACCGACACGCTGCAAATCCATCCATGGCGCTTTGCAAAACGAAGTGAGTTTCAATCCACGCAGCTTGTTTCGTTTCAAGTTGTTCTTTTAAAATTGTCAAACTTGCAAGCCGCCACCCCAAAATGGCTTTATGAGTGTATTTATTGTTCCATATAGGGGCACCACAACGTGAAAACTATCTACAGCTTCCCTCCTTTTGAAGCGCACGGTAATCGTACCTAACCAGTAAGTTTAAGCTTCTAATTAATATACAACTGTGAAATTACCACATGCCCAGACTGCACACACGTGGTCTAACACACTGGGGTCGATTCCGATGTCGGCCGGAAGCGCACCTAACAGTATTCGTCCGGAAAAAAACCAAGCCGAACGCGTGTTTTCCGACCGAGTCGAATACCACACCGAACGAACAAGTACGATGCGCACAACAGCCCAGATTCCGAGCGAGCCGTACTTACCCAATCCAGCTCCTGTTCCCCGCCCGAGCCGGATCCGCTAACGCCGATTCGAGCCTCATGGAAGCAAATACACAGCACCTTCCGGCCAGACTAGTACGATGCGCGCTCCGTATGCACCGAACCCGTCGCTACGTCCGGCACGTTTCAGCATCGGGGAGAGCCGCACATAAGCTCCGATTCGCGCCACAAGAAGATCCACGGCTACGAGACGAACAAGCCAGCGACGAGTACGAGTCGAAGACACGCGTAACCCGAACGAGACGACCCAACCATGAATCCCATCGCGCAGGTCCTACCTATACTCTACATCTATTACCGGGACCGGTTCGGACGCGTACGGCGCAGACGGTAAGTCAAACACCCACAACACAAACAAACGACACGTACCCGAAATATGTCACACACACATAGGGATGCACAAATGACGTACACTAGCAACAGCACAGTCATAGGGGTGGGATGGGCATCACCAATGCCATACACACCCATAGGGGCCTGGATGCCTATCACTACTACCATCCCCACTCATGGGGGGCAGGATGCCTATCACTACTACCATCCCCACTCATGGGGGGCTGGATGCCTATCACTACTACCATCCCCACTCATGGGGGGCAGGATGCCTATCACTACTACCATCCCCACTCATGGGGGATGGATGCCTTTCACTACTACCATCCCCACTCATGGGGGCCTGGATGCCTATCACTACTACCATCCCCACTCATGGGGGGCTGGATGCCTGCCACTACTACCATCCCCACTCATGGGGTGCTGGATGCCTGCCACCACTACCATCCCCACTCATGGGGGGCTGGATGCCTGCCACTACTACCATCCCCACTCATGGGGGGCAGGATACCTATCACTACTACCATCCCCACTCATGGGGGGCTGGATGCCTATCACTACTACCATCCCCACTCATGGGGGGCTGGATGCCTATCACTACTACCATCCCCACTCATGGGGGGCTGGATGCCTATCAATACTACCATCCCCACTCATGGGGGGCTGGATGCCTGCCACTACTACCATCCCCACTCATGGGGTGCTGGATGCCTACCACCACTACCATCCCCACTCATGGGGGGCAGGATGCCTATCACTACTACCATCCCCACTCATGGGGGCCTGGATGCCTATCACTGCTACCATCCCCACTCATGGGGGGCTGGATGCCTATCACTACTACCATCCCCACTCATGGGGGGCTGGATGCCTGCCACTACTACCATCCCCACTCATGGGGTGCTGGATGCCTGCCACCACTACCATCCCCACTCATGGGGGGCAGGATGCCTATCACTACTACCATCGCCACTCATGGGGGCCTGGATGACTATCACTGCTACCATCCCCACTCATGGGGGCTGGATGCCTATCACTACTACCATCCCCACTCATGGGGGGCTGGATGCCTGCCACTACTACCATCCCCACTCATGGGGTGCTGGATGCCTGCCACTACTACCATCCCCACCCTTGGTGTGATGGATGCCTATCACTACTACCATCCCCACTCATGGGGTGCTGGATGCCTGCCACTACTACCATCCCCACTCATGGGGTGCTGGATGCCTGCCACCACTACCATCCCCACTCATGGGGGGCTGGATGCCTGCCACTACTACCATCCCCACTCATGGGGGGCAGGATGCCTATCACTACTACCATCCCCACTCATGGGGGGCAGGATGCCTATCACTACTACCATCCCCACTGATGGGGTGCTGGATGCCTGCCACCACTACCATCCCCACTCATGGGGGGTTGGATGCCTGCCACCACTACCATCCCCACTCATGGGGGGCAGGATGCCTATCACTACTACCATCCCCACTCATGGGGGCCTGGATGCCTATCACTACTACCATCCCCACTCATGGGGGCTGGATGCCTATCACTACTACCATCCCCACTCATGGGGGCTGGATGCCTATCACTACTACCATCCCCACTCATGGGGGGCTGGATGCCTGCCACTACTACCATCCCCACTCATGGGCGGCAGGATGCCTATCACTACTACCATCCCCACTCATGGGGGCAGGATGCCTATCACTACTACCATCCCCACTCATGGGGTGCTGGATGCCTGCCACCACTACCATCCCCACTCATGGGGGGCTGGATGCCTGCCACTACTACCATCCCCACTCATGGGGGGCAGGATGCCTATCACTACTACCATCCCCACTCATGGGGTGCTGGATGCCTGCCACCACTACCATCCCCACTCATGGGGGCTGGATGCCTGCCACTACTACCATCCCCACTCATGGGGGCAGGATGCCTATCACTACTACCATCCCCACTCATGGGGGCCTGGATGCCTATCACTGCTACCATCCCCACTCATGGGGGCAGGATGCCTATCACTACTACCATCCCCACTCATGGGGGGCAGGATGCCTATCACTACTACCATCCCCACTCATGGGGGCCTGGATGCCTATCACTGCTACCATCCCCACTCATGGGGGGCAGGATGCCTATCACTACTACCATCCCCACTCATGGGGTGCTGGATGCCTGCCACCACTACCATCCCCACTCATGGGGGGCAGGATGCCTATCACTACTACCATCCCCACTCATGGGGGCCTGGATGCCTATCACTGCTACCATCCCCACTCATGGGGGGTTGGATGCCTATCACTACTACCATCCCCACTCATGGGGGGCTGGATGCCTGCCACTACTACCATCCCCACTCATGGGGGTCTGGATGCCTGCCACTATCACCACACCTACTCATAGGACGGGTAATGCATGACACAACCAGCATACTCCCACATAAGGAATCACAGAAAATTACATCCACCCAAACAACATGACAAGTGTGTGTAGTCCATGTCAAATGCCAACAACACAAAACATGACAATGAACATACAATGTGACCCACTATCACATGTGTGACACATAAAAGTGTGTGTCCTCCACAATACAAGCCGACCATGGCCACTGTGGCAATGGGGCCCAAAGCCCCATCACCACAGTCACCAAAAGGGAAGTGTGGGGTCCATAGGCTGATGCACCTTTTGATCAGTGTGGCAATGGGGCCTAAAGCACCATCACCACAGTCACCAAAAGGTAAGTGTGGGGTCCAAGGCTGATGCACCTTTTGATCAGTGCGGCAATGGGGCCCAAAGCCCCATCACCACAGTCACCAAAAGGGAAGTGTGGGGTCCAAGGCTGATGCACCTTTTGATCAGTGTGGCAATGGGGCCCAAAGCCCCATCACCACAGTCACCAAAAGGGAAGTGTGGGGTCCAAGGCTGATGCACCTTTTGATCAGTGTGGCAATGGGGCCCAAAGCCCCATCACCACAGTCACCGAAAGGGAAGTGTGGGGTCCAAGGCTGATGCACCTTTTGATCAGTGTGGCAATGGGGCCCAAAGCCCCATCACCACAGTCACCAAAAGGGAAGTGTGGGGTCCAAGCCTGATGCACCTTTTGATCAGTGTGGCAATGGGGCCCAAAGCACCATCACCACGGTGATCATAAGGTAAGTGTAGGCATGGTAAAAGCTGCCAAAGACAAACTGTATGGATGAATCCTGGTCACACAACAACTAAAACATCTGTGGCATAGTAGTGCTTGTGTCCCATTGCAACATAGATTGGGCGAGGCTAACAGTGCAGTGACACAGAAACATCATTTTGGCCATGTGCATACAAACATCACACATGGGGGACCACATTGCCAACAATCAGCCAATTACACAATGACAGAAGTGACCATCATGATGCTGACCTACATATCTGCACCTATGGACACACAAATGTATATAACCTGTGGAGACTGTCAATGTCAGGTGAACAAATACCATACCATGGCAGCAATGGGACATACAAACCATGATCATTGTGCTGACTGATGACCCAGGAGTCCCAGGGTCAGCAGGGGAAAATCACCAAACAACATACAGCCAATGGCACACTACAGAAATGCCAATGCAGTGATGCAAATGCACTAACACAAACAGGCAGACTCACACTGCATATCAAACACAACAGGTGATGGGGGTGTGTGCCAGTGTCCCCAGGCAACCACACAACACATGAGGAGGCCTGAATCCCAATTACACAGATGTGTATACAGTGCCACACACAAGTAACTCATGGATTGTAGTCCCCTATGTGGGCAATCTGGCATTGTTAGATGAGAGGGAGCCCAAATTACACATGTCACACAAGCTTGTAGGAACAGCAACTAACACAGCAAGAGACACACCCACCACAGCACTACCCCCAGGGACCCCACATTGTGCAGACACTAGCCTGCATGACAATTCCACTGTGATGAAAAAGGTAGATGTTGATCACACTGTGAACCACAGCCATGTGTCCTCAGCTACAAACTACCATCACACCTACACAAGCTCCAATCAATCAGCAGGGCCTGCCAGCCAAGGCCAATATGGAGGTAGTGGTCTAGCCGTGCAACAACTCACATTTGCACACTCAACACCACACACCCTGATCTCCACCAATGTGCAGCAGTGAAGCTCACATGGACTGGTGACATTGCACATGCACACATGACAATCCCAGGGGTGGTGGGGGAACTAAGGTGCAGAAACCCATCACACATGCCCACTCAACATGACTCGTCTATGTATGACACACAGCACAGTACGCCGTACATGCGCATGATGTGAAATCCACCACAAACAATGGGATCCTGGCCATAGTCACACACCAACGAAGAAGCCAAGGTGAGACACAAATAACACACGTACACAACTTCCAACATTGCAGCTCTGACCCTGAGGAGTGGCAGCAGTCACACACACAACGCGTCACAATCACTGAAAGCTACCACAAATTCAAAATCACATCACTTGTGTAAACAACAAGTGCCAAGGGGAATCCTGAATGTGTCCCATCAGCGTTTGCCCACATCCCACAACAAAGACAACCTGGGATGACAACCTCATGAACATCAGTTTGCCATGCACCCACATCACGGAGAAACCAGGTCCAAGATGCTGGATGAACACATACCAACTCTGCAAGCATCACAAACAGGAACATCCCTAGGGACACAGCCTGTGTATGAAAAGGGAAGGGAACATGCACAGACATGCTCACACAACACACAACACGGGCACACGCAATGTCACCAGATTACACACAGCCATGAGGGCACTCCACTCCTGTGGAAGGTCCACTGTGCCAAACCTTGTCTGTGCACGACTCAAACATATCAGCAGGACACTCCGTCAGTGAGTCAACAACTACAACACACAGAAGCCTCTGCTCACATCAGCCTGGGTACGGGAGTGTCACGTCAGTCATCTGCATACACCCAAAACACGTGGCAATACAGTTGTACTGTATACACAGATGAGTCATCCAAAATTGATGTGCAAAACTGCATGTCCAGTGGAGACGGGCATACAGTCAGGGTACTAGGAACATTGGACAGTGGTAAGCCCAACAGATGTGCAACAGTGTAGGACAAAGATGGTCATCTACAAATGCTAAACATACATCCCTGTGTCAAATGCTGAACATTACACCCTCAGACTGCAGCAAGGGATGCCATAGATCCAGACTAGATTAGGACACATATCCCATGGATCACATGGAGCCCATCACAGCAAAACTTCATTTACCTGATCTGAACACAATTACAACAGCAAATGCATGATTCTACACATCTACATCATGTACCACCAAAGATTAACCACAAGTAAACAAAAAGAGGCTTTATTCAGCAAGTGTGCAACTGAAATCAAAAGTCCAAAATTAACTACGGCCAATGTCCAGTCCAAATACACAGTCCCAACAGGGTGATGTGTGACAACTTGTCACCAATTGCTTGCCTGCACAGGTACCGACAGGGGACATCCCCCTTGGAGGGGCATACGAGGGGCAGGCCAGGCACCGCAGGGACAGGATCAGGGGATGCCAGAAGGAGGCAGGGAAGGTGAGGTGGGTGCAGGAGTGTCACCGGCAACTGCAGTGGAGGTGTCTGACTCAGGGGGGGCCGGCACCACCACAGGGCTCAAGTCCGATGGTGTTGGTGCTGCAACCACTGCAGTGGGCTGGTCAAATGGAGTGGACTGGGTCCCCAATACAGTGCCCGAGTCAGACGGGGTTGTTGTGCACTCCACCGCAGTACATGACTCCAAGGGAGTGGAAGGGGCGGCAGAAGAGCTGGGCAGGACGGAGGGGGGGACACGGTCTCCACACCAGTGGCACATACAGGCATAGCGTCTGGTTTGGGGGTGGAAGAGCAAGTGGCAGGGGGGGAGGGCCTGAGCAGTTTGGGGATGCGGTATCGGTGTATGGGGGAACCTGGGGCAGGGTGTGGCGGTGGAACCTGTGTAGTGGTGGCCTGGGGGATGGAGGTGAGAGACTGGGTGGGTGACTTGCAGGGCGGTGGTGGGGTCTTGCTCTTCCGGGTCCGGGGGGACTTGCGGGTGAGGGGCTCACTCTGCCTGCGCCTGGGGGAGGGTGTCCGGGGCGAGGGGCACTCCCCTCTCTGTGTGTGGACTTCCTCTTCCCCGGTATGCTGGATCAGCGGGATTGGAGGGGAAGAGGCCGAGGTCAGAGAGGAAGAGCTGCTGTGTATGTGGGGTTGCAGGTGAGGCAAGGGAAGGGGTTTTGGAGGGAGAGGATCTTGAGGATTGCGGAGTGACTGTGGTTGCCTGTGTGTGTGTCAGTTCCCCATCCCCTGTGTGTGTGGAATCAGTCCCCTGAGGATGCTTGTGTGCACGTCTTGCCTTGGTTTTGGGGGTGTGTGTGCTGCTCGTGTCTGTGTGTCTGGGTGATTGTGCAGGTGTGCATGTGCTTTGGACAGGTAGGGTGGTAGGAAGTGTGGATGGGGCAGAGGTGGGAGGGGTGAGGGACTGTTGGAGGAGGGACACTGCTGCCGTCAGGGAGGAGTCCATGGACCTATTGCTCCTCTGTAGGGCAGACATACCCGTTGAGATGCCCTCCATGAACGACACCAGCTGTGTCAACAGAGTGGTGTGTGTGTGCATGGAGGACAGTCAGCATTGCTGTCTGCCCTACATGGCGCTGCCGAAGGAGGTACACAGACTCCTCACTCAGGGCAGCAGGGGACACAGGGGCAGGGGGTGCGGTGCCTGGCTTGAAGGAGACACGCTCCCGAGCACGGGAGCCTCCACGGACCTCAGGAATGGGAGCCAATGGGAGGGCGGTGGTGGTGGCGGGGTCAGACAGACTAGCTGGGGTGTTGTGGCTGCTGACACCCACATCCACAAGGGAGTCATCCTCCGAGCTGCTGTGGTCCCCAGCTGAGGTGGATGGTGCTGAGGACTCCTCGGTGTGGCTCCCCTCGCCCTCCGTGCCACTGGGTCCCTCTGACCACTCGTCGGACGCTGACCCAGTCTGGCTCCGCTGCTCCTCCTGGTCCGTGGAGCTGTCCCCTCCTGTGGCTGTGGATGTATCTGCAAACAATTTGGGAAACGGACAAACATCAGTCACCTGCACTGACCGCACACACCACAGTAAGTACAGCACATCACAGAGCAAGCCCTGGCATCTCTAGTAGAACATTTCCAAAAGTCATCACACAGATTAGGAGAAGCCAATTGTCAGTCTGATGGTCAACCATGGAACAGACACCCCTCCTGCCCTTGCACCCATCTGTCTGGTGCCTGTCTGATGGTAAGACCCCAGTGTGGACACATGCACCACCTACACAGTAGTTGGACATTGCTGAGAACACGATGAAGTATGTGAACATGCCCACGTCACATCTCTTGCCACTGAGTCAGTGCAGGTGTCTGTATAAATGGACGGCCAGAGTCTAAATAGAAATGCATGTGATGCATACCAGCACAAGACCCCATGAAGCACCCATGTCCGGATAGTCAATGCCACAATGGGGTGCATGTTGCACATGTCACTCCCCTGCAGGATCACTCTTAGGAAGTTTAATGCCATGACACAGGCATGCCTGCAAAGTCATACATCACTGTCTCCAGTCACATGGCCATGGCAGCCAGCCAACAACAGTCTGCACTGTGTCACAATCCTAGGACATGGGGAAGGCAAGTAATGTAACTGACAAGTGCACATGTCCATCCCCCAAAACCACATCATCTGAACTACTATTTGTCCACGTCATACCAATTGGACATATGGCTGACATGAAACACAACTCTCTGAACATGAGCACCTCACAGTGTGCTGAGAGTGAAGATCAGCTGCCTGAAAGTCACAGTGGCATACACCTGTCTGCACAGTCATGTGATCAAACACCTATAAGTCACAGAAGTCTTGTCTCACATGGTCCAATAGCAGATGGCATGCTGACCCCTAACCGATAAACATCACAGGAGTCCCGACAACGTAGTCACAGCACAACGACACAGAGGCAGACACCTGAGGGAACATTTCACTGAGCACAGCATGTCAGCTGATACACGGGAGTGGGAGTACAGAGTGTATTGTATGCCCTGGAGTAGGCATGACTGTCCGGCTCCACCTGCAAGATGGATGAGCCCTGGTCAGTAGGCAGGTGGCTAGGCATGTGTGACACACTTGACATACATACTCCTGAGGCCCAAACATTTTACCCACCCGCAGCATGGGGGTGTGGCAAATACCCCAGGGACATGTTGTGATTCTGCTCTGCAAGTGGATCACATATCAAAGTTACACCCAGACTACATTGCACGACTCAGGCATTGTGTGAGCAATTGACCCACCCATGAAGGCTAACACAATATCACGGGAACAAAAGCTGTCACCCACCTTGAGCAAAGCAAAATGCAAGGACCCTGTACCCGAGTGACACAATTATCCTGAGCGTAAGGAGCACACCGGCCTATCAGATGGGTAGTGGCCATGTCACAATAGAGGAACATGGGTACTGGACAACAAGACTGATGTACTGGGGAAGTTTAACCACGCCACAGGAGGGCACATAGAATGTCAGACAGAGTTGACAGTGCAATCTTTGACTCACTCCCTCCTTGCTGCTGTCTGCCCTTCAGCTGCCCATCCAGCTCCGGGAAGACCACCGGCAGGATCTGGAGCATGTGGGGGTCAGGGTCCGGTGTCCGCCCCTCCTGCGAGGAGGCGACAGCTTCAGCTGGACCCTTGCAATCCTCCGGGTCCAGTCCCGAAGGTCCTGCCACCTCTTCTGGCAGTTGCGGATCCGGCGCTTGTAGACCCCCACGGATCTGACTGCCCAGACGATGGCCAGCCAGATTTCCTGCTTCTGATGGGCATCAACCTGTGAGGATGACAAAGTGAAAAGGCCATTACTACACATGCAACATATCCGTGCATCACACAGTTGGAAATACATGTCTCAATCACAGGGGCATATGATGTACACAGGCAGTGCAACGAGGGCTATGGACAGTTTGCCAGCAGTTACTACATGGTATCATTGCATGGGAAGTGAACCTTGTTTGAATGCACTGTTACTCCACTGTACCTGTTCAGTGCATGTGACTACACACTTTGGGGGGTGAGTACTACTCAGTGAGCATGCTAACCAGTGGTGTGCACACTGTAAATCCTGCTAGTCAGACAACATGCACAATTAGTAAGGCAGTGGACAGCACACTCACCTGCTCCCCTGGTGTCCCATACAGCTTGCTGTACTGTGGAAGGAGGTTGTCCAGCAGGGCCTGGTTCTCCTCATGGGTGAAGGCTGGGGCTCTCTCCACAGTACGTGCCATTGCAGTAGCCAGAGGATGCAGAGACAGCAGCAGTGTAGTGGCAGATGTCGTCCTGGAGCATGTAGTGCAGGCAAGTGAGCCCTCAGGGGAACAGCCAGCATTATATGTGTGCTGCAGAGGCAGATACTGTGCCATGTGTCCAAAGTGATAGGTCCAAGTCGTATGCATCTTATGAATCTGACCAATCCATGGAATTGCAGCACCAAGACATGCCCACAGCATCCTTCAAAAATTTCAACTTAATGACACCCATGAATTTGCAACATTGTTGTGGCTGGCCAACTGAATTCACTGCATCAGACTCGTTGAAGCTTCAAAAACGCGTCCGTTGCCATGCCAGGCCCCAGCCAATGCGTGCACACCGATCAGTCCATTGCTGTACAACGCGTACCTGCTCACATTCAATGCAATGGTCCGTGCGGGCACACCGATCGGACCATTGCTGTACAACGCGTACCCGCTCACATTCAATGCAATGGTCCGTGCGGGAACACCGATCGGACCATTGCTGTACAACGCGTACCCGCTCACATTCAATGCAATGGTCCGTGCGGGCACACCGATTGGACCATTGCTGTACAACGCGTACCAGGCATACAACGCGTACCCGCTCACATTCATTGCAATGGTCCGTGCGGGCACACCAATCGGACCATTGCTGTACAACGCGTACCAGCTCACATTCAATGCAATGGTCCGTGCGGGCACACCGATCGGACCATTGCTGTACAACGCGTACCAGGCATACAACGCGTACCCGCTCACATTCAATGCAATGGTCCGTGCGGGCACACCGATCGGACCATTGCTGTACAACGCGTACCCGCTCACATTCAATGCAATGGGCCGGCCGGGCACACCGATCGGACCATTGCTGTGCAACGCGTACCAGGCATACAACGCGTACCCGCTCACATTCATTGCAATGGTCCGTGCGGGCACACCGATCGGACCATTGCTGTACAACGCGTACCAGGCATACAACGCGTACCCGCTCACATTCAATGCAATGGGCCGGCCGGGCACACCGATCGGACCATTGCTGTACAACGCGTACCAGGCATACAACGCGTACCCGCTCACATTCATTGCAATGGTCCGTGCGGGCACACCGATTGGACCATTGCTGTACAACTCGTACCCGCTCACATTCAATGCAATGGGCCGGCCGGGCACACTGATCGGTCCATTGCTCTACAACGCGTACCAGGACAGGTCACACGCATATGTCACCATGCTGGTCACTGGTGAACCTATGCCAGCCACATTTACTTTCCAGGGACTCAGGGGCACACCTACAACACCACACCCAGTCCACACTGTCTATGAGGCATGTGTGGCAGCATAACCTTATCTGTGTATGGGGGTGAACATGTGGATTTTGGGGTGGCACTTGGGGGCAGACACACCCAGGCTGTGCACATGTCAATGGGGACAGGGTCCTTTGTGTGTTGTGCACATGACCACTGTGGTGTGCAACTTTTCATTTCTGAGCATGTGTCATGGTCACATTTCCAGGTTGTGTATGTGTATGACATGTCACATACCCCCAGGCTCACATGTGGGAAGGCATGTACGTCACAGGGTGGCCCATTCCAACAATAGTGATGTCCCTCCACAGTCTGTGTGCATGTTGTGTATCACATGTCTCTGTCTCCATGTGCACAATGGGAGACAGTCTCCACATCCACGTGGTTTGTGCATGAACTTTGATGGTGTGTGTGTGTGTGTCACAGACGTCCATGTCTGTCCTGCAGAGGCTACAGGGGCCACCACCTGTGTGTGTCATGTTTGTTTTTCTGACGTGTACATGATACGCCATGTCATGCCAGTGTCCATGTGGCAAGACAGGCTCCCTGTGAATCTACCTGTCAATGAGCTGTGATGCCTGTGGAGCATCTGTCCAGACATGTCACTGTGGTATGTGTGTGGAACGTGAGAGCAGTTAATGTGTACTGTGACACAGCCTAATAGTGTCCCATAGCACACCCTGGAACCAGTTGTCAACACTTGTTGAACAGAGCGATGTTAGATGATGTCCATGTAGGTGCCATATATGTCCAAACGGGACGACACACACATCAAGTACTTGTGTATGTTGATGATGTGTCATGTGAAATTGAGTATGGTGAACAGCACATTGGTGGGGTGACTGACAATCTTGCTTTCTTCACCTATGCACTGCAGGGCTCCTGCTGTCCATCGACCATTCCCAGACCTGGCAACGATGGTGGAACGTGACAGCATCAGACGGTACCGCTTCACCAGGCAGCTGATTGAGGATTTGGCAGTGCGGTTGGCCCCACATTTGCAGCCTGGCCGGCCGTATCCTACAGCGCTGACCCCCAAGGTGAAGGTGATGGCAGCCCTACACTTCTTTGCCACCGGTACCTTTCAACACACTGTGGCAACTACTGGTGGGATGTCACAGACTATGTTCAGCCGTGTGCTACGCGATGTTTTGGGGGCAATGTTGAGATACCTCAACCAGTACATCTATTTCCCAACACGTCAACGACTCACTGACGTCAAAAGTGACTTCTATGCCCTGGGGAGGATGCCACATGTAATTGGCTCCATTGATGGGACACATGTGTCTTTGATACCACCACAGGCACATGAGCAGGCATACCGCAACCGTAAACATTACCATTCGATCAATGCTCTGGTGGTATGTCTTGCAGATATGACCATCTCACATGTGTGTGCCCGTTTCCCCGGTTCTGCACACGATGCCTACGTGATGAGGAGTAGTCGCATCCCGAGGATGATGTCACAGATGCCGAACCAGCGTGCCTGGCTTGTTGGTGTGTACTGACTTTGTACCATTGTGTGTGTTCTGCTATGTTGTTTTCCGCACACATTTTCAAATCGGCTAATGTGCAATTGTCTGTCTGTAGGTGACTCTGGATACCCCAACATGCCGTGGTTGCTGACACCCCTCAGGAACCCTGTGACACCAGCCCAGATGCGCTACAATGAGGCACATGGTCGGACGAGGAGGCTGATTGAGCGGACCTTTGGTCTCCTGAAGAGCTGCTTCCGCTGCCTGGACAAGACAGGAGGGGCCCTCCCATATGCCCCAGCAAAGGTGTGCAAGATTGTCATCGTCTGCTGCATGCTACACAACCTGGCAGTGCGGAAGGAGTTGCCTCTCATCCTGGATGACGATGACCAACGTCCGCCACCTGTGGAAGATCCTGGCCTGGGTCACGATGCCAGTGAAGATGATGATGATGATGATGGTGATGTCCGCACACAGCTCATCACCAACTTCTTCAGCTGAATGTGAGTCTCCAGAGGGTTGTAATGTCAATGATTTGAGTTTGCATGATATGTGTGTGTGGTGCTCTGGTGCTCTTTGAGTGTGGCCATGTGCTACTTGACTGGATGCGTGCAGCGATGTGTCCTTGCAGGTGGTCTGTACTGCCCAACAGTGTTGACATGCTAACTTGGTTTTGTGTAGTTATCTCGTGACATGTATTAGACATGAGTATTGCCGTTCTGTGCTGTTCTTCAGTGGTTTTGACTGTGTGTCATGTCTGTCCTTCAAAGGGTGCTGCTGGAGTTGTCTGATCAACTTGGATCCCCCGAATCCATGATTCAACTTCCAAGGTGGAAGCAGTCGTTTCCCTACAGGTGATGTGCCACACACCCCTGGACTTTCTATCTTCTGCACTTTTTGACTTTGTGGACACAGCCAGGTTGGATTAGCTTGCATTTGTAGTGTAAACTACATGTTGGAAATGTGTAATAAACCTGTGCTTGACTTTGGGATGTGCGTTGTCTGTAGTCACACATCTGACTGACATTTGCTTACTGCACCTGTTGTCTAGTTGACAGTGACTGTGAATAGGTGGCGTGTCTGTACATTCCACTGTACTTCGTTGCAACATCAGTATAGGTGATGAGTCTGATGGCCCTGGTGTGTATGTGTTTTGTGGCCCTAGTGGTGTGTCTCCCTCATATGTGTCACGTCGCCATGACTGACATGACAGTGTTGGACTTGCTGTAGCAGTTAGCATGCACAGTGTAATTTAGAAGATCAACATCTACATGACAAAAACCACGTTGGAATCACAACAGAGGCAGATATGGTGTATTGGTGAGTTTATTTACATACAGGTGTGAGGATGGTGCACAGGATGGTGGGTGCTGAACATAGAAATTTGGATCCAAAGTACCCATGTGAATTGGAAGTCTTGGTAGCTGAAAAGTCCAGAGTAAAGTCCACAGTCATCTGATACATTTGGTCAACTAGAGCTCCCCATGTCATGTGGGAGAGTTGGCTTGGCTTCAACAGGGCGTGCAGTATGCACACAGAGGAAAAGTTCCAGTACAGGTGTTGGCTTCCTGGGGGATGTAGATGGCCATCGGCCTCTCAGTTTGGCCTCCTCGGACGGCCCCTCTTCTTGGGGGGGGGGGGACTCTCAGGTGCAGGCTGCGGCGGTGCAGGGGACTCTCTGCCAGAGTCCTCCTCCCTCCCTGTGGCATTTGCAGTTGTTTCAGCAGCAGATGTTGTGGGCACACAGGGAGGTGAGGCCATGTTGGTGCTGATCTGGCGGAGGCATGTCAGTATGTCCCTATGCACCGCTGTGAGTTGTTCCAATGTGTCCCACTTGGACTCCATGCCACACATGTGTGTCTCGACACGTGACATGTGTGTCTCGACACGGGACATGTGGGAGTCCAAGTGGGCATGATGGGCAGCCTGCTGCTGTTGTATGTCCTTGAGGATCCCCACTACCTGGCTGACCTCTCCGGTGCTAGTCTGGTACGCATCCGCGATGCGTGCCAGTTGTGGGTCATCATACAGTTCAGACCCCTCTGCAAGGAGAGACCTATGTCTCCCACCCCTCCCACCACCCCTGGCGACACGTGCAGGACCTGCAGTGGCACGCACAGGTGACCGTGGGCCCACTTGGGTGTTGTTCCTGGGCTCGTTGTCAGCAGCTCCAGTTTGGGCCTGGGTCCGTGCGCTGTTGTCATCTGTGGTCCTTGGTGTGTCCGTGTTGGCAGGGGTGGCCTGTGTGTTGGCAGTTGTTGGAGGGGTGGGTGCAGGGGGTGCAGATGTTGGTCCTGCTGGTGCTGCATGATGACTCACACCGGAGGGTCCAGCTGGTTCTTCGCTATCCGAGGAGTGCAGAGGCTGATCCACACCAGTGAGCTCAGTGTTCCCCGGAGCCTGGGACAGGGAGTCCTCCTGGTCTGCTGCTGTGTCCCCATCATCTCCTGTTTTGGGGAGAGACACAGATTGTATGTTATGTTTCTACTGGCATCAATTGTCCAAACACCTGACAGTTGTGACTGTACCTCTGGATGTGGGCCAGGACATTGCATTCTCCTAAATAGTGACAGTCAGTGAGTGATATTGGTGTAGCACATTGTCCTGCCAACCTGTGGCATGTCAATGTGAATGTTGAGGTGTGTGCATGACCAGCATTGGTGGTATTTGGTTACCATCCAGGCCTCCTTCTCCCCCAGCCCAGTTATCCCACCATGCAACGTGCTTGCATTGCAGGGAGTGCAAGTTGTCTTTCAGGATGTCAGGCAGTGGTGTTGTGCTGTTTGTTGGTGCACAGTTCCCAGCAGGGCCTTGTGCTCCCCACAGCAGTAGCCAGTGTCAGCCATCTTGTGAGTCCTTATCCACTCCCTGTGATGTGAGCATGGTTGAGAGTGGTGTTGATGGGCCAATTGTGAGGGTGAGCAATATCTGTGCCTACAACTCCCATCATGCTATTGCCTCCACCCCCCTTCCCAGCATGCCCATCCTTCCTTCCTTTTGACTCTGCTTCCCTGTGGGGTGGGGTGCCTGTGCTGACAGAATGGCTGGGAGTATTGTCCTGGCAGTTGTTTGGCTACAAGTCCCAAGAGTGTCCCTGTGCTTCACACAGCATAACCCAGGGTGGTGGTTCTTTGTGGGATCTTCAGTTAGGCTGTGAGGCATTGCATTCTCCCAGGTGGGTTATGTGGAGTTAGTGTAGAGGGGGTGTGTGAGGAGAGCTGCTTGTAACTATGGTCAGTGCTGTGAGTCCTCCTTCCCACCCAGCCAGATAACCCACCATGCAACGTGCTTGCATTGCAGGGAGTGCAAGTTGTCTTTCAGGATGTCAGGCAGTGGTGTTGTGCTGTTTGTTGTTGCACAGTTCCCAGCAGGGCCTTGTGCTCCCCACAGCAGTAGCCAGTGTCAGCCATCTTGTAAGTCCTTATCCACTTCCTGTGATGTGAGCATGGTTGAGAGTGGTGTTGATGGGCCAATTGTGAGGGTGAGCAATATCTGTGCCTACAACTCCCATCATGCTATTGCCTCCACCCCCCTTACCAGCATGCCCATCCTTCCTTCCTTTTGACTCTGCTTCCCTGTGGGGTGGGGTACCTGTGCTGACAGGATGGCTGGGAGTGTTGTCCTGGCAGTTGTCTGGCTACAAGTCCCAAGAGTGTCCCTGTGCTTCACACAGCATAACCCAGGGTGGTGGTTCTTTGTGGGATCTTCAGTTAGGCTGTGAGGCATTGCATTCTCCCAGGTGGGTTATGTGGAGTTAGTGTTGAGGGGGTGTGTGAGGAGAGCTGCTTGTAACTATGGTCAGTGCTGTGAGTCCTCCTTCCCACCCAGCCAGATATCCCACCATGCAACGTGCTTGCATTGCAGGGAGTGCAAGTTGTCTTTCAGGATGTCAGGCAGTGGTGTTGTGCTGTTTGTTGTTGCACAGTTCCCAGCAGGGCCTTGTGCTCCCCACAGCAGTAGCCAGTGTCAGCCATCTTGTGAGTCCTTATCCACTCCCTGTGATGTGAGCATGGTTGAGAGTGGTGTTGATGGGCCAATTGTGAGGGTGAGCAATATCTGTGCCTACAACTCCCATCATGCTATTGCCTCCACCCCCTTCCCAGCATGCCCATCCTTCCTTCCTTTTGACTCTGCTTCCCTGTGGGGTGGGGTGCCTGTGCTGACAGGATGGCTGGGAGTGTTGTCCTGGCAGTTGTCTGGCTACAAGTCCCAAGAGTGTCCCTGTGCTTCACACAGCATAACCCAGGGTGGTGGTTCTTTGTGGGATCTTCAGTTAGGCTGTGAGGCATTGCATTCTCCCAGGTGGGTTATGTGGAGTTAGTGTTGAGGGGTGTGTGAGGAGAGCTGCTTGTAACTATGGTCAGTGCTGTGTCTCCTCCTTCCCACCCAGCCAGATATCCCACCATGGAACGTGCTTCCATTGCAGGGAGTGCAAGTTGTCTTTCAGGATGTCAGTCAGTGGTGTCCTGCTGTTGGTTGTTGCACAGTTCCCAGCAGGGCCTTGTGCTCCCCCAGCAGTACCCAGTGTCAGCCATCTTGTCAGTTGTTTTCCACTCCCTGTGATGTGAGCATGGTTCAGAGTGGTGTTGATGGGCCAATTGTGGGTGTGACCAATATCTGTGACTACCACTCCCATCTTGCTATTGGCTACACTGACTTGACCAGCATACACAGAATTCCTTCCTTTGAGTGAGCTTCCCTGTGAGGTGGTGTTCTAGTGGTGGGTAAATATCTGGGAGTGTTTGTTGGTTCTATTTGTGCCACTGCCTTGCTTTATTTGTTGGTAGGTTTGTACATGTCATGACACAGTTACATATCACTATGAGATGGGAGATATTGTGTTTGTCTGACTAGCATTCACATCTTGGGATGAATATCTTTTGGTTGCTGTGTATTTGCTAAGGGTGCATGGTTTGCCTATCCCCTTGACTGTGATGTGTGTGTGTTGTCACACCATATTGTGTATATTAGTTGTGTACTCACCAGGCTCTGGGATGTCTGTTAGTCCGTATACGCTCACTGGTGGTAGGATGGCCCGCACCTTCTCCTCCCAGGGCCTGAGGTATACTGGTTTTGCAGGAGGGCCACTGCCGGTGTGCTGGCTGAGGAGGTAGTCCTTTTTGAGTAGGTCCCGGACCCTCCTGCGCACATCATATTACATGTTCTGGATGTCTTCCTTTGTGCGCAAACATGGTGATTGTGCGTTGACCCTGTCGACAATCCTCGCCCACATCTTGGTTTTCTGCGACATGGGGGTCTGTTGTACCAATGTACCAAACAACTGTGGCTCTACCCTGAGTATCTCGTCTACCAGGACTTCCAATTCACAATCTAGGAACTTATGGTTCTTCTTTGGGGGCATGGTGATGGCTGGTGGTGGTGATTGATTTGTGTGTGTGTGTGCAGGTGGGGGTGTGTGAGTGTAGGTTTAGCTGGGTGTGTGTGAGGGTGCTATTTGTAGGTGTGGTAATGGTGTGTGGTTTGTGTGATGTATGAGCTGTGAGTGTGTCTGTGGTTGCTGTATGATGGTGTTGTGTGCTGGCAGGTCAGTGGAATTTGCAAAGGATCATGGTAGGGATTTGTGGCCTTTATGTAGGTGGAGTTGGAGGTGTGTCCTTGTTCCATTTTTTTTCCCTCCCTGTATTTATTGGCTTAGTGGTTGCTTGTTTGGCCCTTTTTTTTTCTAATTTTTCCTTGGTGTTTTTGGTGCATGTACAAGTTGTTCTTGTGTTCGAGTAGGACGCTGCAGTTGTCTGGTGCGATCTTGTCCGACTCGTTCCCGCTGTGTGTCAGCTAGGTTTCATATGCGGCGTACGAGTCGGTCGCGTAGTATTGGGTTGCTTTGGCTGGGTTTTGTATGCGTGTCGGTCGTACGGCTTGTGCTCCGGGCGAGTCGGTCGTGTTTTACACGCCCAGCATCGTACTACGCGGGTCGGAGTTCGCGGGTACGTTTCGTTCGGGTTCAATCCGAGTGCGTGTCGGTCGGTTCGTTTCGCGTGATTTCCCGGCCGGATGGCTTGTTTCCGTCCGGCTCGGTCGGTCGTTTTGTATTCCGTCCGAGTCGGTCGGATTTCACATTCATTTCATCGTACTACCCGGGTCGTGCGGCGCCGGTCCGAGTCGGTCGGACTAAATTCCCGTACCGAGTCGGTCGGTACGTTTTCCGGCCCGAATCGGAATCGGCCCCACTGTGTTTTATCACTTAGGTCGAACACAGCTGCACACTTTCATTACCCCTGAGGTCACAACAAGTATCCAACAAGTGAGTGACCGGCTCGCATGCGCTTTTAGTTGTCACTTTTGTTTAATAATAGCGCTTACGCTCATTCATCACTCTTCACTTTGTAGGTCACGCATTGATAGAAATCGCACACACCCGACGGCATTCTAATCAGTTTAAGCACTTTTGCTCATTGCATTGACAATTGTAATAACATGCGCAGTTTCTCGAGTAAGGTTTACAATCCACGTAAACAGCGCGGCGACGTAATAGAGCCATCTTTGATTAAGAGCTGCCACACGGGCCCAATCAAGCCCAGATATAGTTTATAACTGTCTTTAGAAGTTTTCATTGCCACGCGCGTTTACCCGCGCGCAGCCAATAGCGATCCGCAAGCTACGTGCCGTCTCAATAGAGTCTACCAAAATTAACAGCTGTCAACTGTACAGCTTCACTAAGCCCATAATTTGCTCTCTTTCCAGAACTTCGTACAAAAAAGAGGGCATATGTGCCACTATGGGGTCCACACCACCGTGTTCACCTCACAATCTCTAATGGTAAGGACATACTCGTTATTCTTGCAATGGCAAGTAGGGTTATTTCACAACTTGGGACACAAATCTAATCAATTCTTTTGTAATTTCATGTGTATTGCAGTGCCCGACCTAGTCCCGGTCCTGAGGAAGAACCCTCAAAGAAATTAGGGGTTCTGAAACGCGTTGACCCTACTCAGCTAGTCAAAATTCCTACTTCAATCACAGAATCACACAGTGTGCAAACAGGGCAGTTTGCCTGTTGCAATTGTTACATATGACTAGCTGCTGTTGGCAGGTTGCAGCCTTTGAAATTGAAAATTGTCTGTGCCGCCACACTTCTCTGTACAATTGAAGGACTGGTCACCTTATTCTGATTGTAATTTTTTCAAATTTTATTTGCCGTACACTTTAGCTTTTTTCATTCGTCCTAATGTCAATTGTGCTATTGTTATTCATGTTGTCCGTATTGTTTTAAACTTGTTGTTTTTCTTGGTTTTGACATGATTAAAAAGTTGAATGTTTATGTCAAAATTCAACCAACTCATGAAGGTGTAATAAAATGACACGAAACCACTCCAGCAGTTGAGGTGGTTTTTGTAAAAATGTCTCTAATTTGAAAGCGCACACCCAGACACTTTGTGGTTTGTAACTATTGAAGAGGGCCCGTTTGGGTGTGGTTTAGGGCCCAACCCCTTTTTGTTAAAAAGCACAGAGCACACGCTTCCATCGGCACAGAGCACTTTAGGCAATTTTAAAAACGGTTTGTGAACTGTTAGTGATATTTTAATGTGTGCCCAAAGGGGCTGCCATTTTTAAGGCTTTTACTCACAGTTTTTTAACACTCGGTTTCACGCCGTTCGCGCCAATCCCTGGTCCACCACGGAAAGTTCCGGTTGTGTGGAGGGAGACGGCGAGAGGAGGCGGGGCACAGGTCAGGTAGGCGGAGCCACTCACTATTGCAGTCGCATGACAGCGCGGACGCGCCGCTGGCGTGCCAAAGGCGCGGCTAAGGCAAGCCCATCTGTGCCCGTCCGCGTTCTTTAAGATACTCAGCGTCCCAGTTGTATGCATTACGCACACCCCACAAAGACAGATGCATGCACTCTATTAGCTTTCTAAATGGCCCCAGATCTTGCACCAACTTCCCCTTCAATTTAGGTTATGCCCCGCAGAACTCGACGGAGCTGAAACTGCTTCTCCTCAATTGTAGGTCCTTGCCAAAACATGTCCCAGAAATCCTGAGCGGAGAACAGCCGGATGTTCTGTTTTTGACAGAAACCTGGCTGCATAAGGACGCCGATCCTGATGTGGTGCAAGCACTGCCTCTAGGCTATCACATTCTAAGGAAAGATAGGGTGTTACGGAAGGGCGGTGGGATTGCCGTTATTTTTAAGGACCATCTGAAGGGGCGCATTGAGGCCGACATTATACAGGACTGCGAAAGCATGGCATTTACACTCACCTTTTCTCCTATCTGTCCATTATCAGGAATTCTGATCGATCGTCCCCCGGGCCCGTGTGGGATGTTTGTAGAATCCCTCACAGATACTGCTGCGACACTCGCAAGTACCGCACCTAACTTCACTATTCTAGGTGACCTTAACCTGCATTTAGAGGACCCTAGTAAATCTGATGCTTTGAGCCTTGCCCCAAATTTAAAGGCCATAGAACTAATACAAAAAGTCACGAGCCCAACGCATGACAAGGGCCACATCCTAGATCCGGTCTTCTCGAACGATGATCAGCTCTCAGTAGATAGTCCCACTCCAGTGCCATGGTCTGACCATTTTGTAATTCTGATGCACTGGAAGTCTCCAACACTAACCACTAACAGGCAACCTTCTAAGAGTTGGGATCGAGCGTAGGCAAAACTCTCACCTGAGGTTTAATACACAATTTTACTGAATTCTAAACCTTTAGGAGACCCCGACCCCAGTGTAGCTTCTGACAATTTTAACCAATGGATTGAATCTTCCCTGGACTCCATTATACTGCACAAATGGAGTCAAAAAAGGCCTAAGGACAAGCGATCACCGTGGTACACCCCTAAAGTACGAGAACTTAAACAAAAATGTAAAAAACTAAAGAGAGCCTGGAGGAAAGAATACAGCTTAGAAAAAAAACGGAAGTATAGAGAAGCTATTAAAATTTATCAGGCAGAAACAAAGAGGGCACAAGCACTATATAATGAGGAGAAAATTACAGTGGCAGCTAACGCTCCGAGGGAAATCTTCCTAATAGCGAAAAGCCTGACAAACTGCCCCTCTCCTGAATTACCTACAGAATCCGCGCAGCAACGTTGTAAGGAACTAGCAGAATTTTTTAATAATAAAATCTTAGACATTTACAACACGTTTCCCCATGCCTCCTGCCCCGAGAACCTGGACATAGAAGTAGAAACTTTGGGGGTTAGCTCTCCACATCTAGTAGACCTTCCCCCTATAGATGCTGCTACTTTAGCCCAACTCTTCTCTAAAACCAAATCAGGTTCCCCCCTTGATGCAGCTCCTATTCAAATTTTGCACAAGGTGGAGTATGTCATACTACCTGTGCTATTGAAAGTACTAAACTCTTCCATACTCTCCGGCCAAGTGCCCATGCCATGGAAACATGCCATGATAAGAGCACTACTAAAAAAAAACAACCTTAACCCTGAACTGTGGGGCAACTATCGGCCGGTCTCGCTTCTCCCCATGACCAGTAAAATCTAAGAGAAACATGTAAACAGAATCCTCTCCAAGTACCTTGAATCCCACTCGATTTTACATACTTCCCAGACAGGCTTCCGACCTAACCATGGTACAGAAACTGCCCTGCTAGCAGTAGTGGAGGAATCACGGAAAATCTTCAATCACGGAGGCACGGTGGCGATCATCCTGCTTGACCTGAGCTCCGCATTCGATACGGTCAATTATAACATCCTTTTTGACAGACTCAGAACGGTGGGAGTGTCAGGCAAAGTCCTCACCTGGATCAAATCTTTCCTAAAAGACAGATCATATCAGGTCTTTGAGGGCAGCCACACCTCAAGAAGGGTTCCTCTCACATGTGGAGTCCCACAGGGCTCCTCACTGAGCCCTACCCTTTTTAATGTTTATTTGGCCATGTCTGAACTGGGGTGGTGGAGTGAGCTAAAGAATGATGATGGATTAAACCCAGATCAGTTGACTGGGGGTGAGTGTTTGATTTGCTCCAACGCTCCGTCCATCATCCCCTTTGGTATCGCTTTGTTCGCCCTAAGTTGGCAGGGTATGCCCAGACGTGGGTCCCTTGCTCACTTTGCCACTGGATTCAAGCTAGCCTGGCTGATGACGGCTGATTAGCCAGAAACCGGTCCCAGGATGCTTGTTTCCGGTCCAGGGAAGACATGGCTTGGCAGTTTGGGCTGGACTGTTCCCATGAGGCACAGGGTCAGACTGATTTGCATATGGCCATGTCTGAACTGGGGTGGTGGAGTGAGCTAAAGAATGATGATGGATTAAACCCAGATCAGTTGACTGGGGGTGAGTGTTTGATTTGCTCCAACGCTCCGTCCATCATCCCCTTTGGTATCGACTTGCTGAGTTAGTCCTGCCTTATGGGATCCAGATCGTGACCTATGCAGACGACACACAGCTAGTGGTAGCATTAAGCCACCCAAAGAAGGCGCCAGCCAACTTGGAATCTTGCTTGGGAACGGTGGCCACCTGGATGGACCAGTCGTGTCTCAAGCTCAATGGAGACAAGACGGAGTTAATGATTCTTGGTAATTACTCAATCACTACTCCCGCACTGAGTTGGCCCAAATGTCTTGGCCCGTCTCCAAAACCCAAAGAAAGGATTAAAAGCCTGGGAGTATGGTTGGATAGGTCACTTAAATTTGACCACCAAGCAGTACAACTAGCAGCCTCTTGTTACGGCATCATGAGACAGCTGTGGAAAATTCTTCCACTGCTTCCTGAAACTGCACGAAGGGTCATGGTACAGGCACTGGTGTTGTCCTGGCTAGATTATGGAAACTCTCTCTACCTGGGCACTCCAAAGGCCACCACAAGAAAATTGCAGGTTGTGCAGAACTGTGCAGCCAAGTTGCTGCACAACATCCCCAGATCACAGTCCGCTAAGCCTGCGCTGAAATCATTACACTGGCTACCAATAAAGGAACGCATAATGTTCAAATCTTTATGCATAGCGCACAAAACCCTATGGGGGATTGGCCCTAAAATCAATTCCACCCTTATGGCCTTTTATCATCCCTCAAGATGCCTGCGATCAGCTAATATGTTCCTGGCTACAGTACCAAAAATCAAAAGAGCACGAGCTGGAGGCCGTGTGTTTGCCTACAATGCGACGAGACTATGGAACACGCTCCCCATCAATCTCCGTTCATTGACCCATCATTTCTCATTTCGGAAGCAACTAAAAACATGGCTCTTTCAGAACCTTTCTTAAGATTCTTATCCTTTGCTTGCTGCTGCTAGCGCTGGGATGCCTAAGGGTAGCCATGCGCTTTATCAAATGTAAATTAATAATAATAATAATAATTTCAAACTCCTCACAAACACATTGAATGCACGACACAATTTACGCCCTACCTACCTGAACAGTTGCATCTCCTTTTCCCAGCCACCCGGACACTTCCACTCCATAGGACTCCTACTTGCACGCAACACACGCATAAACTGAATCAGATCAGAAGGAAGGGCGTTCTCTTAAATTGCTCCTAGAGTGTATAACGGTCTCCCACTCCACATCAAAGCTTCCTCCTCTCCTTGAATTCCGCAAGCAACTGAAGGCCTGAATTTTCAATAAACCAAACAACCATTGGCAGACCACACACACCTGCACAGGATACCCTCACAGCTGATAGTGTGCTTTACAAATACACAAAACAAAACATAATAAACAGTAAACTACCTCAGTATAATCTCACATCCGGTCAAATAAAAGTAAGGCAAAGTCAGAAAATATACACCTAGGCCTACAGCACCCCAAAACACCCATTGCCCAGACATTTTAAACCCTCAATCTTCAGATGGGTCTGCCCAGCCACCCCAGTCCAAAATCCAGGCTAGTTAGCATCAAACAAAATGAAATCAATCCTAAAAGAGTAAGAAAATGGTGGTGCCTGTTGTCCTTCAATCATAAAATATTTTGTCATGTACAGAATTGCATTCTGTGATTTTTCCACAGAATGTAAAACGAAACAAGGCTGAATGATGCAGCAGACATTACAAACATATGATGCGTTTCACTCCAAAATCAAAATCTTAAATGTCCCAAAACTCAACAAAGAAGAGAGGTACATCTTTAAGACAGGGGGAGGAAGCTGCTACTAGGAATCACATTCGCTATGGCACTTCTCTGTTAACATAAAATACATTAAAATAAAATATAATAAAAAAGATGGGTTTCGTGCTAAAAAGGTTGACTGAACCATCCTCTCGGGGAAAAAACATCAACTCCAAATCCATTCAATAATTGGCCCCAGCGACGAATCACAGTGAGTACAACAGCAACTTGTGTTTTTGTAAAGCTTTCTAGCATTGTTCTTATGTTGCTGCTATACGTTTTGCGCCCAACCAAAATCTTATTTATGTGACGTGGACTAATGTCATAATCTGAGGAAGTACACATCATAAGTGCAACGGGAAATACTAGAAATTATTGCACAAGATTACGTCGGAGTAAAACAAATTGCACCCAAGCTTAGTAAGGACTTCAATGCTGCAGTTTCAAACGCACACAATAATATCGCACTTCCAAAAACATATTAAACTGCCAACAACCGCAGCAGCACTCATACTAAGAATTACAAAGCACCTGTCTGCACATAGGAAAATTATAAAAGTCACAGTACTAAAACAAAACCAAAGACTATTCTAGCTACAAAGAATAGAGAAAATGTAGCCAATTCGGATAACATTACAGAAAAGACAGGAAGCCAATGAGGCTCAACCAAAAAAGTCACTGGAAGAACAAAGGCTTGTATCTTTTTTGTGTGATGTGTGTTCTTTGTTTTGTATGGTGCTAACATGAGGCAGTATATAAAGTTCGCTATATAAAATTAAACTTCGCCATAGCCAGACCTAAATAGCACCATACTCATATTCTTTCTTGCTCCAAAAAATGCCGAGCTGAGCATTTACACTTTTGTATTGATAGAAAACGATTGTGTACCCATCTGTCTCACTATATTCTACACTCCCCGGTCTTACAACCAGTAAGTGATGTTTTTTTATATTGACACAACAGGTTCTATGAGTGTACAGTGTTTAATAAAGTGTGGAAAACAGTGTTTTTGAGAACTTGGAAAAACATAGAGCAGTTTACAACATTCATTTATAATCATGCTACGACGAACCATGCCTGAGCGGCTTAGAATGCTCACTGCAATTACGTCAATAACGCATCGACAACCTTCGTGCCTGTCTTTCTTCAAATTGTATTCACTTTAATATTTAATGAAAGCCATTTGCCTTATTACTGTAGTAACAGAATATGTGAAAATAGAAAAAAATGCAGCTCAACCAAATTTGAGCCATATGTCATGGAATGTTCCCACAGGGCAATTGGCAGGCCGGATGCGGGTTTCCCTCATGAATGACGCACCTGTTGGGCGGGTGTTACAGATTTCCAGGCGCACACAGGGGAAAAAGAAGGTCAACGTTCTAAAAAAAGAAAACTCGGCTTTACAAGTTCAACATGTAGCAGTAAAAGCTAGCTGCATCCTGTGTACAATCTGAGTCATTTAGACTAACGGTTTATTATAATGAGCCTAGGGCGGGACACTTCTTCTATTCACAAGGATACACAAATAAAGACATACCTAACCGCGTGTGCGAGTAAAACGTCATAGATGGAAAGTGTCCCGGCCCGACAATTACGAATTTGATTCCCTGATGAATGAAACATTTGTGTGAGCAAACATATGCAGAGGAAGGTATCTGGAAAAAAAGCATCAAAAATATAATGGGCATCATGAAAGTGGCAATATTTTTCACAATAATTTTATGCAATGTTATAAAAAATTATATTGATATGTGTGATTTCGAAGCATTTATGTACAAATGAATTCATGCTAATGAAATTATATGGCAAAGGAAGACTGAATTATGCAGTAGGCTTGCTTGTGCACGTTAAGCATAATGAACTGCAAATTAAATGGCAAGCAAGGCAATTATGTGACAATTTGTAAACTAAAAAGTCAACCTATTGTGTGGCATTATTATCTCGTTGTTTTTACACAGATTGGTGTAAAGGGGATTCCCAATGTAACATAAAATTCATAGATGTTTAAGTTACAAAAATACACACATTTTGTGTATGATATAAAAAATGTTATCATCCAATTATTCATGTCTGTGTCTTCCACAGAACTGGAGCATAATTGTATTAGCACTCTTCAGTGTATATACTACAGCGCAATAGTTTGAGTTGCAGAAAACAAGCCTATTGAAGAACATTTGCAGATTATCAGTGTTACAATTGGCATTTGCTTCTTCATATATTGTAAAGCAGTGGTGTAACGCAAAACAATGTGACCCCAGCTGAATGTAATGAGGGGCCCCTGGGTCTCCCATATCTCACAGATATTCATTGGTCTTGGGCTCAATGGGGGCCCTGGAAGCATTGCCCCCATCCCCTCACCACAGGGGCTACAGGGGCCTGCATTACACCACTATTGTGAACAACCGGGTAAACGTGGAGTTAAAACACAAGTTAGCTTGGCAACAGTCAGCTTCCAGTTCATTTATATTGTTATTTGTATATTTTAACTCACAATAATTGTATACAGGGTTCCCAACTGTATAAAAATATATAGGTTATTTACTATACAAAATCAGCAAATAATATTCAAAATGCTATTCACAAACAGTCCATAAAAGTTGTCTTCGGTGGGTGTAAAGGAGCAACAATTTGTTAAAACGGCCCTATCTACTTTCAATGCCAGACAGTTTGTGTTATTTAAAAAAAAAGCTGTAAAAAATTTGGAGTATTCACTGAAGGGGGTGAGAACCCACCTCAAACAATAATCACAATCCTTGTCAGGGTGAACCACTAAAGTCACTAAATAAACCATTGCTTAACCCCCTGGTAGCTAGGCAAAAAGCAGTCACGCTTAACTTAGAGGCAATGTGTAAAATATGTATGCAGCACTCAAACAGTAATAAAGAGAACACACAACACAAGAAAAATACCAAATAAGTTTAGACAAATAGAGTTCATTTTAATAAATAAAATGACATCAAAATGATAAAAATCCAATAAGTAGGACTGGAGATGTGAATTTTTAAAGCTTGAAATAAAAATAGCGCCAAAAAGCACAAATGCGCCATCTGCGGTTATCCAGTTGTGCTAGACTGGTTCAAAGTCAAAAGTTATGACTGATATAGCGATGGAGCGCTGGTCAGATAGAGGGACCAAGTTCATCCCAATGGAAAGTTTATATTCGCAGTTAGAAAATATTATGGAGAAAAAGTAGTTGTCGATGAGTGAGCATTGGGGCAAGTTGAATTAAAAGCCGGTCCGTGCCATGAAGGCCTCAACATTGATCTATTGCAAATCAGCGTCGGTCCTGCGAAGCACTCTGAAGCCCTCTAGGTTTGAATTTAGAAAGTGTTCTGGAAGTCAGATCTTCAGTGTTTCAAGTTCAAGTTTCTTTATTTTCGCATAGTTAACTAAAACCATTGCAATGTTAACACTTAAAAGAATAAAAAAATTTAACCAAACATTCAATGTAATTTCATCAACCATTGCTGCCAATTTAGGCACTGGAATTATAAAACGACAATCTTCTAGTAAAACCAGTTAAAACCCAGAGGTAGGGAAAGTTCCTTACAGTCTAAAATCAAAATTGTTAATGGTGGTATTAATAAATGTCCTTAATTTGCTGGGTTTTCCCAGAAGTAGGAAAGATACCTTTCCGTCTAAAATCTGAATTAATGATAAGGATATTAATAAATGACCTTAGTTTGCTGAGTGCAACAGTCACAGATTTTATTCACCCGCTGTGCTTGTCCATTGACCAATATCGTATTCTCTTAAGGTCGGCCTGCGGCTTCAAAGCATTACGATTGATATTTCAAGCTTACGTTATTTTGGGCATTTTTTTTTCTGCCAGTGTAAGGAATTTTACAACTCTGCAATTCAATTGTGTGTTTTCCGGGTTTAAGCAGGCCAGCACTGCTTGTCTCCTGGTGCGGGTGCCTTTGTGCTTGAGTGGTGCTTTTAGGAGCTGTCGCCGTTTTTGATGCAGTTCCTTGCATGAACAGATTAGATGTAAGATATCTCCTTGCCTGGTGTTACACAGCCTACACGTATCTTGTACTGTTGTCCTCAACCATGGTGGAAGATGCTGAGCACACGGAAAAATCCCCAATCTGTGCCTTAGAAAGTTCATTTTTATGGCTTTAGGATATCCCTGGTTGAAGAATGCTTGTGCGGCGAGTGATTTGTAGGAGTTCAAAGTCATCCAGGCATGAGATCTCTTTGAAAAGCTAGCCTTGTCCTCCACCAAGGAAATTTGTTTTATGGACTTCCAGACTAGTTTTTTAAAGGTTAAATTACCGAGTTGCGTGTCCCAGAGTCCCATAAGTTGGGTAGTTTCCAGGGCCAGCCGAAGGTAATCTCTAGCTTGGGAGTGCTCTCTATGCTGCATGTCATGCCACAGCAGATGATTTAGCGTGTTTGTAGTGGCACTTCTTATCTTATGCCAGCAGATGATGTAAGAGCCGTACCTGGCTAAGACTTGTTGTAGTAGACCGAACTCTAACCTTATTTGAGCAGGTGATGTATAGGGCAGTAGGCTGAACATTGTTCTGTAAGCTTTAACCTGTGTGTTGTCCAGATCCTTAGCGTCTCTTCCCCTCATTGCCTCGCTGCCATAGGCAATTGAGGGGAGAAGTTTGGCCTGGACTACCTTCAGCAGCGGGGTCAGAGTCGGCCCCATCAATTTATTTGCAAGGTTTTACATCGATAGGGCTATCAGCAGGCCTTTCCTTCTTATTTCCTCTTTCTGGCGCTTGAACGATCCTTCCTTGTCGATTATGACTCCTAGATACTTGTACTCATGAGCTGGGTCAAGTTTAATGCCACCCAGGAGCCAGTATCTCTGCAGGTTTTTCTTTTTGTTATTTATTGACATCGTCCAAGTCTTACTCAGATTTATTTTTAAGTTGTTTTCTATAGCATAGTTCTGCATTTCTGTCAGTAAATGTTGGAGACCAACGTAAGTGTGACTGAGCAGAACTACGTCGTCTGCATACATGAGATTGGTTAGTGTTTTCCCTCCTATTTTGGGTGAATGGGAGTTACAGGCATCAAGCGCCATCGGGAGGTCGGCCATGAATAGATTGAACAGGGTTGGTGCTAGCACACAGCCCTGTTTCAGTCCTTTTGTTGTAGGAACTTTCGAGGAGAGGTGGGTGCCACCACCTAATTTCACCTGCACCCAGATATCTGTGTGTAGAAGCAACAGAATATTTAGAATGGGTTCTGGTATGCCCCATTTTGCCAGTTTCCCCCACAGTCTGCCCCTCTCTACGTTGTCGAATGCAGCGCTAAAGTCAATGTAACATAGGTGTAAAGGCAATTTAGAGGTTTTTGCTGCATCGATCAGTAGAGAGATTGTGAGGATGTTTGTTGTTGTGCTGGCCATTTTGCGAAAACCAGTTTGGTTCAACGGTATTATATGATTCACCTCAGCCCAGGATGTGAGCTCCTCTAGGATGATGCCCGCAAAGTATTTTGCTTCATTATCTATCAGCGCTACTAGGCGGTAGTTGTTAGGCTCGGCCTTATCTCCTTTTTGTGGATTGGCACAATTGTCGAGCCCTTCCAAGATTCCGGTATTCTGTTTAGCAGCCGGGCTTCCAGAAAGAGTGGTTGTAGAATGTCAGCCCATTCCTCCGCCTTTGCTTTGAACATTGCAGGTGGAATGCCATTCGGTCCCGGAGCCCCTTCTTTCCTCCCTTTAGCAATCTGCTTTTTAATTAGGAGTGACAGGGGGCTGCTAGCTGCGCTTGATGATATATTTCCTGTAGCTGGTAGCTTCTGCTCTTTCGTCTCAGTAGTGCATGCTCCAGCTTGTTCCTCTTGTATCCAGCTGTTAAGAGTTTGTGCTCCGTCACTCCCCGTTTGATTATTAAAGTGAGTAGAGAGGAATTTTACCCAGTTTGCTTCGCTGATGTTTGACGCGATGCCCTCATGTTGAGTGTTGATTATCCCGTTCACGGTTTTCCAGAAGCGAGCACTGTTCTTGCAATTTGTGTCATGTAGGAGTTTTGCCCAAGTTGCGTTCTCTTGGTCTCTGCTAATGTTCCATTTCAGTTTTTTCAGTGATGCCCTTTGGTCCTTCAAGAGGAATCGTGCGCTGTCATTTCCTGGGAGTCTTCTCAGCATACGTAGAGATGTATTTATTGATTTTTTGAGGGACTTAAGCTGTGTTCTTTGATCTTTCGGAATTCTATTTTTTTGATATTGTTTCTGGAAGTTTCCTTTTGTGGGGAATTTAACTGCGTGTTGTTCTAATAGTGTAGCAGTGAACTGTCCCCAATGGGCGATTTGATCTTCTTGACTGAGAACTTGAGTTCTGTAAAGTTGAATTGCAGCTTCCGCCTGAAAATTTATGTTGTTTATTGTACATTTGATCCTTCTTAGGTTGTAGGTGAAAATAGGCCTTAAGGTTGAGTCTGGCCTAATGGATCTAGGTGCGGAGGCTGTTAGCTGAAGGCGATGGTCGCTGTCGCCCTTGTCCCCCATTCTGAACCCAAGAATGTGTGGGAACAGAGAGAGGCTTACAAAGGTGTAGTCCAGTATGGAACTTGTTGTTGCAGAATAAAATGAATCAACTGGGGTTGAGTCGTCCGGGAATCTTCCATTTACTGCTCGGAGGTTTAGGTGCTCTAGGTCGTCGAGAAGGCCGCTTTTGCAGCATATTTTTCTTCCATGCAGTGGAGCACATTGTGTGGGAATATTGTAGATGCCATTATGAATAGATACCTCATCACCTTCAGCTGATCCAATAAGATATTGGTTTAGGTCCCCAGCCAGGATAAACATTGGATTTTCCATCTCTGTAGCGTACATAGCCACTTGATCAGTGAGTTTTTTTGAGTCCTTTGCTTTGCGTTTGGGATGAACGTACTAGTTGATTAGGCACACCTCCATTTCTTCGCCCTGGAGGGAAATAATGATTGGGACTGCTATTGTTGCAGTTGACATCGAGCCCATGGGGGTTGCTGAAGGTATACTCGTCGTAGAAACGTAAGTAGCCAGCCCCCCTGAGGGATGGCCAAACCTGCCGGTCCTTGTAGCTGGTGTAGTAAAGCACATGAAGCCCTGAATGTGCTGAGTATCCGTGAGCCAAGTTTCTTGCAGCAAGATTATGTCAAAGGATCTAACATAGCTCAGGAAATCTGGGTCGTCTATTTTTGTTGCTAAGCCGTTGATATTCCAAGAGCATAGCCTAAGAGGAATCCCCTTTGCCCTAATATGGGCTTCATCCTGTAAGTAGCGTCAGTCGTCCTCTGTGCGTATGATTAGAGTGCGGGATATTGCTCCCCTGTTAAAACCTTGGCTTGTGAGGGCGGGTACCCTCCATGGTATTTCTTGTTGATCCCTCTGACTGCTAACACTCGATTGCCGGGATCTGCCCCGAGCACCTCTGAGTACACAGTTTGAGTGTACGTGGTGTGTTATCGGTCCAGGGCTTGCGTTGTTTAATAATGGAAATGGATAGGCTGGTTTTTGGTAAGGGGTGATGTCAATGCCCCATTTGTGAAATATATCCAGTTTTGCTAGGATTGACTCTGCAATTTTGCTTGTAGTCCAAGTTGTCTTTGTGGCCTCTGGTCTTTGAGGGTTGGCAGTATGTATGAACTCTATGGCGAGTAGATCCTCTGACCTGATGCCGGCAAGATTTGGAATTGCCTTCATTAATCTCAATATATTACCTCGGTTTAGCGTATCCTGATGGCCCTTAGAAGTGTATAAGGGATAGAATACCAGAGCCTCTATTTCTTGCTGCCTAGTACTTGGTGTTTTTGTTGCCGGCTGATGTTGGTTTACTTTGGCCATCGGTGCAGGTTGGTGTATGAAGCTGGTTTCTTCTTTAGGCTGGGTTTTCACTTGTTTGCTTAATACTTCTACCATAGAGTACCTTGGATTTGCCTTAGATGTTGTTAACTTTGGAGATGTTTGTTTTGTGTCTTGAGCCCTATCTTGAGGCCCTTTGTCCGGGAACCTCCAGCTGGGGCAATCATTGAGTGATATAATAGGCCATTTAGACTCTTTGAGCAGTGGCTCCTGGTTTGAGCTGTCTATCTTTCCAGTGCATTCTCTTCTGGGCCCGTTGTTTGAGCTCATGTTGGTAACATTTTTCTTTATTTCAGTCGGCCTTGGGGCCTCCGAAATACCCTCCTCTCCCCTTGGCTGTTGAAGGTATGCTGGTTTGTTGGAAAAGACCCCTGACTCCCTCCTCGGGTCTTGGCAGTATGTTAGTTGTTGACTATGGCCTCCAGCTGGATTAGATATTAACGAGATGGTTGTGATACCTTGTCTATTTTCTTCTGTGTGTTCTGTGCTCGCCCCAGATTGGGATCCTTGTCCATTTTCTTCTCCAATTTCCATGTGTGCCAAAGCTGCAGGTGACTGTGTTAGGGTACTTCCTTGCTCCGAAGAGTTTTTTGGGATGGTTGGAGACAGTTGTGTTTGATCTAGAGTGCTCGGGTCGTTTATATCCCATTTGTTATGGGAACCTGAGAAGATTGGGAAATAAGCTATTGCATGTGTGGGGGGCTTTTGCTTACGTCCTTTCCTCTTCTGTTGGCGGCGTTGTTTAGCATTTAGTTTTGGTGATCCTCCATTACCAGGCCCTTCTAGCATTTCAATGTTCGCATTGGAGTTGCCTGTATGTGTATGTGTATGTGTTTTACTATTTGGCTGTTCGTTGATTATTCCCTCCACGTTTTTGGAATTGTCCTGGCCTTTTGTTGTAATTCCCGCTGTTGCGCCTTTGAAATCCTTTAGCATGCTGCTTAGCATTAGAGGCAAGGTGGATAACTTGTCGACTATTTGCTCGCAGTTGCAGCTAAGATGTGTGTCAGATTGTGCTCTTTTTATCAAGCCATTCAGGTTTCCCAATTTCTCATCGATGCCTGCTGTGAAGACTGCATGTGTTCAGTAATGTCAACTGGATCTCCATCTTTTCTGACTGAAATTGCAGTGCTTCAACGGCCAGTTGTATTGTATTTAGTAAGGAAGACCAGGTATCAGCTATTTGTTCCTTTGTTTGCGCGCTCTCTTTTACATCATTTTTGGTCTGGTTTATACGAAGTGAATTCTGGAGAGGCTCATGGGTCGGGTGCACCCTTTGTGCCTGATCTGGTGAATAGGCGGCGAGCATGTCTTCCCATTCTTGTGTGTTTAGGTAGGAAATAATTGCCCTCCCATCCTCTTTCTGCTTTGGGTCCAAGATCCCTGCGCTTGGTCCTCCTTGTTGAGCCAACGGGCTCCCTTGGGCAAAGAGTTGCGGGGTTGTTGGAGATTTTGTGTTTGTGTTTGTTGAAAGGGTTGTTTGGATCGGGGTGCTGTGAATACTGGTTGTCATGTTCGTGGTGGGGCTAAGGTTAGTTTCTATGATTTGTTCCCCGTTTCCTCTCCTTGTGGCTTCTGTATTCTCGCTCGCATCCTTGGTTTTTCTGGTTGCACAATCCCCATCCCTGTCGCCAGATTGTAGTGGTGGTACAAAGGTTATTTGGGTCTTGTCATCCATGGTCGGAGTCCCCTGTATGTAGCCCTCTTGGCTTATTTTTATTGGTGAGAGCCCTAAAAGCACGGGTGCTCCTGCGAGGACCGCAGGGGATGTGCTGCCTGCTGCTTGCGCCCCCGTTGAGTGTGTTGGGAATTAAGGCTTGATTTGTAGGTGCTTGCCTTGTTGTTGTGCTGCCCTGGTATCCGGCTTGCCTTCGTCTGAGGGCGATGTACTTGGGGCTTGCAGCTGTAGGGGTAACAGTGGAGATTGCAGGCCTTTGAGAGTTGTGTTGCTGGAATAAAGGACTGAGCCTGCATCCCTTAGGAAGTTAAACTTTGTGTAAATTTTGGGTTGATTAGAGCATATGACTTTAGTAAGTCCTGTCCGTTTTATTGTCTCACTTTGGTCCTGGTCTGTTTCAATGAGTAGTGATTCAGCACTGTGCTGAGTGTTGGGGTTCTGTTTCTTTCCTTTTCTCCCCACTGTCCTGGGTGGCATGGCCGTTCTGGTTCTTCCTGACCTCATTAGCCTGATTGAGTTTGAATTTGAGTTTGAGGGAGCAGATCAGCAGCTGTGTCCGACAGAGTAGTGTAGTGTAGTGACTTGTCTGGTTGTTCTGCGTTATACTGTTGGGCGTTGTGTGCTCTCCTGCACGTCGGCCCGCCTCGCTTCAGACTGGGTTTCGTTGTTTCCGGTTGTGGCCCAGTCCCTGCAACAGCAATGTGACCCCGCTGCTGCTGCGCTGCTATAGCGCTTTAGCACGACCTCTGTTGCACTGTGGCACGTTCTTTGTCGTTGGCCGTTGCCCTGTCCCTGTCCCTGTCCCGTTCCTGTGGACACTGCTGGGCACTGCTGGAGGTTGGGTGTGCTATGGGGTGGCCAGTGTCCCCTATGGAGCGATAAGCGGGGGGGCTGTGTGAGGGGGAGGATGGCGAGTGGATTCAGCAAGCTAAGCACACGACTCGCTGGCTGCGCTGGCTGTTTTGGCTGACTGTGCCAGCACCCCTGTGCGCCAGGGACTTGCTGTACGTTCACTGCACCAGCACCCGACCCTGCCCCTGCCCCTGCCCTTGGACCCACTTCCGCTACATGCTCTGTGCTCACTGCCACTCACTTCTGGCGCTGCTCCGCCTGGATCTGGTGGTCTGATGATTTTCAGCAGAGCTCCAGCCGGGCACCAAACGTCACTCCTGGCTCTCCAGCTCCAACTCCTGCTTGGACCGCAGAGGGTGCCACACGGGGGCTAGAAGGGCACCAGAAAGGAGCTCAAACCGCCTGGTGCCAGCTCCTCTTCGCTCCCTGATTCCTGCTCCTCTCTGCTCCGTTACCCTGGGCCCTGGAATCTGCCCTCTGTGCACCAGCCACGGAGCACACCCCAACCACGCCCCACCTGAAACAGGCTCGGTGCTCGGGAGGAGCAGCGGAGCGGTGGAGCAGCGGTGTTAGCGGCGGTGTTAGCAGCGCCGGGCTGGAGGGCAAGCTGTTTGGAGGGCGAGAGGGTCGTGGGAGACCGCGGAGTTCTCGAAAGCGGGTGCCGGCTATGGCAATAACTGTCCGCTCTGGCCGCCGGTTGCTGGCTGCTTGCCACCGGTCCTCAGGTTTGTGATTACCGGCGATTACCGGCCTCAATTACTGGCCTCGGGAGCCGCGGGAGCCGCGGCGGCGGCAGCCTCTCTCCTCCACAAATTTACGCGTATAGCGCGACGTAACAGCGAATCAGCGGAAAACCAGGACTGGAATCATTCGTCCTCTGTAAGGCACCAGAATGACGACAAACCACAAGGACACTGCCACACTCGGTAGATCTTCTTCAGTAGGATAAACCAGCAAGCTGAGGCCAGCCAACGATTCAATGTCAGCAGCTGTGGCTTCAAAAGAGATCCAGGTGTCTGACTGCTCTCAGGCAGAAAGATGACAAAAACGTTTCTAAGTCCCACTTTTTTCAATTTGGGGACAGGAGGAGTACACTATAACACCAGTCAAGGGTCTAGGGCCTGGGGGGGCACCACTTGAAGGTTAGGACTCCCTCTAGCAGAGGCCAACAGCAGTGTCCAGGGCAGGTCCATTTGGAACTTGTCAGCTGGGCAGTTGCAGGGAGAGCATTACACCTCTTGCCAAAGGGGAGCCACCTGGAGTCTGGACACTGGCAGGAAAGCCTTTTGGTTTTAGGCAGGAAAATGACAACTGTATAGAATAGAAATATCAAATCTGACCTTACAATTTAGTTTGATTTGAAATTACTATTAAAATGAGTACTTAAACCATTTTCCTAGCTACTCCCAAACTGAATTTTGCAATTATTAAAGACAATAGCGTAAACCAATGTTAACCTATAAAAGAGCCAGCCTTGCCACAGTGAAAAATAACTTTGCATGTTTGGTCACTGCTAGGACATGTACAATATAAATTATACATGTTTACTTTTTAAATACCAAGCACCCTGCCCTATGGACATTTAGAGGGTAGGGGGACTTATAAGTATAAAAGAGGAATGTTTAGGTCTGGCAAAAGGTTTATTTTGCCAGATCAAAATGGCAAACATAGGCTGGAGTGGCAGGCCTGGAGGCATGTTTTACAGTGCTACTTTAGGGGATGGGACAATGAGTGCTGCAGCCCAATAGTAGCATTTCATTCGCAAGCACTGTGTACAGGTGGTACCATATACTAGGGACTTATAAATTAATTAAACATGCAAACTCAGTGTATACCATTTTTACCAGGGAGAGCACAGGGACTTTACCACTGGTTAGCAGGTGTAATGTTCACACAGTTCTATAGCCAACAAAAACAGTATTCAGTAAAAAGGCAAAAAGTCCTGGGTGACCCTTCAGAAACGGCAAATTTCCAACACAAGCCTACATGTACACACTTCTTGTAATAAAAGGCTCACATCTTTAATTTTTCCATTCACTTATGTTTCCCAAAAACATCTTGAGTTTTGGGTTTACCATGTGTTCGCAATACTGGGTCCCTGGAAAATAGCGCTTTCCAATACGATGCAGCCCTACATCACAGTGTTATACAGTGCATACTTTTCATGTTCACCTCTCTCTATGAGAAAATGTACATACAATTCAAGACATAAAGCCTTAAAGACAAATACAATGTTTGGCATTGTTCTAAACTTAGATTACATTTGTGAAACTTCTCTTGCAATCAAAATGTATTCCTCCTGTACTACGATAGGCACAATCTAGTATAAAGGAGGCTCTTGGTTTAAAGAAGATATCACTACAGTCCTTCTGTCTTCCTCAGTTCTTGAGGACGCACTTGCAACTCGCATTTTAGGCTTCATGGTATTTGAGGCTCAAAAACAATGTAGGAAAGACAGTATGCTATTGTGGCTGGAATTAATCAGGAAGCTAGATTCCCATTGCAGTTCATGTTTTGTCCAGACAGGATAATGTAGAAAGTGAGGACAGATCATCTGTTTCTTGGCCAAGAAAAAAGGGGTTGCCTCTTCATCTACAAAACTCCTGCACTGTTTGTATGAATAGATGAATAGTTTCACATTTTCGTTAGAGGTGCTTTTACCCCATTGATTTATTTTTTATGCCTTTTTCAGCAATCCTAGCCTTGTTTCTAAGCTGGCCTAATGAAACGCTTGAATTATTTCTCTTCCTAGGAATTCCAAAACCACCTAATACTTTACTTCCTATGAAGAATACCATTCCACACTGTTGCATTGAAGGTAATGTATTCTCTAAGTCAGTGAAAAGGGATAAAGTGCAAAGAGATCACATAGTGTGTACAGTATTTGGTCTGTCATTGTCCCCCCTCTAAACAGGGTGTGGTGCTATTCAGATTCGAACCCCTTATGAGGCCTAAACAAATATCATTTTCGAAATGGAATGCTATGTCCTAGAAACGTCAAATAACATATAAACGCGGCGATCCGGCAACTGAGGCGAACTATGTAGAGACTGGTTGACTGAGTTAGTGCAACAAGTTTCACTTCGTTATAAAATATACTTTCCCTAATGTAATCAATTATTCATCTGTTTACAGACACACATGTGATTGTGTTTTTGTTGACTCTTCCTTAATCACTTACAATATGAATATCTTTAAGATTTTACTCCCCAGGCTTTTTTATCTATGTCGGGGGCATATACATATTAGGAATTTCTTTCAAAGATTGGTCGGATTGTTGCTCATGCTCCGGGCAAGCATGGGCCCACTCTTGGCCCAGGCTTTTATTCGAGCTCAACCACATGTGATCTGTGCAGCAGGGACAAATGCCTCCTTGTTTCTTGTCAGTGTAAGAGTGTGAGGGAATAATGGCAGCAATGGGGACTCTGGAACTTGAAGTTCCCCTCTAGCCATCTTTCTCTGGTGGCTCTCCTTCAATGTGTCTCATGCAGCGGGTAGAACGCCTCATTATGGCCATATCAGTATGAGAGTGTGGGCAGTGCTAATAAGCAGCGAGGGAGACTCTGGAACCCGGTGTTTCCCACTAGTCCTCTGCCTCTCCCCTATTATATATCCAGTATGAGGGACACAGCATGGTGCAATTAGATATGGACCTAGTACCAAGAGGTAATAATTAAAAGATGGCATTACCTATTACATGACAAATCGCAAGACCTGCCTTTTGGGGAAGAACTTCTGTTAATGAACAATAATCACCAATGCCCTTAATTTCTTCTGCTTAACGCCTGTTTCAGGGAGGCATTATTTTTTTCAAAGCCAGGTCTGACAATCTTTGTACATCTGGCTCTGTATCAAAAACCATGGGTGGTAGTGTGGGAACGTCCAGGTACAACCCATGAAACACCCCTTGACTGAAAGTGGTGTTAAGCAGAGCAAATGAATAAGGACACTTTTCTGCACAAAAAAGTTTTGCGCTAGAAATTAATTACTTTATCAAAACTCAGCACCACTTGTCATGTCTTTGTAGTGAACGCAGTGTAGATAAATCTGCCTCTTTCTATGGTGGGTGACCAAATGAGTTCAGCAAAAGGTTCAAGAAGAACACATTGTTTTGAAAGAAGCCATATTTTGAATAGGTCCCTCATGGCATCCAACCCCTAGAAAGCTGGTCCATGGGACTGTGTTTTATCTCAGGTAAGTAGCCATATTGAAAGTTGAAGTAAAAGCAGAATGACTTAATTAGACTTCTCAGCATATCCACATCTCTACCCATAATAATCCCTCAATCGCAGAATCCCAAACATAAACCCCTGAACATTCCAAGCTTGCACACTTGAAGAGGGAAAAAAGGAAAGAGAGGAAAGGGGAGAAAGATGAGCATAGGGAAAAAGAGGTGAGAAAAGAAGGAGGGAAAAACAAGGTTTGCTGAATATGAATGCATTCAAAATATGTCACATCTTCCTCTTTGAAAAATAGAAGAAAGTTATAAGGAACAAACCAATCATCAAACAGAACTTTCCTTGAAAGCATTCTAGATCTTGGAGCAAATTTTACCCTGTCAACCACTGATTCATTTTCACCACTTGCAGAGCAATTAGAGTCAACAGGATGTTCATCCTTTTGATAACATCAAACCAGGTACTAGGAAACTCACAGTTTATTTTTGAAGAAACATATCTGTACCCCTCACCTTCAACTTAATTTTGCTCATCATCCAGGGTGTGGTAGGAATCAGAGTTACTAGGTTGTGTGAATTTCATCACAAATTCATTCATACATTGGGACAGTCTCTTAACGTGACCACATTTGCCATCTACCAGTGATGACACTCCTTTTAATATTTTCCCACCTTGATAGGCTTAGAGAACTTGCTTTTCATTGGCCTACCCAACCTTATTCTGACCCAGCCATCTGCAGATATGGTGCAAGCAGTAACCATGTGTGACAGGTCATATCTTTTTTTTTGCATTATACTGCTTATCATGAACCTTCATCTTGATAACATTTAGAGCCTGCTCACATATAACATTGTTCTCTATAAACTTGGACCAGAACCACCATGGACAAATTAAATAAGTAAGTTGTCTCCTTTACATCAATACAAAAGATGAAACCCCAGTGACAGTGTATGGTATGATTCTATATTACCATAAACTTTCACAAGTCACTAGAACAAAAGGAAAACTCCCAACCATAGCCAGGTGAATACTTTCCTTCAAATATCGGCTAAAACGCTCCACCAAACCATTATACTGATGATCATATAGTTTATCACAACTGTGGGTTGCACCACCCAACTCAAGATCCAAAAAATGATTTGGTCCATCCAGTGTTGTTAATATTAAATTTCTTTATTCTTCTTTTTCCATAAAAAACACCAAGCAGCCAACGCATTTCGTCCCGCTTCAGAGGACTTCATCAGGGCTCATTATTTAGTATGAATTTCAAGTATTTAACTCTGGTTTGAAATGCAATTGTGCTGCAAAGTTCAAAGTATCTGTAACTCTGTAAATCCATGCACATGGATCGAGACGTGGATTGCCGGCGTCCAGTAGCGGCCGGTGGTGGGAGTGCTGCCGGGCGCTGACGTGGGGCGGTGGAGGGGCAGCGTGGGGGGTAGTAAACTACGGATTACGGCCGATTAGAGGTAAGTAAACATATAAATAAATAAAACAAATTTCGTTGCGCGCGCTGCTTCGCCAAATGCGATGCAGCGAGCCAGCAATCGTTTATTTGTTTATATGTTCTACCTCTAATCGACCGTAATCCGTAGTTCTACCCCACCCCTCCCCGCCCACATCAGCGCCTGGCAGCACTCCCACCACCGGCCGCTACTGCCGGTGTCCCGAGGTTGAAGACTCCTATGGCACAGGAGCCACTTACTATCGACTTACCTTGGATATAGAGGGTACAGTCTGATTGCGGAGTTACAGATACATTGAACTTCGCAGCACAATTGCATTTCAAACCAAGTTAATACTGAAATTCATACTAAATAATGAGCCCTGATAAGTCCTCTGAGCGAGGCAATTGGCTGCTTAGCATTTTTATGGAAAAGAAGAATAAAGAATGTAATATTAACAACATTGGATGGACCAAATCATTTTTGGGATCTTGAGTTTGGTGGTGCAACCCACAGTTGTGATAAACTTTATTTTGGTTGTGAAGACTGCTCTGTAGAGACAGTGGGAGCGGTGGTGGTGCACACCATTGGAGTGTAATACTCCAAGCATTGGACTTTCTGTGGGACCTTTGTGTGGGAAACTTTTGTTTCTTCCCTAGAGGGAGGTGCGTCACATACACACTTGGTGTGTATGTTTGGTTTCGCTGTTTCTTTTTTGTATTGATGATCATATAGTGCAGTTTATGGGTCCTCTATATTGTGTGGATGCAAGAATTGCGTCAACTCACTTGAGGTGAACTGCATTCCATTGTCGGCAATCAATTTTTGGGGGAAATCTTCCCTGCTAAACATATCTATAAGGAATAAGTACCACACTATTGGTCACACATTCCACAAACTTTACTTTAGGCCATTTTGAGTGGTAATCAATGAGCACAATAGCGAATCCTGATTTGCCTGGCAGGTTCCTAAAGGGACCTACTATATCTAAACCCACCTTCTGCCAAGCAAACTCTGGCCATGGTGTTACTTGCATGAGAGGTATCTGGGTTTTGCAATTTGTGTCAGCAGACATTCACACACATCACATTGTTGAACCATTAGGTATGCTTCTGCATCCATTCCGTTCCACCAGTAATAGCCACGCATTTGATTTTTCAATGCGGACATTCCTATGTGCCCCTTATGGCACAACTTAAGAAGGTGGTCTACGGTGGGGGGAAAACACTTGCCATTATGGAATAAAAAATCCCCATTTGTCGATAACTCAGATCCCACCTGTGCAAAAGATTCAAGGGATCCAACAAGACCTCCAGCTTTGGGCCATCCATCCACTACATATTTTTTGACCTAATTCAATTCCTCATCCTTGCCATATTAAGTGATCCATGATGTTTCATCACTCACATCTTCATCCACTCCACATATGTCACTAACATTCGCTATTGCAGCGCAATCATTCTCATCATCATCTATATCCTTCACTTCCTCTTGACAAGGCAACCTAGATAAACAATCTGCCACTTGATTTTTGCAGCCAGAAACAAACCAAATATCAAAATTGTTTTCCTGTGGCGTTATGCATAATCATGCAATGCATGCTGTAGAATATTTTACCCCTCCTGGCAATACAACAGCTATAAGGGACTTGTGATCAGTTAGGATGGTAAAACGATTACCCCAAATAAAATGTCTAAAGTGGTTTGTGGCCCATGTACAAGCTAAAAGCTCATGTTCAATTACAGAATACCTACATTCTGATTTATTTAGTGTTTTTGAGGCATTGACCAGCACCCATTCTGAACCACCCGACTCTGTGATACCATAGCAAGCAACCCTTATGCGCTAGCATCAACTGAGATAATAATTTTTTTCTCATTTGCAAAAGGTTGAAGAGCAGGTGATTTTACAATTTATGACTTTACCAATCAAAAGCTTTCTGCTGTTCAGACTGCCACTTGAACTCACAACCCTTACGTAACAATTTCCTGAAAAGTTCCATAACAGTAGCAAAATCTTTCACAAATCTTCCATAATATTCGCATAATCCCAGAAATGACGTTTGTTTTTCTTTTATCATCCAGAGCCAGGGCCAGCGCTAGGCATGGACAGCATGGGCGGCTGCCCGGGGCCCCGTGCTCAGCCCATCAACATGGGGCCTCGCAAAAGTGTTTCCCCCCACCACGTGCTAGGCCTCGCACCTATGGTGCAGCACTGCGAGGCCCAGGGAAGGGATGCCTCTCATCTGGGCTTCGCAGGCATAGGGGAAGGAATAGGGGAAGAGGCCCACCTCCCCTGTGCCTCGGCTGCTAAGACCATGGCTGCTAAGCCCCATGGAGGGGGCCCCATTTCCCCTGGGCCTTGCAGCCCCACATGTAGCGTGAGGCCCGTGTGCATTTGCCAGGTTTGACCTGTGATTGGGACTGCTGTCCACTTCCCACTCCAATGCCAATTAGCCCGCATTTTGGGGCCTGACAGTTTTAACGATTTAAAAGGACAAGCAACTCTCACTCTTTCAGATGCTGATGAGCTGGGAAAGAGATGCTTGTCAGTGGCAGAAAGGAAGGTGTTACAGCACAGGGGGGTTCATGAACCATGCAGGGTCAGGAACACCTTCCATAATTTAGATGCAAATAGCTTTGAATGTGTAAATGAAACCCATTTACTTCTGCACTTTTTATATAGCGCAAACTCGACCGAAAGGTATTGGAGTGCTTTATGTGAGCACCAGTTACGTTACACATGGACATATTCTTTTTTTAGGTACAGTGAGATTAAGTGATTTGCGAGAATCATAGGATGAGACAAGGTCAAGACTCAAGCCTGATTCCTCAGTTCCAAAGTCAGCAGCTCTGAAGTAACGCCACATCTTCTCCCCTCCTCTACCCATGCTACCTCTCCGGGGAGTAATCTTTTAATGTATATTTCTTACATGAAATCTGTTTAAAAGTGCAGCCATGCTGTCAAATCAGTGGACGGGGCACAGAGAGAAAATTATTTGCCCAGAATCAAACAGTTGGTTAAATCAGTAGAGCCAGGACTGAAGTGCACTCCTACATGGGGCAAAGGCTATATATTTACCACTGTACTGCATTTAGGTGACTATGCCATGTGACTGGGAACCTCTCTTCTCCAAGGTAATATCCAGTTCATTTATTAAACCACACTGACTAGTAGTTTTTACAAAGAATCAAAATACTCTCAATCTTCCCAAAAAGGGAGCAGCAGAGCAATAAATTCAGAAAAGTGATTGCCCAAAAGCACGCAATTTGAGGTCGGTATTAAAAACTTCTCCTGCTGGTTCCACATTTCCAACTAGTCGACCAGACCACAACTGAGGTGTCAGTGATTCTGATGGCAAGACGAAGAGGCTGCCCCTCCCAGGGAATTGTTACTTTGATATGGGCCCTGCCCAGCTTTAGAACACAGTGTTTATTTCTATCATAAAGCTGCCATGTAGTTGTCAAATATACATGGCTAATATCCTGGTCCAGAGTAACCACTGGGCCAGGTCCTGTGGCAGAGGGTACTTACTGGACTTTATGCGTGGTAGCTATTTACCACTAGTGTTTCAAATCTAGAGACTATTTTATTCTAATTGGATACCAGAGTTTATTTTCTAAACTCAAAATTTGCAACAGCGAGCAGTCAAGGATTACCCCAGGAGGTGGTACAGGGATTAGAACTCAAGTATAGTATGAAGATAATCAAGCTTGATAAACACAATCTCCAGCTGAGTTATCTTTTAACAGGGCCTGCTTTTGAGGGAGAAATTTAGAATAAACCCCCCAAAATCCACTTTGTGACTCATAGTGCCCCTATTTCCCAATGCACATCTTCTGAAGCCTCTACACACGCAATATGCCTCCACACCTGCATTGTGTCTCCAAAGGCAAAAACTGACCTGTGAAGTGATAATGGAAAATTGACCACCTTACTTGGCCCTCACAGGATGGCTGGGGACTAAGACTGTGAGGCCCCGGGAAAGGGACTCTCCTCTTCTGGGCCTTGCAGTGCCAAACCATAGATTTAATGTTAGGGGCAGTAGACCAAATCCCATGGGCCTTGAAGCACTAGACCATAGCTGAAAGGCCAAGGGGATGGAACCACCCTCCCCTTGGCCTTGCCGCTCGGGCTCCTGGTGGGGTGGTCCACATCTTGAAGCCATGGTGTAGCATTGAAAGGCCTTGCAGAGGGCCCCTCCCCCCTGGGCCTCATAGCCATGGTTCAGTGCTGGTAGGCCAATGGGTCTATCCTAATCCTCTCAATGCTACACAATGACTGAGAGGCACAGGAGAGGAGAGCGCGTTGTGTGGGCCCCCACCCCTGGGTCCAATTACATTTTTTTCACAGTGCTGGACCCTGGCCCTGTGCATGTGTCTCTAACAGGGGAATAGCAATCAGTAGTGCAGCAGGTGCTGTGGCACCAGGCTCAGGCATATTAAGAGTCGAATGTTCCCATATTATGGCTTTACTGTACTGTGTAGCCAGTGGACGAGGGTGAGGGATGCTTTCACTTTGCACCATGGCACCATTGCTGTACTATGTCCCTCTCTTTCATGGGCCTCACAGCCATGTTCCAGAGCTGTGGGGCCTGCAAGAGGCCCTCCCTCCCCAGGGCATCACAGCCATGGCTGGACACACAGAGGAGGAGGCCCCCACCTATGAGCTTAGCAGCACTGGAACATGGCTATGAGGCCCATGGATCCTCTCTCAGGGGTTGTAGCTAACAATAGTGCAGCAAGTGCAGTGGCACCAGGGCTCAAGTCTGTTAGGGACCCAATGCACCCAAATTATGGCTGCGTTTTACTGTCTGGCATCATTTTCTTGCATCAGGGTCCATGGTAACATTACTATGTCACTGGTTTCTTCTCCCATGCACTGCACACCCATGATCCAGAGCTGCTGTGGAGCTCACGCAAGGCACATCCTCCCCTAGGCCTCACTGTCCTCATCCAATGCTGAGAGGCCCAAGGGAGGGAGTCTGCTGCCCTGGGCTTTGTAGCACAGATTCATGAATTCCATGCTCAGGGCAAGAGGTGACATCTGAAGGCATAGCTATCAATAGTGTAGGAAGTGCAATGGTACCATGGTCTTGTGGGGTTATGTGTCCAATGCACCCAAATTATGGCTGTATTTTACTGTCCAGTCAGTGACCAGAGGTTAGTGGGGAGTCACAATTTACCTTGCTTGCACCACGGCTGGCCTGCTCTCCTACACCTTGCAGCCACGATCCTGTTCTGCGAGGTCCAAGCGTCATTCTCTCCCGTGGACCTTACGGCCATGGTCCAGTGCTCAGAGGCCTTCCAAAGTAGGGAGGCAGGGTGCAGGATTGTTCTTCCTTTTAGATATTTGTCCTGCATCCAGCAGCCAGCTCCTGTTGGTGCCAAATGTCCAACTTTTTTTGGTTGCCAAGGGACTGATGTAGGCAAACATGCTAATCAATTGGGGGTGCAAACAAATAGTTTAGCTGGCAAGGCTGAAGCAGCTCATCCCAGTAGGATGTCACAACACTGTCTCTGGGAACAATCACTGCGCAGAAGTGGCCAGCATTTGCTAACATGACAACTGGGAGGCAAGACTTGTACAACAGCACTAGCATAATATATTTCTATGTAGTAGAACTTTAAAATATATATACTTATTTTATTAGTTTTAATATTTATGTTTTTTTGTTTTATTGATATCTGCACCAAGAAAGTTGCTTCTTGCAAAGCAGTTCAACAGTAGTCAATTGATGGCACTTCCTGTGATGTCCTTTCATGTGATTTCATGCTGAATGCAAATTAGAGGGGCCCCACGCATTCCCTTTCTGCCCTGGGCCCCAAAAATCCAAGGACCGGCCCTGTCCGGGGCAGGCACTTTTGTTATAGCACCCACCAGATTCTACGTGGGAACTACACCATCTGCCGATATCATGTGTCCCAGGTAATCCACTTGAAACTCAAACACTTTACACTTCTCAGCACATATAACGAGGCCCTTTTCAGATAATCTTTTGCAATCTTCCTTAGGACCCTAGTAAGTTCATCCTGTGACTTGGCAAACACAAGGATATCATCTTTGAAACATCTCACTTCACTGTCCATGTCCCTGAACATGTGGAACATGGCTCTTTGAAAAACAGAAGATGCGCATGCCAGTCTGAAAGGCATCCTTTTGAACTGGTACACTCCACATGGTGTGATAAAGGCTGTCAAAGGTCTTGACTTTTTTTACAACTCTATTTGATGGTATGCACTGCAAAGATCCATGGTGGAAAATACAGTTTCACCATTAAACATTGAAAGATCTTTATGTTTGATAGGGCATGTCGGCCCACGATGATGATACCAGTGAGAGCTCTTAGATCGATGCACAGTCTGAAATTACTATTGCTTTTTTTTCTAGAAACACAGGAGACATCTGTTCTGATGTTTCTATTATCTCAACGACATTATCTTTCAATATTTGATCCAAATGTTCCTGTAGTTCCTTTCTGACACAAAATGGTACCATGTGCATCTTTTGTCTGATAGGTTCTGCTCCATGCTTCAGTTTTATTTCATGTTCATATCCTTGTAATTTTTCCAATTTGTGACTGAAAACTTTAGAGAAAGACGTTCTTATTCTTTCTTTTGCATTAATTTCTTTTACAACCAAAACAGGATCTGCGGCACTAGGATCAAGTTTGATGTTCAGTTTTCTCTGATCACTCCAACCTAAAACATTTGCCCCTTTTTTCACCACCTAGATTTTCAATTGGGCAGTTCTACCTTTGAACTATGTGTTGGCTACAAAGTGACCCACAAAATCAATTTGGTGTTCATCAAATGTAACAGTACGAACATCAGGAAGCAATAGCTGTTTTATTTCAATTCATAATTTCGACTACAAATAGGACTTAGAAATATTAGTAATAGAAGAGCCTGAATCCTCCATCACAGACAACTCTCTAAAATGCGCTTGAATGTTACACATTGGTGGACTAATTTGTTAATCTTTTGCCGCATTTTCATCTACTCGTACCATTAATACTATGTTATTCCCCTTTACTGTATCGTCTTCTATATCAGCTTCACTATAAGATGAGACTTCGATCACTTGTGCAATGCAATGCTTAATCTGTTTCTTAGCCTCTCTACACATCTTGGCAAACTGGCCCATTTCCTTACAATTATTACTGGCAGGACAGTTCCTTGAAGACACAAAATGATTAGGATCACCACATCTACACTAAAGCAGTATGTTTTATTTTCCTTATGTCCACATTTATCATTCTTGACATGTCTACCATTAATAGAATATACTTCTCCATCTTTTTTATTTAAGTAGGAATCATTCACTTCCATGACCCAGATCATGGATTGTTCAATAGCCTTTGCTGAAGCAATTACTTCATCCATTTTAGGGTCCCCCATTATCTACAACCTTTCTTGGATTATTTTGTTGTTTGTGTTGACCATAAACTGATCCCGTACCATTTCATTGGTTGTGATAAAAAAATTACATGTATTTGACAAGTGTCTTAAAGCAGTTAGAAATTAATCAGAAGAGTCTCCGTGTGTTTGTCATTTAGTATAAAAACGGCATGTCTCACGAGTAGTACTAATGGTGGGTTTAAAATGGGCATCTAGTCTTAACATGGCCTCCTCAAACACATCCAAATATTCCTCACCCTCTTCTGCTTCAACGTTTGGTAAAGATCTAAAAATCTCCTGCATCTCTGACCTTAGGGAAGGTAATAATATACTATTTCTTGTTTCTGCTGGCATTCTCTTCCCATCAGTTGTCATCAGATAGGCTTGAAATGTCCCTTTCCACCTCTTCCATGGTATAGGTGGTTCTCCTTTTAATTCTAAAAACTTAAGTGGAGGATCTAACTGCTTGTTTACCACAAAATTACACTGCACAACAATAAGATTCTTATGTGTAAGTATGACGCTAGTAAGTTCTTTAAATGATCTCTACAACACAGTTTAAATGGTGGTGTACTTACTGTAATATCTTATAACACAGGAACTTGCGTGGTAATAAGGATGACAGATTCCTCAGCATAAATAAAGGTCCAAATGACGCTTATAGATAGTATTCAAAACGGCCGATTATCCTCTGGAACGCATAAATACTATGATCTTCAATGAAGCATTCAAAATGGTGTCCAGCACCAAAGCGAGTCTTGAACTACCCGGGCTTCACACGGCTCTGTGAGGAGAACGTGGCCTCCCAGACTCCTCCCTTCAAGGCGTGCCCCTGACTAAGGGTGTTGCCTCCATATCAATCCCAGCCACAGGCCCAAGGATGAGAACGCCCAGCAAGCAGGCGCTTACTGCGTAAACCAGATCCAGAGCGCTGAGTGAGGAGTCAGACATGAAGAGTGCATTCTTGATGCCACAATGATTTCGCAGAAGCTGCCAACCAGACTGCCGCCTACAATTGTGTCCCACCAACCATCACCAAAACCAATGTTGTATCCCAGGTAAGTAGCCACAGTCAAAGTTGAAGTAAAAGCAGGAGCATTATCTTATTTGTCTCAACATACCCGCATCTCTACACATAATTACCTACCAACCCGGACGCTAACCCCTAAACATTCCAAGCTCACGCACTTGACCCAATAGAAGAGGGAAAGAAAGGAAAGGGTATAAAGATGAGCATAGACAGGAAAGGGAAGAAAGATGAGCATAGAGAGAAGAGGTGGGAAAGGAAAGAGGGAAAACATGTTTTGCAGAATATGAATGCATTCACAATATAACAGACTGATCATAAATACAATATACTTTTTATGTTCTTATTCGAATAGTGATGACATCATTTTGGCTTTTAACATCTTGACTCTCCATGTATTTATGGTGCTGACAGCTTATCATCCAGATAATTTTAAGCAAACAACTAAAAGAAGGTGTGAGAAAAAATGTAGCGTCACTAACAAGACTGTACACTGAGCACTAAAATGCTTCCTGCACTGGTATGAGATGACTTGTGCCAAAAGTAATTATTAAACATTGTCTCAATTAGGAAAAGACCCTTAAAAAAGGGTGCCTGTGAGAAGTTAATTGAGACTGCTCTCGCTAAAAATCCCTCTTTTTTTTGCGAGTTGGAAATTATAATCTACTGGGTTTTCCATTTTTCTTTTTTTTGTCATTTTCCTGTTCTAGTCTTGACTGGCCATTTTCTTTATTTTGTCATTTTCCTGTTCAGTCAGTCCAGTTATATACAATACTCCAGTGGCTTTCTCACATTTATAGTCATGGAAGTTACTGAAGCCATTATTGCTAGCCTAAGTAACAAGGTCCCATGTCCGGAGGGGGTTCCCATGGCTCCTTAAAAGCTCATTTTTGACCAGTTGGCTGTTTTGTTAGTGTTAGCAGTTGTCATACTATGCACAACACTCCATAAATGAGTCATGGTGGAATTTTATCATTATTTCTAAATCTAAATGAGGGGGCAAGAATGATCAAAATTATTACTGCCCAATTTAGCTTGTATACATTGATTTATATAATTCTTCTGTCACAACTATTAGACTAGCCCAAATGGGGGCTGGATACAGCCTTAATTGCTTATCTCCACTGATTGGTCAAGCACTTGACAGTCAGAGTGTGTTATGGTTCGAATGGGAAATGTATGGACCTATTTCTTTCAATGAGGGTGGTCCAACAGGGCAATGTCCTGGGGCCCTTTCTCTTTACATTACATATTATCCATCTGTAGGGCACTTTCAGAGAGGGCACCAAGGACACTCCAAAATGAGGCAGTAAACTTATCGTGATACTATTGTGTGGAAATGTCACTGTACTTAATTCAAGGACGGCCAATGGATTACAGAATATGATGTTTTTGCTACATGTCTTGTATGGAGAACCTGGACCTAACATCCAATATTTGTAAACCCCATGTGGAAACTTAAAATATAAGTCCATATGTGTGGTAAAAATGTTGCTTCAATCAATCAAGGCATCCCAGTACCTCAGCATCAACTCTAATTACCAGCAAAATTCAAATGCTTTATTAAGAGAAAGGAAATGTGTCTTAAAGGCCCTGGGTGCGGCATTTAGTCTTGCTTTCAGAAATCCCTGGTTGAACTGTTAATGGTTTATAAACCCAAATGCATTCCCTGTGTGACCTATGGTGCGGGAATCTGAGGATACATTAATGCTGATTTTTACCTGAAAACTATTTTCTTGGATGTCTACTTGCTGTAACCAATCAGCCTTCCATTCTTCGATGCATGAACAGCTTGGTATGGACTATATTGAAGACAATCAGACTAGATCTAACTGTTAAAGGGCACAGCAGAGTTGCAACGGATAGAAACCATGAGCAACAACAAGGTTAATCTGATGTAATCTTCAATATAGTTTTGAACTAAGAGGGCAACATGAATTCCCTCTATTTTTGAGCACTGTGAAAATTAACCCAACGGTGGCGCTCTAACACTAAAACACACCTGTTGCCATGATGTGTAAGACTGAACCTGAGAGACTTCCCAGGTCAGTTGTTCAAAGAAATTACAGAATAGTGGAGCACTCAACGTGTATAGATATATGCTACCATTACTGTTATGAGTCCATTTGTGTGTTCATTAATGCATCTTAGCATGTACTACATTCATATTGCTTAGCTAGTCTGCCACATGACGATGACTCCTAAATCAGCTTCAAACACTCAGTTAAGTGATATTTTCTTTTTACTTCAAATCAGTAGAACAAGAAAATTACACATCATATATTCAATCCAAACTCAATTATCCATCAGTTACAAGTATAATTGTTCGGTGACGGTTTTTGGATATTTTGTGTCATTTCCTCATGAAGAATCTCAGTTGATATGTGTTTCATCCTGTATATGACTTTTTCAAAGCTATGTACAAGTAGAATTGTCTGCAGTCAGTAAATAACTCACAGTTTGTTTAAAGCGGATAGATGTCCTGGCCAAAGAAATTTGTCAGTAGATTCCCATTGTGGCCATAACAAAGTAACTGGAAAGTCGTTGGCTCTACCATCCAATTTGTATATAGAAGATTTTTATTGACGGCTGCCTCCTCTGAAACCGTGGTATCAGAACTTTGGGTATAGACCCCTAGTGGTAAGTTATTTGTTCACTTGTGATAAGTCCTTGGTTCACTCGTGATGACCAATGGTGTGCTGTGTAGTGCTGTGTAGTCTATTCTGCATGGCGCAGAATAGACTACACGCCCATCTTGGAAGTCCAAATATTTTCCAAGTTTCAACTTTTAAGGCTTTCTGGAAAACTCCTCTTGGTCTCATCTGAGGCTTCAAGACGATATGGACAGCACTTTGGGGTCAGGACTCACTCCAGTAGAGACCACCAGCAAGTTCCAGTCCAGATCCACTTGCTACTGGTCAATTGGTCTGGAACAGTAAAAACATGACTTGCAGCATATTGCATCCCTGCAGCCACACAACTGGTCAGACAGTTGGCTCTTGTAGTCCAATTCTCAGTCCTGGGTACTAGTGGGAGCTAATCCGGTCTCCAAACAGGTCACAGACAGCAGGTCCAGTCCTCCTCTGTTCTTCTGCTAGTCCAGAAAGTGTGTGCCACCTTTGTATGATTCACTAGCCAGTGGGTGGGGATGACTCCTGCATGCTCCCAAACCAATAACAAAAGCTTTCCAGGGGTAATCACTCCCACTTTTGCAACACATTCTTTGCCTTACTGCAGACTTCCCACATTGCACTATTCGGAGCAAAATAAAAAATGGCAACATCCTTCTGCCCTTAGAGGCTTGTGATGTTCCAGTTAGAGGTGTGTTTAGGTAAATGAGCAGCCCCCTCTACCTCAATCTCACTGAACTTGTTCTGGGGCCATCTCCCCCCGCCCCACTGGGTTTGTGTCACGCTGGCTACAGTTGACCCAGGCAACAAAGGCATCTCTTCCCTTGATCGCCCTTTAAAATTAATAGTGACTGGGAAGGCCTCACCCTTATCCCTTTCAAGTTAATGAAGTTCCTGAACCTCATCAGCTGTTATTTCTGAGTTGAGAAGAGTCAGTTACCTCAAACCCAGGCCTTCCTTCCAAAAGGATTAAGCCATTGTTTCTGCTCTGGGAGCAATTTTCACATCTCATTATGCTGTATCACTGTCAGGGATCATGTCCTGACAGGCTAATGCTAATTAACCTGCTGGAGGTTCAGTCAGACAAAATCTAAATTTTACAAGATACTTTCCAAAATATTGATCAAAAGTTGACTTCACAAGTAAATTTGATTTATCAAATATTAAATATTAGGGAGCCACCTAAAGGAGAATCTCCCCTTTCTAAAGATATATCTTCACAGTGGATCCCTGCTTGGTGATTGTCATAGGAGAGTGATCCCCAAGCAGGGATCCACTCATTAAACACCAGTGATTTTGAGGGAGCAGCAGCTAGGGGCAAGGGATTGTGCTCCTCCGAATCCCATACCCGATCAGTCTTTCTGACCCCCTCTTGTGGGCAGATGGGGATAATTACCCCTGACCTGCCCTTCGGGCTATCAGAAGCCCACTAGACATCAGGGTTGTGTTTTAAAATAATTTTAGGGGTTAGATGCTGCCCATTATGTGCATGGCCATGCCCCACCCACAAAAACGATGACAATCTTTCTGCCTCCCCTTGGAGGGCATATGGAGGTGATCCCCCCTAATCTGCTCCCCTGAGAGGGGGCAGAAAGCCCTATAGACACCTGGGATTTCTTTTTCAAATACAGCGTTATGGGCTAAACCACAAGGGGTATAGCCATGCCCCTTCCCCAATGAGAAATAGTCTTTCTCCCATCCCTGGAGATGGATGGGGGTAACTACCACATATCTGCCCCCTGGGGAAGAGGGCAGAAAGCCCAGTAGAAACCAGGAAATGTTTTTTAATATAGGGGTGGGGACTGCCCAGCATGGGCTTTGCTATGCCTCTATCCCAAGCAAATGCGGTTTTTCAGCACTTCCATGCTCCAAGGGGAAAGATGGGGAAAATTCCCCTGATATGTCCCCAGGGGGTGGGGGGCAGAAAGCCGACTAGACTCCAAGGAAAGTTTTTTTTTTTAAATATATGGATGGGACTGTCCACCATAGACATGGTGATAGCCTCACTCCAAATAGATGGGGACAACAGTCTTCAACAGTACCCCATTCTGCCCCAAGAGGCAAATTGAGTAAATTACCTCCGATCAGTCACTCTGGGGGAGAAAAAATACACTAGATGCCAGGGAGTTTGTTTTTTTAAATATGGGGAAGGGGCTGTCCAGCATGGGCATGGCCATACCCCCGCACTAAGTAAATGGGGCAATGGTTTTCTTGCAACACTAGGGGACAGATGGGGTACTTAACCCTAATTTACACCCCAGGGGGGCAGAAAGCCACTGTATGGCAGCAATATATATTTTTAATAAAATAATGGGGTGGATCTTTCCCAGCCTAACATCAGACCCCATCCTTACCCCTTAAACCTCAACAGTCTTTCTGTTCCTCTGCGGACTAAAGCATATCATCCCAATGAAAAGCGAGAGGACATTTGATTCTGTTGGGTGTTGTTTTTACATATGGGCTAGGATAGTGTAGCTAACTCCCAATATCGCCTCACTTGCAATGGTGAAAGGCTACAATTTTCAGGCTTGGGTAGGGTGCCATCAGGAAAAAGCTACCAGACCCAGCAGTTCTGAAAATAGACATCTGTGGGACTCTAGGGTGGTGTGCTTCACATACATCCCACACTATTTTCTTATCCACAATGCCCTGCGATACTAAAATGTTGACTAAAACACATATTTTCCTCACATTTCTGTGAGAAAAACTTCTGAAATATGTGGGGATCCCCAAATTTCCCATCACACAGCATTCTCCCAAGTCTCCCAATAAAAATGGTACCTCACTTGTGTGGGCGGGCCAAGAGACCTTGACAAAAAAGACTCTAAACATCCTACGTGGAGAGATCAGCGATAGGGGTAGCTGCAGGATTTGGGGCCATGCTTGGCCGTCACCATTGGAAACCTACCAATGTCAGACATTTTTGAGAAGTAGACAAACAGGGTATTCCAGGGTGTTGTGCCTTGTGTGAATCCCACGAGGTTGTCTTGCCCACAATGCCCTGCACACCTCAAACTTTACCTAAAATCATGCATTTTCCTTATATTTCTGTGATGGAACCTTCCGTAATCAGCAGAAATCCACAAAGTTCCTAACACCCAGCATTGCCCTACTTGTGCCCATAAAAACGCTGCAACTCTTGTGTGGTTGGGCCTAGTGCCTGCAACAGGAACGGATCAAACCGAGGTTTGCATGGCATTGTGGGTAAAAAAAAACACATGGGATCCACAAACGGCACACTACCATGGACTCTCCTATGTGTCTGGTTTTAAAAAATGTGCAGGTTTGCTATTGTTTCACAATAGTACCCACAGAGTTACGGCCCAAAATCCACAGCTACCCACTTTGCAAAAAACAGGTCAGTTTTGATTGGAAAAATGTGATGTATCCGTGTTGCGTTTTGGGCCATTTCCTGTCGCGGGCACTAGGCCTACCCACACAAATGAGGTACCATTTTTATCAGAAGACATATGGAAGTATAGAATAGTAGGATATTTGTTATTGCCAACTGGATTTCACTGCATTAGTGCCTTCCAAATGTATGCCACTGTGTAAGAGAGAACTCATTTTAAAAAATACTCTCTAAATGATATGCTAGTACGGACAACCACAAATTCAGAGATGTACAAATAACCACTGCTCCTAAACTCCATATCTTGTGCCCATTTCAGAAATACATAGGTTTCCTTGATATTCATTTTCCACTCCACATATTTCACCATATGAATTGGTCTACACGCAGTACAAAATGAAAAGCCATTGTAAAAGCACTTCAGTTTTTGGCTCTGGGTATCTTGGGTTCTGGGAGAACTTACACACCATACACATCCCCACAACCAGAAGGGTCTAGCAGACGTAATGGTATATTGCGGTAGTAAATTGGCCATTGTGAGAAAAAGTTACCAATGAAAACATTGTCACAAATGACCATTTTGTCCTAGTCATTTTCAGTGTGCTTTTATTTCAAGTTAGTTTCTTTGGGAAAACCTGGAGGGATCTACACATATCACCCCTTGCTGAATTTGGAATTTTGTCTACTTCTTAGAAATCTATAGCTTTTTTGGATCACACACAATTTCACACTGGTTTCCACCAGTAACTGGAAGTAGATTGAGAACACAAAAAATAGGAAAAATGGCCTACCTCTTTGAAAAATGCCAATACTGTGGTAAAAATAATTGTTTTTTTATTCAGCTCTGCATGCTCCTGAAAGCTGGGAAGACGGTGACTTTAGCACAGCAAAACGTTCATTGATGCCATTAAAAAAAAACAGACACTTTTATACATAGCACTTTTTTCCTATTTTCCCCCCAAAATTGAAAATGTATTTATATTTCGCCACTTTTTCCATCCCCTCCAGGGGAATCCAGAAACCCTGTGTACGTTTAGAATACCCAGGAAGTTGCCGGGCATACCTTATGTTGAAGTTATGGAGCCCTAAGCGCGAACTATCCCAAATAGCCTAAAAAGAGCTCAGCACTCACTGGCGGGGGAAAGGCCCAGCAGCTAAGGGGTTAAATGGTGCTCCCTCCCTCTGTAGGTAAATAAGCATAGCACACATAAAAACGCTTCTCAAGCTGCAGATTCCTTCTCAAAATAGCATTGTACATATGGTGAAAAAAATCATATGTTTTATTCAAACACTGTATTATGACTTGAATCTTCCCAGTGCGATGTTTTGATCCATCTTTTATTTGATTTTGAGACTTTAGATTCTCTGGGATAACACCAGCTTTAACAAAGTATTACATTGTTAAATATTTTCGCCTTTCCTCAAGCACGCAGTATGCACATAATCTTTGAAAGGCACACAATATTGCAGTAAGGCTACTCTTTGTAGACATCTCTTCACAAATATCCTAAGTGCTGCCATTACTAAAGCTGTTTAGAGCACTGAGGCTTATAATGACAGGATACAACCCAAGATCAAAGTTCAAGTGCGCTGTGTCATCGCAGCGGAAGCTCCTGTTCAGTTACAGCCTTATTTTCAACAGCTTTGAATAACCCGCTTAAAGGATATACGAAATCTGTTGCTGGGTGATGTATCCTCAAGCCAGCACAGCTGGGGACGTCAGGTTATGGAACCATGTATACAGTCATATATACAGGCACTTTTAATGTAACCTAAACATTGTTTGCAGGGATAATGGCCCATCCGCTCCTTCACATTGTAAACTAGTTCCAGTTACATTGTTCCTAGTTTGTTACAACATGAACGTATTTCTAAATGGACGAAAGGAGCTCAGAAAGTCAACAATATAAGGTTTTCAAACGACGAAGAGGCAGCTGTTATCATTTCACGACAGCACTGGGCTCTAACCCCTCCCTAAACATTCTTCCAGTCCCTGCGGCTGTTATGACTACTTTTTTGATAGGCGGAGGTGAAGTTAGAAACATGTTGTCTTGAAACTGGAATGTATGGGATGTATACATTTATAACTGTAAACAATTGCATTGGTCTGAACTCTTAAAGGCATGGGCATTAGCAAAAATATACAAGAAATAGAGGAATTAGAGCTTCGTGAAATTGTGAACTTTTTTTACAATGTGATTACCTATAAACTGTCAAGTTATATGACTTTGACTCATGGTAGTAAATACGACTGTAAACCGGTTCTAAAAAGAACAAAATGTATTGCTCAGCAGTCAAGCTGTTGACGCTTTTTGTAAGCATAACAAATGTTTTTATACATGGTTATGTGTTGTTTAGCCAAATTTCATCTTGAGGAATCCTATTTTTTGAGGATCAAATGTTGTCGAACCCAGTCAGAACCCGTTCCTAATTACAGTAGAACACTGTCAAGGAGATGTTCTCTACTATCCATGATTTAGATAGAACACTTATTGCTCAGAATGAATCTCCTACTGAATTTAAAAATAAGGTTTAAAGCACTCTTTTAAAACTGCTGTAAATAATTGGCTAAGTGTGGTGATAAGGGCAAGGAATTCCGAAATATTAGAGTAGCACATGGAAAAAGCATAGATTTAAGAAATTTGGGGTATTGATTAGGGGTTGTGGTGACCCACATTAAGCTCCAACCACAATCCTTGTGAGGCTGAAGCAGACAAGTAACCTCATTAACCTAAGTTTGTAATAAACAAAATGACAACAAAACAACAAAAAACCCAAAGAGAAAACAGAGTAATGAATTGAAGCTTGAGGGTCAAAATAGCGACAAAATGTGATAAGCTGGAGCTGCGATCATCTGGTTGCACTTGACTGGTACCTATGCAAAAGTTAAGAAAATAATTAATCTGCTCCTATCGGACTGTACATGGAAATGAAAGACAATGAAAGGCATGGTTACTTAGTCAGATAAATATGCAGTGATCCACAGTTAGCAAATATTAATCCAGCAATGCCAATTCACTCTTCCACCTTGATGTAAGTAATTCAGGTTCTTTTAAATTAGGTAATATTAACACCTGTTATTTACAGTACTTAGAAATGACAGATGTGTTGTAAATAGCACTACAGCAATGTGTTATTTATTTTAAAGCTCATAGATCATATTATTTATTTACAGTTTCTTGATATAGTAGGAACTTTATGAAAATGGCTACGGGAGCACTGCAACACAATAAAAAAAATAACATCATGTAAAAAAGAGGTAATAAAAATGCAACCAACACAAAGGAATCAATAGACAAGAAAAGGGAGTTAGCCAAATACTGAATTTAAAAACGAGGATTTTAACACTCTTCTAACTGCTGTAAATAAGTGACTAAGGGGCTGATTAGGATGGCGGGTAGACCACCACTGACAGGCTGTCGGTGGCGGTCTCCCTGCCATCCTTAGCAGTGTTTCCGCCCACCAGATTTTGATGGCGGGCGGTGTGCAGGCGGGCGGAAAGCCCGACCGCCATGCATCCGACAGGCTCCTTGAGTCCGCCGGTGCGGCAGAGGGCCTCCCAATCCCTAAAATGGTGGCGGTGCCTATCAGCCTTTCCATCCCGGTTCACCCGCCATGAAAAGTCTGGTGGGGATGGACATTGGGGGCCCGTACCGGGCCCCCCTTCAACCCTGGCCCTTTTCTTTGGGTGTGGGGGGCACCTATGTACATATCCCTGTACAAAGTGACAGGCACCACATGGTGCCTATCACATAGTACAAGGATATGTAAAACATCCCTTTTTAACATTGCGGGGGGTGCTGCAGCCAGCAGCACCCACAGCAATGTTAAAAGTGGGTGATGCAACCACCACAGTGGCGGTCGCATCCTAATTCCTATTGTGAGACTGCCACCTTGTTGGTGGGCAGTCCCAAATAGGAGACAATGGTGGAGGAACTGAAGTCTGTCCGCCATCGTAAACAGGCCCTAAGTCTGGTGGGAAGGGCAAGGAATTCCAGAGTATCAGAGTAACAAAGGGAAAAGGCATAGATATAAGAAATTGAGGGTATTGGTAAAGGGTAGTGGTGACCAACTTTAAGCAACAACTACATTTGTTGTCATGGTGAAGCAGAAGTGTCACTAAATTAATCTGAGTTTGACCCTCTTATAGCTATGGCACAGAGCAGACAGGCTTAAGTTAGAGGCAATGTGTAAAGTATTTATGCAGTATCAAAACAGTAATAAAGTCAAGGCCAAACACAAGAACAATCCCAAACCATATTAAAAAAATTAAATAAATTGTAATACACAAAATGGCACCACAACAGCAACAGCCCAATAAGCGAAACAAGGGAAATGAATTGAAGATTGAGGTTCAAAATAGAGACAAAATGAGTAAAGCACCAACCACAATCACCTTGTTGCACTTACCTGGTACCTATGCACAAGTTAAGTTAATTGCTGCGAAGCGCAGGTTGAATACAGAAACAGGCTCGCCCAGTCTGAAATTTTACCTTTGGACTCAGTTTCTGAAACAAAAGCGAACAATTCTCAGTGGGGAAAGGCAGCAGGCTGTGATCAAAGAGGGCTTCACATAGTCAGATAGCCCGCTGAATGAGGTCTCAGTGAACCCCTTGATTTTTAGCAGGAAAACTCTGAGCAGAATACATTAGACGTTTTCATCCTAAGCAGGTCCTTCACTGGCTCGATAGTTTTAGAGCCCTCATCCAATGAAGATTTCTATGCTCGGACTCACTTTATTGGAGCCCAGATACTCTCAGTGAGGGAAGGCTGCAGCCCGTGGCTCCACAAGGCCGGTTACCTTCTCCATGAGGTACTGCGGAATCAGATTTGGTGCTGCGGAAAAGCTTACAGCAGGAGCAAACTGAATCTTCAGCCTAGTGGCAACGCAACTTCATTGGATCAGCTTGGATGATTGGTCCCAGTTTTCAGAGGTCTTTGGAGCCAAGAAGGTTTGAACTCCTAAGTTTCAAGATATGTTAGGAGGAGTACTTGACACAGCCAAGTGCTCCAGTTCCTTAGAGACACCACTTGGGGCAGGGTGGGGAGGGGTCAAGCCTCTATCCAGCAAAGGCCAGCAACAGGGCCCAGGGCAGATCTTGTTGGAGCTGGTCATCTGGGTAGTTGCCGGAAAGATCTCTTATAGCATTTTGTGTCCCTGTAGCTTGAACAGGAGATCAGCTTTATGACTCTTGGGGACATATTTACAAGCCCCTTGCACTGCCGTAGAGTCACTTTTTGTGACTCTCCGGCGGTGCAAATCACAAACTCATAGCTATTAGACCATGCAAAGCCACTATGCATGGCTTTGAATGGCAACATAGATATGAAGTAAGGCAAGGCAGCGCAAATTACTGCATTGCCTACTCTGCACTCGAGAGGCGTTCCATGGGCATTGTGATGTGTTTTCCCAAGCAACACCCATGGATTTTGAAACTTCTCAGTTTTATGAGAGCATGTAGATTTGGGGAAGTGCCAAATCCTTTCGCCTCCCAAGGTGAGGCATAAGGAGAAGGAATATCTTTATTTCTCCTCACTGTTTCCTTTTTGTATGTATGCTGCATTCTGCAGCACACATAGAAAGAGGAAAACGCCTCTTCCTAAACAAAATAAATCCTGCCGAGATCGCAGGCATCCTTACACCATGGGAGAAGGACAGGAAAGTACCAAATGGCCTAAATACAGTGCATTCCTGCCCTTTCACTTTGGCGTAGGGTAGCGCAGCAAGCTGACTTGCTGCACTGCCATACGCCATATCCCTATAAATGAGTGCCACGGTGTCCACTCCTTTGTCCTGTGAACAAGAGGGAGAACATGCACAGTTTTCTAGGTTTTTCTTATGTGTAAGACAGCAGGTTCTGTCTTGTTCTGACCTTTCCAAGGTCCAGTAGTGCTCTGAGGATGGCACTGTTGATGCCACATTTATACCTAGCACCAGCCTGAAGGTGGTGGTGACACCTCACTTCTCTCTATCCAATGAGACAATAGTTCCCAACGGTTAATCTATCCATTTGTGCAACACTTCCTGTGTGGCCTAACAGGAAACAATGCCACAGTATCTTTCTCTAAATAAATCCAATATGGTGAAACCCTTTTCCCACTTGTGCATAGCCTGTGTGACCACCCTAGAGGTGTGGCCAGGGAAATGAGCACCCCTCCTCTGTATTCACTCTAAACCAGTTCTAGGGACAGGTCCTCACCTAATAAGATTGGTGCCTGTCTGGACTGAAACACAAAGATGGGTCCTACCCCTGTGTCAGTAAAATTTTGCCTGTGACCGAATAGACCTCTTTGGAGTTAATCAGGTTCTTGAACACAGCCCAGATGCTCATCCCCCAGAGGAACCGCAGCACCTCCCCACACCCACACCTTTGCCATGTTCTGGGATCAGTGTTCAGACCTCATCAAGGAGCCTATTCAGCTGCCCAGTTACAGTTGGATCTCATGCACATAGGCCACCAGAGGCTCTAGTCAAGGATAAGGTCGCCCTCTAAAAGTAACTTTTCCTCAATTTTTACTAAACATTCTATTTTACCATTAAGTTGGATTTAGACTAACTACTAAAATAATATTTCAATCATATCTATGGCTGTTTTCTAGCCAAAATTAGCATTATTTACCTGTAATATTGTAACCCAGTCTTTTCCTATTGAATAACAGTGCAAATAGCTGTTGGGGCGTTTTCACTATAAGGAAATGTTTAGCGTTAATCTTTTACATGTTCTAATTTAAAATTCCATGCATTCTGCCTTCTGGGCAATAAGGCCTCTTTAGGAGTGACATAAATGTTTAAAAGGAAGGTTGTTGCCTATCAAAAGGAATTACTTTTACAACTTGAATATGCAGTTTAAAACTGCAACATGCAGGCTCCCGATGATAGGCATGCAGTAATGATGTCTATGTCAGTGCAGTTGGTTGGCACAATGGGTGCTGCATTCCACTTGAGACATTTAACTCACAGGCCCTGAGTACAATTTGTACTCTACACTAGGGAATTATAGGTTAATTAACTATGCCAATTAGGGTAGTCCAATTTAATCTTGTTGAAAGGAGAAGTGCAGGCACTTTACTACTGGTTAGCATGGGTAAAGTGCACAGAGTTCTACACCTAACAAAAATAAGTAGGCACAAATGCTGGTGGTACACCACACTAAAGACAGTCATTTCCTACAATAGGCCTATCACATACATAAAGTATGATACAGTAATCTCTAAAATAGATCATATTGCCAACTCTATCTAGTCATTATAGGGACATTTAAGGTTTATTTAGGACAGTGTAGTTGGAACACAATGTGAAGGCAGCCAATTAAGTTGGGAATTTCTGAACTTTTTAATTTATATGGGGAAAATACTACAAACATATATGTCATCCCTTTCAACTTTAATTTTTTAGAAAATTTATTTAGCTATGTTTGGAATAAACTTTGTAAAAAAAAATACCTTCACGTCTGATCACAATCCCACCATTCTACGTCATACTTAACAATTTATGTGTTTTTTTATTGAGAAAGATCAGTTGAGATGGGCTTCGGATACCGATTATTAATGTTTAGAACTATGTAAAATGATGCACAATGGTGTGACTGAGCCATTGTAGAGACACCTTAGAGCATTAGTGAATGCTGGTTGTGTTGGTGCAAAATGATGGGTGGGTTGGCATATGATGATAGGCGTGTGTCTATGATACTGTATGTCTGCATATTTGATGGTGAGTGTTTGCTGTAAGTTCATGTGTTTGTTGGTGTATGCTGGTGACTGTTTCTGTGTATGATGGTAGCTATGTGTGCATTTGATGTTGGGTGTATGTGAATACGTTGTTGTTTATAGGAGACTGAAAATAGTTGTGTGGTTGTCTGATGGGGTAGATAGGCATAAACCGTTGGTTGTGCATGCATATAATGGTATTTGTCTGTGTGTTTAGTTGGTTATAGCAGCCATGGCCATTTGATGGTGAGTGCATGGAAGGATATTGGTGGGTGTGTTTGTTTTATGAATGAGCCTGGAGAATATTTATGGTTGTGCAAAAACGTTCTGGTGGGTGGGTGTCAGTTTTCATAACATACCATGTTAGTTACATATGCATAGGATGGTGGGTGCTCCCACCTTACCTTTTTGCGTCTCTCTGTGTGTTTCCCTGTGTGTTATCATATGATGGTAGGTGTGCTGCCTGTGTGGACATGTTGATAGCCAGTGTGTTAGCATTTGACTTTAGTTTTGTGGATGTATGATGATGGGTGGGCTTATGTTGTTGACTGTGTTGGTATAGGATGGTGTGGGTTGATGTATAATGTTGCTTTTGTAGACATATGAAGGTGGGTAAATTGGCATGTCTTGGTTAACATTTCTAATAAGGTGTGGGTGTATCGATGTATGATGATGGTTGTGTGGATGCATGATGTTTGGAATATTGGTAGATGATGGTAGATGTTTGACATTTGATGGTTGTGTTAGTGATTCATTTTGGTGATGCTGAATGTATTGGTGTACCATGTTGCTTGCGTGTATGTAAAAGTTTGTGTGTTTTGAATTATGGATTGTGAGTGTGTTGGAAAAGAATGGATTGTTGTACGATGGTAGCTATGTTGGCATATGCTGCTGGTTGTGTGAATGTATGATGGTGAGAGTATTGGTGAATGATGGTGGACTGCAGCCAGGAGAGAGTTTTCCTTCAAAAGGAAAATACACGATCAGCTGGGATCAGCTCTTCTCATCACTGGATTGTCTCTTAGCATAAGAGTGGGTGCTCTGGCAGTCTGGCAGGACCTCTCGTGATAAGCTGGTGCAAAGGACTTTCCACCTCAGTGGTAAATTCCATGGGTTTATAGGACATTGACCAACAGTATGTCACGTCAGACTATATGTTCATTATTCATATCTACTGTTAAACCATGATATGTAAATATTGAGTAGTTTGTAGCAGACTTGTGTCACCTGAGTTTATAACAAATCAGTTTTCAGATGAAAATTACACTTTCACACGTTCTATGAAAGATACCGACATGCTGAATGTGGACCAAAGATAGACAGGCTAACCTAAAATTTTAGAAATGGAGTCTGACTTGAGAGTTCACAAGTGTGCGGTTCTATATAGTTGTTTGTGTTGATGTCTGATGGTGGATGTGTTGATGCAAGATGTGGTTTGTATGGATTTAAAATGGTGGGGGGTGCAACAGGATGTTTGTTGATCTATTACAATCAGTTTCTTGAGTGGGAATATTAGCAGATGATCTCTGTGGTGTGAACACATAAGGATTGCTGTGTTAGTGTATGATGATGACTGTCTGGATGTATGGTGGTGGTGCATTCACATTTATTTGTGATTGTGAGACTATTTGAGGTAGGCAAGTGGATGTTTGCAGCTGGTTGCATGAATATATGATGTGGGGTTGACTCTGCATTTCTGCAGTCTACAAGTGTGCCCCCTGCCCCACCTCTTCAGCCCTAGTATTTTGTCTCAGCACATCATAAAGTGCTTCTGTGAACCTTCTGTCTCTCTTATAGGTTGCATTTATACCATTCCACAGCCCCTCTGTCTGCCTCTGCCCCAAAGCAAAAATAGTGTGTGGAAGGTTAATATGGATTCCCTGGGAAGGACAGCATTACAGTTTGCAGGGGGTGTTTCATATTGCCTAAGAGCAGGGGTAGAACATGAAATCCTTGCTCCCTCAATTTGACTACCCTGCCTTGCACAAGAACATGAGTAGTTAGTGTTCATGTGCCCCCTCACCTTAATCTAAGATGAGTAAGCTTTAAATAAAATTAAACAAAAAACTGGGGGTAGGTGACCTACTCATCTGTGCCCCACACAAACTTGTGGACCATGGAGGAAAACCTGTCTGTAATTAGTCTCATAAAAGATGCAGCCATTTTTATGTGTTATACAATGGCCCCACCAGACAAACACCCTGGTAATCCTCACACCTTCTCAGCATTCCTGGTCCAGTGTAACCTCCATTTCATAGCATTTATGACTTATTAAGCCAAAGTCTTTTTATTTTGTCATATTTGTTGCGAGACGTATTGGCATAACCTACTCTGTGATCCTCAATCAACATTCATACCTACAGAATTACGGCTTGTTTCTGAAAGATTTCTAAGCTATATTTAGTGAGAGGTCACCTGTACAGATGAGGCAGCAGCTACTGCTTTCTACCATGGTCTTTGAGAAGAAACAAAAGATTCCCTCGCCCTGATGATAAATCACCTTGAATCTCTGAACGATTCAATCAATCAAGCAGCAAAACTACTATAAACATATATGTCATCCCTTTCAATCGTTATTTTTTAGGAAATTTCTTCAGCTATTATTGAAATATAAGTTTGTAAAAAATACCTTCACCTCAGTGTAGGAAGGTGGAATCTGACTATGTGGTTGCCCCCACTTTTTTCCTGGTGTTTTGCTGGTTTATGACTTAGTTGGACTGGGATCCTGCTATTCAGGGCCCCAGTCTATCTGCTTCCTCTAAAATGGTTTCCATGTGCCTTAGGCACATCTCTGATTGGAATCTGGAGTGCCCTTATAAGTCCCTAGTATATGGTATACTATGTACCCAGGGCATAGGTACCTCAGAGGCCTGCCAGGGGCTGAAGCATGTATTGTGCCACCCCTGGAAGGCCAGCCAAAAGGACACCACAGGTCTGCTACTGCATGCACCCCTTACTGTGATATAGGCTACCTATATCACTACATACATACACACATATAAACCTATAAGTCACTCCTATGGCAGGCCTTATCAATCCTGAAGGCAGAGTGCGTGGTTCCTATGTGAGAGGGTGCCCCTGCATGAGCTGGGCCCCTCTGCAGCGTTCGGAGACCCTTCTCTGATGCTGTTTGTAGTGCAGCCCGACCATATACTCTTAAGCGCACTATAACCTCGCGTTAAATGCTAACTTTGGGATGGCTGCACGGAAACATGTCCTGTTTGGTGTCAAACATCTTGGAATACTACCCCCCCGCCAGTTCTGGCAGCGGGGGTAGCATTCCACCCTTCTAGAGGGAGAGACATGTACACACCGGTATACCCGGTACTGACTTTCCAGAGCCCTGGCATCACAAAATGGATGCCGCTGCCACAGACACGAGTCTGGCCTCCTGCTGCTGACCGAAACTCCAGCAGGGGAGGCCTGGACGATAGGTTTCCTGTCCCAGGGAGGTGTAACCACCTCCCCAGACAGGATAGTGTGTATTGGGGCTGGGCGGGAGCACTCTCTGGTGCTTTGAAGTCCTGCACTGGGGGCACATTTGGTGTCCCTGTGCATACCCCAGTTCAAACCGGCTCAGGGGCTTCCAGCCCCTGCTCTGGCGCGAAACTGGACAAAGGGAAAGGGGTGTAACCACCCCTCTGCCCTGACCCTCCCATAGGTGGGTCCACAGAGTATGTCCAACCCCCTACCTTAGTATAAGTATGGGACCCCAGTCCTTAGGACTTTAGATTAACCTGGACGAAACTCTGACACAGAATCCTGGACCTTCGATGCTCTACTTCAAGATTAGAGGACTGAAGAATCTCCCTTGGGGTCAAGGAGTGACTCCCCTGCTTGGCAGGCACCAAAGAAGCAATTGTCCGGTCTGCATCGCTGAAGCTCCCGCCGGACGCCGAAGTCTTTGCATCACCAGAGGTGGATTTCCAGACTTCCCCGAGGCTGCCCTGAGTCCCCAGCAAAGCTGAGGCCCGTAGCTGTCGTGGGTAACGTGGAACCGTGACCCCTGGACACCAATCATATTTGCAAGTGCATCCTCTTCTGGGTCTCCCACGAAGTCGTGCTTTGGGCTTCAAGTAGCCCCAGCCTCCAGCACCAACTGCACTGAAGATCACTGGCCTCCACTCCACGAGTGTCCTGTGAGCCAGCTCCACATGCATCGACTCGAGGCTCCTTTGCAGTCGCTAGTCCATTGGCTAGTAGGCCCTCCCAAAGGCCAATCTTCTTCTGCTTGGGCTCCCTGGTTGCTCCAGGCGTGCCCTGATTTACCCTTGCTGGTTGAGTCCCACAGACCTTGCTGGTCTGCAACATTGTCCTTCTTCCATTTCCACAAGACTTGCCATTGCCAAGGCTTGTTGGGTCCAATCTGGTCGCCGACACCCCTGCAATCGACAGACGTTATGGGACAGCTCGAATCCAGCTCCTGGTCGTCGTCGACACCTCCTGAACCTCGTGGCTGAAGAGTCAAGACGACCATCAACCTACCTGAAGCACTCGACATCGGTGGGCATCTGCTCATCGCCTTCCTGGTCACTGGCTAGTGACCCAGACTCTATCCCCTCTGCTTTCAGGTTCTTCAAATCTTCGATCCACCTTTAGATCCACCCGAACACTTTTGACTTGGCCGCCAGCAGCACTTTGCAGCAGATCGCCATTGAAAGTGACGACGAAACCCGACCCCGAAAGACACCTATGCACCCGGCTCCCCTGGGTGAGGTAACTCGAGTACTCCGGTGCTCCCGTGGGTATTGACACTAGAACAGCCTAGTTCTCAAAGGGTTTGCTCCAAGTCCTCCTCTAAGTGTCCCTTTTCTTTTAAATTCCAACCGCGACTTTCCCCATAGAAGTTAACGGCGATTCGCGGCTGTGTTCATACACTGCACGCGTCCCCCGTGGGTCCCCTGTGTCACTACCTTGGGTGGTTCCTTGTGGTCCAAGCACTTCTACAGGCTCTAGGCCCTGTGTCTAGCTCAGTCGTGGTTCTTATACCACTTTATTGGTATATGGTTTGAGTACGCCCCTAGGGCTCAAACGTGTATTTGTGCTATTACTGTAGATAACTAACTTATAACTTATGTACTTCGAACTCTAGCCTCATAAAGAGACTAGAGGGTGTGTTTAGCAATAAATACATATATTTTGAATATATACCTGGTGTGGTCCTCTTTCATTTGGTCACTCAAGAGATTATAGACTGGTAAAACAAGCTGCTTTATATTCCTTCAAGACTTAGCCTGAAGGCTGCTCTCCATAGCTACCACTAGGATAGCTTTCAATAAAGGTTGTCTTTAACCTATCTCCAATAAGGGGTTGTTTGGACTAGTGCAAGGTGCCCACTATAATTAGTGGACAGCATATGCCAGGCCAACTTCTCACACTCAGATCACAAACCCACCTTTCTAAGTCATACTTAACAATTTATGTGTTTTGATTGAAAAAGATTAAGTTGAGATGTGCTTGAGTACTGATTAAAATTGTTTACAAGATTGTAAAAGGAAGCACAATGGGGGTGACTAAGCTCTTATAGAGACACCTTAGAGCATTAGTTAATGCTGGTTATGTTGATGTAAAATGATGGGTGAGTTGGCATATGATGATGGGTGTGTGTCTATGATGCTGGATGTCTGCATATGTGATGGCGGGTGCTTTGCTGTAAGTCAATAAGTTTGTTGGTGTATCCTTAATGAAATTAATAACATATTAGACAAAATACGCCTAACAACGCACTGCGATTTTTGTGATTGGCAGACAATATCGCTTCTAGGCCATAAGTCCTTAAAAGAATGTTGTTTCTCTCATGCTGGATGGCCTATTATACACCAGAGGCATTAAATAAAATGTTCCTGGCTCTCGATAACCGATGCTTCCATTGTAAGCAGCAGGCCGAGGGGGGTTGCTTCGTATTTTTTATTCCTGTCCTTAATTAAGCATCTTCTGGTCCAAGCTAGTTGCAGCTTTGAATTCGGCTATTGGTGTATCTCTTAATTTAGATTCAGTGTTGGTACTTTTCGTTTTTTTACACAATGGACAATCCCAGAAGGTTTCTAAATTGGGTCAGAAGTTTTTGGCTGTAGCTTTTGCTGTGGCACGTTCGCTGATTCTCCAAAAGTGGCAAACTTTCAGGGTTCCGGGGTATCAAGAGTGGTATAGTAAAATGACTAAAAAAAACGATTTGAGGAAGCATATGCCAAGTGGGTGGGGGTTAAAATGATTCAACACCTCCTAACAATACTTGGACTTAATTAGCAACTAGGATAGCGAGGTCTGGTATGGTCTAGTATAGGTCTAGATCTCACTATACCGTAGAGTCCGTCGACCTCGTAGGTGTAGTCTTACTAGGAATCCTGCATGCATAGGCATATATATTAGTGTGGACCCACCGTCCTGAAATAGTTGGTTTTATTTACTGAGACACTTATCGAAGCACTTTAACAACATTAAGGCACTTTACTTAGGGGCATAAGCATCAACATTGTGATTTGCGATTCCCAAATTGCGATTTTTACCGAAACGCAATTTGCGTGTCGCTAATTGGAATTCATAAAAAAAAAATGCAAATTTTTGCGAATCGGAATTATTCGCAATCGATATTTGTGATATGGAAATACCGACTCGCAATTTTTTTATTCAGCATGATGATGTCAGAATCAGGAAGTGACCACGCCCATGCTGTTCCCTGTGTGCTGAGGGTGAGGAGGAGGAAGCAGACTGTTAGACAACAGCATTTTGGAAAACTTTGGGACTTTTAAACCGGTGCAGTTACCAGCATGGCTTCAGAAACACCACAGAAGGAGCGCAAAAGGAAAAGGAAATTTTGTGAAAAGGAGTTGGAGATACTAATAGAAGAAGTGGTGAGGAGCCATGAAAAACTGTTTGGGAAACTGTCACTGCAGGTCCCAGAGTCTGAAAAAAGAAAATTGTGGCTGGGAATCCAAAGAAAAATAAATGCAGTGGGAGTTACTCAGCGCAGCATATCGGATTTGCGCAAAAGGTGGTATGACCTGCGGAGTCGTGCCAAAGAAAGGGTTGCTGAAAGGCTTGCTGAAGCCAAAAAAAACTGGAGGAGGGCCATCCACCCAAACATCACCCACAGCCTTGGAGGACCTTGTGGAGTCCACCCTTCAGCCGGAGGCAGTTGTTGGAGTTACTACAATAGATTCCTCAGCACCACCCAGTACCTCCCAAGGTAAGATGCATGCAAATTAACATCCAAATGTTAGTATTAGCAAACAAACTGTGTAAGTCAGATCTATTTTAGTGTAGAACATAGTATTCCAGACCATGTTTCACTTGTAACACACAAATGCATTATGGGAATTGCAGTCAGCAAATCCACAAGGGAAGGCTGGTGGGTAGCAGACCAGAATAGTTTCAATCAATTGTGACAAGCAAGTCAGTCTCCACACACAGTGTTTCAACATAACTTTATTTAACAATATAATGTACAAAAGTGATAACATGTCCAAATATGCTAACTAATTATGCACTGTTCAACATCACAGATGCACCTGAGCAGCACTCAGAGGACAGTGAAGGACATGCACCCCCAGGGAATGAGTCTCAGTCAGGAGAAGACTTTGCAGTCTCACCAGCACCCACAACACCAGCTCCAAAAAGATGCAGGATCACCGTGGCACCATTGCCTGTACTTGAAACAGGGGATGAGGGACAACCTGAGCCTACACCCACATCAAGACCACGTGTACAGCTGCAACGTAGGAATATAAGAATCAGGAGACGCAGGGCAGCTGCAATGATGAGAGCTGACAAAGGCGAGAGTTCCACGTCCTACACTGGTCTAGAGAATGCCATTTTAAGGGTACAGCGTCTGCAAGTAAAACACATGCGGTCAATGCAGGCAAACCTTTCCACTCTTGCAAGCAACATGGGGGAGATGAGTGACAGTATCAAGCATCTCACAACAGCTGTGCTGGAAGGTCGCAGGGAAACCAATGAACACTTTGGTGAGATGACAGTAGCACTCAGGGACCTATGCAAAGTATTGAAAGATGATCAGGTGTCCCAACGCAAAAGACACCACCAATTTCTTGGATGCTTGGATGGGTACACTAGGGCCATCAACCGGCTTAGCACAGCAACTGCACAACTATCCCGATGTGCAATAGGCATGCAGTTGGAAATGACCCATTGCTGAGGAGATGTTGCCAGGGGACTGAGCCAAGTCACAAATGCTGTGGAGCAGATGCAAACCAATTCTGTTGCTGCCAGTAGTGTCAAGGGCTGGACTGTTCCCATGAGGCACAGGGTCAGACTGATTTGCATATGGCCATGTCTGAACTGGGTTGGCGGAGTGAGCTAAAGAATGATGATGGATTAAACCCAGATCAGTTGACTGGGGGTGAGTGCTTGCAATGTTCAACACTCCGTCCATCATCCCCTTTGATTTTGCATTGTTCACCCTAAGTTGGCAGGGTATGCCCAGACGTGGGTCCCTTGCTCACTTTGCCATTGGATTCAAGATAGGCTGGCTGATGAGGGCTGTGAGCCCGAAACCGGTCCCAGGATGCTTGTTTCAGGTCCAGGGAAGACATGGCATGGCAGTTCGGACTAGACTGTTCCCATGAGGCACAGGGTCAGACTGATTTGCATATGGCCATGTCTGAACTGGGGTGGCGGAGTGAGCTAAAGAATGATGATGGATTAAACCCAGATCAGTGGACTGGGGTGAGTGCTTGCAATGTTCAACACTCCGTCCATCATCCCCTTTGGTTTTGCACAGTTCAAGTCCAAGCCTTCTTGCGTAACAAACCTAAAGGAACAAACACAGTGTCTGGTAATATAAAGGCATGGAGTGTTCCCACCTTAAGGATGCATATGTTCATTCCGGCTTTCTTTTGTGACAGGATTTTACTTTAAACCTTCCAACTGGGAAGGTACCCCTAAAATAAAAACAAAAACCCACCCCCCTCCCAACAAACAACATGGGTGGTGGCAGTGACGTGTATTGACGATGTTTCATGGTCTATTCATGCGTTGGATGTTTGAAATTGAAAGAGATGCATACCCCTAACTGAGGGAGGACATACTGCCAGAGGCAACCCTTGTGTAAGAAAGACAACCAGAGGTCCCCATTTGTATTCAAAACTTTTACAATCATCGCGGAAGATGTCTGTCATCCTCTCGAGACAGAGTAATTTCCAGAGCCAGGAATGCCATAGTGAAAGAGTGGGAGCTGCCCTTTTCTTCCATGCTGCCTCGATTGTTACTTTCGCGGCCCCTATGCATGTCCACATAATGGCCTTATCCGCCTTGGTTTGGTGTTCGAGAGCTGGATCACGGATACCTAAGAGGATCCTGGATATGGTAGTCAGTATAGGGTAGCCCAACATGCTCTTGATTTGCGCTAGGATTCCTTCCCAAAACGGTCTTATTGTGGGGCAGTCCCACCAAATTTGTTGGAAGTCGCCGAGTAATCCACAGCCCCTCCAGCATTTATCAGATGTGTTCGGAAAGATCCTTTTAAGCTTAGCGGGATAGAGGTACCAGTCCATCAGTGTTTTCAAGTGGGCTTCCCTAAGTTCCAGAGAGTGATTACATTTCGTTATATCTGACCACAACCCGGCCCACTCCTTATCGAGTATGTCCCTTTGTATTAGGGGTAAGGGCCCAGTGTTTGAGTTGGAGATAATGGAAGTGTTCAACAGGTTCCAAGTGAAACTCCCTTCTGCAATTGTCGAAAGTAAGAATGTCATAATTATGAAATATATGGGAAAGCATAATGCAGCCGCCTTCTCTCCAGTTATCAAAGGGTCCCTCTTGAAGGGCTGGGGGAAATGCCGGATTGAAGTGTATCGGAGTATAGGGGGAGGGAAACGTGGTCCAGTGACCATCCCTGGAAATAGAGTCCCACACGTTTAAGGTGGTGTGAGTGGGAGTGCTAATACAAGCATTCGCGGGTCTGTCCTTCTTGTGTTTCCATATGAGGTCCCAGATTGTCCTCCCCGCAATGGCTCGGTCCATATGGAGGCAATGTTTCTCCGACTCCATTTTCAACCATTCCGCCACTATCCGTAATTACGCATCTTTATAATAGAGGCCAAGGTCCGGTAGTCCTACTCCACCCTTCACTCTAGAGCGTCTCAAAATCGAAAAGGATAGTCGGGCCCACCCTCCTTGCCATATGAACCGTGTGAGCTGGGATTTAACTTCAGGCAAAAATTCCTTATCGAGATCAATAGGTAATGCCTGAAAAAGATACAAAAGTTTGGGAAGTACCGTCATTTTGACCGCATTTATGCGGCCGAGCCAGGAGATAAAAAGGGTTTCCAGAGCTTAAGATCATTATGGAGTTGGAGAAGGGCGGCCGGGAAGTTAGCTTTGAAAAGTACTTCCACGCGTGGAGTCAGCTGGATTCCCAGCTACTGAAGGGAGCGGCTAGTCCATTGGAGTGGAGAAAGCGTCTGCAGGTCACCAGCCTCAACATCTGGGACTGTTAGATTAAGTATATACGATTTATCGAGGGTAACCTTGAAGCCTGCTACTGCCTCAAACCCTAGCCAGTTCTGACTGCAGTGCGGGGAGGGAGAGCGACAGGTCTGTGAGAGACAAAAGCACATCATCCGCAAAAAGCGATATTTTGTGGATATCCCCGCCAAATAGTATCCCTTTAATCGCCGGAGCCTCCCGGATGCACATCGCCAGCGGTTCAATGCTGAGAGCAAACAACAGGGGTGACAAAGGGCATCCCTGTCTAGGTCCTCTCGTTAAGGAAAATGGGACGAGAGAGTTCCATTGACCTGTACTCTAGAACGAGGTTGTGTGTAGTTAGCCTTGATCATGTTAATAAATTTGTCTGCGAAGCCAAAGTACGTGAGCGTGTGAAAAAGGAATGACCAATCCACCCTGTCAAAGGCCTTTTCGGTGTCTAATCCCACAAGCACCGCTGGAATCTTTCGTTTGGTGACTTTCTCAATGAGGTGTATTATTCGTCGGATATTATCATGAGTCTGTCGCCCTTTTATGAAGCCTGATTGATCAGGGTGGATGAGGTCTGGCATCAGGTTATTCAATCGGGCAGCTAAAATGGCTGAGTAAAGCTTTGCATCTAAGTTTAAGAGAGCTATTGGCCGGTATGAGGCAAACAGATGTACATTTTTCCCCGATTTAGGGATAACCGTGACAACTGCCTCGGCCATCGAGGGTGTCACCCCTCCATCCTCCGCTATCTTGATAAAAAGATGCATGAGGTGCGGTATGAGGTCTGGCGCAAAGGTTTTATAGAATTGAGCCGTCAGTCCGTCTGGGCCTGGGGCCTTATGGAGTTTAAGGGAGGTAATGGTTGCGCCCACCTCCTCCGGTGTTATGGGAGCCGTAAGTCTATCATTCCAATCTTGGGAGACCTGGGGGAAGTGTAGTGCCTGAAGGTAACTGTTTTGCATCTCTATATCCCGTGGTTCCCCAGTGTAAAGCGTCCTGTAAAATGATCCAAAGATGTCGGCTTTACCTTTATCTGTGTGGACTAGCCCGTCTTCCCCGTCTTGTATGCTTCCAATGTATTCCCTTTCACGCTTCTCTTTCAGTTGTCTCGCTAGATGTCTAGATGTTTGCCTATTTTGTTCCCCTGGGAGTAGGAGGTTTCGCGAAGTTTTAGTAGTGTGTATTCTGCCCGGTAATTATAGATTGCCTTAAGCTTTCCCTGCAATGCAGTTAGGGCGCGTAGGGAACCCCTGGTGGGTTTATTATTCTGCTCCTTTTCCGCTAGTTCCTGTTCTGTTTCTAGGCCTTCTCTCTCCTTTGCTTGCTGTCTGTTTAGGGTGGAGTTGAGTTCTATGCTCTTTCCTCGTATGACCGCATTGAAAGCGTCCCAATTATTGAACATTGAGGTATCTTCGGGCCTATTTAAGTTAAAAAAATCTCTAATTGCTTCTCGCAGTTCTGTTCGCAACACCCTGTCTCTTGTGAGTGAGGCCGGGAAATACCATTTGGGTGTTGTAGACGAGGCTTCGCCCCAGTGGAGACAGACCGAGATGGGGCAGTGGTCCGAAATGGAGAGGGGGAAGATCTTGGCCTCCTGGAGGGTGCCTAGTATGTTCTGGCTGAGAAAAATATAGTCAAGTCTGGAGTATGTATGGTGTACGTGGGAGTAGAATGTGTAGTCTCTAGTCTGAGGGTATAAGGTACGCCAGGCATCTCTAAGGCCTAAATCGTGTATTTTTTGCTTATTGGCTGTGGAGAAGGAGCTGGTTCCTGATCTGTGAGATTGGGTGCTATCTAAGTCAGCTTGCCAGGTAAGATTGAAATCTCCCAGAAGGATTGTTGGACCCTCTGCAAAATCACCTATTTTATCTAATAGTGTAGCTAAAAAGCCTGCCTGGCCGACATTGGGCGCGTATGCTGCAATAAAGGTGCACAATTTTCCCTTCAGAGAGCCCTTGACCATAACCATCCTACCCTCCTTGTCTGACTGAATGGCCATTGGCTGGAACTTTGTCGAGCTATGGAAAAGGAGTGCGACCCCGCGATGTTTGGTATGTGCAGAGGACCTATATATAAGGGGGTATTGTTTGTGTCTAAGCCGCGATTCTTCGGCCCTCTGTAGGTGCGTCTCTTGAAGAGCCATAATATCGATGTGATGGTCCGTGAGATATTTCCAGACTTTTTGTCGCTTTTGTGGCGAATTAAGACCCTTAACGTTCCATGACCCTATTGAGAGTACCATCTATTTAGTGTTGTTTCCTCCCTCGTTCTCGTATCCCCCTGATGCAAGGCGTCACCGCTGGGTCTGGTTGCTAAGGTAAAAGAGCTACCCAGTCGTGCCTGCCATGGTGGGTGTATCTTGACCAGAACGTGTCTATGTTGGAGACCTAAGTGAAGCCACCACCACCCCCAGAACCCTCCCCCTCCCAATAAACATAAAACAAAAACCCCAAACCCCAACATTACCAACAGTAACATGCGTTGGATCGATGACAAGTCTCCGACTGTAGGTATCTCTACCCTACTGGGCGTGTTGGTGGATGGTGCAACCGGAGTCCCCATCCGCGCTAATCTCAAGTTACCAAGAGAAGCAATGACCGCCTGCATAGTTGGGCCATCAGTGTGGAGCAGTTTTAGTCTGTCCGTAGCCCTGGGTCCATCGTCCGTTCTCAGTCCACAGGCACCCCTGGCGAGACATAGCTGTCCTCCTCTGGAGATCGTGTATCTCTTCGATCATTGTGGATCCATTGTGTTTAGTCTCTTGACCTTGTCATCATTTGTGACCCACCTAGGACTTGTGTGTGGACCATTGCGATGTACTCGGGTTGTTTCGATCGTTCCCCTTGGGTTGTCCCTGTGAGGTCGCAGGCTCAGCTGAGGGGAAGCTCAGCAGTTCCAATCCTTCCTTTAGCTCGGTAATATATCGTTGCTTGTTTTTATGTTCGAAACTTAATCCAAATCGGTACGTCCAACGGTATCTAACTTGATCTTCGCGCAGTTTCTATGTGATGGGTCTAAACTGCTACCTCCTCGCCAGGGTGGCTGGCGCCAGGTCCTGGCAAATACTGCATGTATGTCCTTGGAATGAGATATCACCTTTCTTCCGAGCCGCTTGTAAGACCGCTTCTTTCACCTTGTAGGAGTGGAATTTAGTGAGTACATCCCGTGTCCGTTTCCGTTCTCCAGTGGATGGGCCCCCTACACGATGCGCCCTCTCCAACTTGATCTTGAGTGTTTGTGGGCTTATGATCTCTGCAAACAGACCCTCGAGGAAAGCTTCAAGATCCAGCCCTTCTGCTCCCTCCTCCAGGTTCCGGCTTCGTACGTTATCTCTCCGTGCCCTGTTTTCGAGGTCTTCAGATTTTAATTGGGTTTGGGACAATTGGTCCTGGAGGTCTTGCAGTTTTTCTTGCGTTTCTGAGGTTCACTGGTCTAGTTCCTGGGTCTGTGTTTCTAAGTCTATCACTCTCATGCCCACAGAGTCTACGTCTTGTTGGAGTGTGGCCATTCGATCATTTAGATCAGATTTCAGTTGGTCAATGGAGGCCCTAATGTCCTGACTGAGTTCCATCCTGAGTTCTGTTTTAAAATCTCGTAGAGATGCCATGAGGTCGTCATTTGTGAGGGCAATGGTTTCTGTGGAGTCGTCGCGTGCCGACGGTAAGCGCTTGTCCGCTGGCGGGAAGAAATTGGAGACTTTGTCCGAGATTTTGTTTGGCGCCTTCTTCGGTGGCATAGAGGCGGGCCTCGTGTTACCCCCGGCGTAATGGTAGGGGCGGCAAGCACTTGGAATGTCTGTCTCTTCTTTGCGCCCCCCTGTGCGAAGTGTTGGTAGCGGTCAGTGGTATTAGGAACTCCCCCCTTCAATAGGCCTCCCGTCTCAGGGAGCATTGGTACACGCCTTCTAGGGATTCGGCCTCGCCATAGATGAGCCACTGCTGGGCGTCTCCCTCAGTTTCACGTCTCCATGGGGCCAAGGGCGTTTTTTATCTTCTCGTCATCCAAACAGCCTTGAATCTGCCCATGTCATGAAGCCCCCCAGCGTTGATAATGTACTTCACGTTAATAGGCCTAGCCTCGCCTCCGCTGCCCTTTTAGAGGCTGACCCTGAATCTTGAGGGGGTATTCGGTCAAACCACTCACCCAATCAAGCTTTGCTGGTCAGGGAGTCGCGGGGTTCCACAGCCCCATAATTGTGTGCTCCGCCCGGTGTTCAACCGCAGCCCAGCCAGAATAGCAGATCTCTGTGCCAGTGTAACGGGCTGTGGTCGGTGCTTCTCACCACGTGGGTGCGACCCTGGTGCAGCTAGTGAGGTGGGTTCTTATAGTAGGAGGGACACAGCTCTTATGGCGAGGCCTGTCCTCGCCTCGGCCGCCATCTTGAAGTCAGGCATGGAGCGCAGGAGGGGCCAGACGTTCATTTGAAGTCTCCAAATGGTGCCGCTCGGGCGAATCCTCATAGGCCCGCACTGCCCCGCCCGTGCTCCACTCTGCTGCAAAATTGCTCGTTGGTCCCTCAACGCACCTGGTGTCTTTACTGACGCGGTGTGTGGCGGCAGTGCCGCCCTCGGCGTGAGCCCCTCGGCTGCTAGCTCGTCACCGCTGGTAAGTCGCATCCTCGGTGCGTGTCTATATTGACCCCCCGCATGGGCGTGCGAGGCTCCGCGATAACGCAGGCTTCCCAATCACCACTTCCTCCGGCGGGAGACCCCGCGTTTTGGGCTGACGGCGGTCACCATCTTGGGGAGCTCCGCCGCCGTTCTGACTCAGTTGCAGCGTGTCTCACAGCTGGGAGCCCGAGCCGAAATCAGGGTCTCTTTGCATGCCCTAGTCGTGAAGCTACAATTTGGTAGCCTCGGCGGTCGTTTTGGTGGAGTCCATCGGCGGCTAGGCCCTCGAGATACAAGCGCGGACCGGGAGCCGAGACGAATTACGTCCGCTCGGCCATCTTGCCCTGCCACGCCCTCCGTGGCAAAAATTTTACAGCAGGTGTCTGGCCTGTACTGCAATGCACCGCCTGTTTTATGTAGGCAGCGAAATCGACTTTTCAGTAGTCCTATAGGTCCTCTCAATCACATTGCGCGTTGTCCTGTGTGCTGCATTGAACCGCTGTTCACTTGGTGTACTTGGATTCAGGTATGGTGTCAAGATGAATTAGCTCACAGCATATGCGCTGTCACCTATGGAGTAACAGCCAATAGATTAGTCACTGCTATGTCTCACACGGAAATGATAATCTGCATAAGAGAGTGACATGTGTTTACCAAGCAGGTATCCTTCACCAAATTCACCCCCAAGAAGACGTGTATGTATGCCGCTGTGTCTGAATATGTAGGAATCATGCGTACTCCCTGGGTATCTTGCCACTATGTCTGTGATGATGTTCTTTGCATTGCATATGACTTGTATGTTCAGTGACTGATATGACTTCCTATTCCAGTATATATACTCATTCACCTAGGGGGGACATATAGCAACATGTGTCCCATCTATGCAATCAATTACATGGGGGATGTTGGCTATCTGGTAAAAGTCCATTTTAGTTTCAAGCAATTCCTGTGGGGTAGTTGGGAATCTTATGTGGAGGTGCATTCTCAGCAACATAGCGTCCAGGAACGTGTTAAAGAAATGCGTTAGTGAACTTTGGGAAACACCTCCAGCTGCAGCTATTACACCCTGGAAGCTACCTGAGGCTAGGAGGTGCAGTGAACATAGGACCTGCACATGGGTGGGGATGGCATGTGTTCTGCGAGTCTGACACTGCAGTAATGGATCCAATTCAGCTATCAGATCTAATATCATGGAAGAATTTAACTTATATTTCTCATATATCTCTTCCTCTGTCTGCCCCAACAATGTAATGCGCAATCTAAAAATGCGTTCCTGTATCCTCCTTCTTCTCTGTGCTGCAGCTTGTATCCTCATCCTCCTCGCCAGGGCGTACAACGCGGCCATTGTGAAACATTCTGAGGCATTCTGGGCCAGTTTAAATAGTTGTCAGTTGGTTACCACCTGATGTGAATTGGTGTTATTTTGCATGTGCAAAATTGCGATTTTTTGTATATTCGCAATTTGCGATTTTTGATGCATTGAATTGCGAATCCATATTTGCGAATTCGCAACTATGGAATCGCAATTTCAAGATCGCAAAATTGAGAATCGCAAATTTAGCGAATTTTAGACAAAATTTACGATTTTCAATGATGCATTGCATTCTGCTATTTTGCGATCGCAAACAGCTGTTTTTTGCGATTCACACTGTTTGCAATTGCAAAATAGCTTGATGCATGTGCCCCATAATCTCTTGCACTTTGCACCTTGCACCTATTGGAGCACTTTAACAAACAGTAAGGCACGTTACTTAATCTCTTGCACCATATAGCAAGGTTTCCTTAGTATAACATACTACCATTTTGGCAATCTATGGAATTTTTGAAATCTATCTTATAAAGAAAAACGTTATGGGGATTTCAGCTAGGCTACTGTAATAATATTATGCCTTTATTATCTGTTGTAATTTTCTTTTTTTAAGATATGTTTGAAATGAAATGTGACATATTGTGGAGAATTCTGTACTGTATTTAGGTATATCCATCTTTCTTTTTTGCATATTTATATGAACTCTGATTCTCGATTGTAATGTTATGGATCTGCTCAATTAAAAAAAAAGTTTGTTGGTGTATGATGGTGACTGTGTGGATGTATGATAGGTATTGCAGATTGATTTATAGCAGAAAAGGTGTTGTTTTTTTTCAGATTAATTCAAAGGATTCTACTCCTGTGTTGCCTCCTGAAACATCTGAGAGAAACCTATAAATATTGATAACATAAGAAAACCTCTAACTTCTGGCGAGAGACAGAAAAAGAAGCAAGCATGCCAGTGTCTCTATTGCGGAGAGCAGGGTACCTTTTATATAACTGTCCAAAGAAGCTCTGAATCTCTTGATTTTGACCTCGAATGGCACGTCAAGGTTGAGCCCCAGTATAGATAAGGGGTTTACCTATTCCATACAAATTATTATATGGCATTGAAATTAACAACTCCATCTAGCCCTTTAAATGTATGGGCCTTACTTGATTGTGGAATCTCTAGTTGTTTGATGGACATTACATTCAAACAAGCCAAAAGGATTTCATGTAACAAAAAAGCAGTTCTTCAAAACGTCCTCGGTATGGATGGCACTTCCTTAGCATCAGGAAAGGTGAAGTGAAAAACTGTTCCTTTAGGAATGTCCATTGAAGCTGGACACTTTGAAAGCATAGATTGTGATATGATTGCTGCCCCTGTTTTCACTGTGATATTGGAAACACAGTTGTTCTAAAACATAACTCCCAGATTAACTGGGCTGCAGCTAACATTCATTTTGAAGACCCATTTTTGCGAGAGTCACTATTTCCTGAGAAAGGGGCTGCTCGAGCAACAACTTCTGTAATGTTTGGTGGTGACCACAAACTAGAACCTCCTATAAATTCCAGAGACTTATCAAGCTTATGAAGGTGGTTTCACCAAGAAAAGAGTGGATGTATTGCCTCCATACTGAGCCAACCCTGTAGAAGATAACCAACCTTGCACAGATTATCAAGAATCAAATCAGATCACTGTTTGAAATGGATATCTGTTACAATTGATTTCTGTTTTGCTAAATCTACTCTAAGGGACCAAGATTTATACAAAACTTGATTTGAGAGGATATAGCTATCCACAAATTCCTCTTTCTTTGCAAAAATAGTTTAAGAATGATTTTGTGGAAAACGTTTTGTAATTCCACTTGTAGAGGGAACAAAATCAGCCCTTTCCATGATGACAAAGGAAAGGCGCTATTCAAAAGAGATAACTCCGATGAGGACAGAATGTTTTGGGATGAATTAAAAATAGGTACTGGTTAATCACCAGTATTAACTTCCCCTCCTGTCACCCAATTAGTAATTTCTCTTACGACCAGCCCTCTGGCCCCCATCTATAGTACTTCCATCTGGTTTGTCAACCCTCTGGTGTCTGCCATGGCTTGTTTCTGCCTGCTCTCCCTCTCTGACCTCTGGAAAAAAAGGGCGTGGGTTAGGAGACCTTGAATCACTGCTCGTCCCCTCATGGGGATCCAAATCATAAGATCTAAAAAAAAGTAAGACTCTTGTGATTTTTGAATCGACTTTGAGATATGATTTATTGGCAACTGCATTCTGCATCACTGATTACCAGCCTGGATTCCGCCGGTCGCAGTGACCCAGATCAGAACCAATATATGTGGTCCTTTCCTTTATAATCATCATTTTGATCCCACTCAAGGGGTAAGTGTATATGTACTCGCCTAGTGGCTACCTGGATTATTCAGGATGAAGTATTGATTTACTCAATTTTCGTTATACTTTTTACTGGCCTAAAACAGGCCCAGTGAGTAAGCAGCATATTCTTATCCCTCTGGGTGCCTATACCACTAAGCACCCATTTGAATCTATTCAGTTTGAGTCTATCACTTAAGCGGCAGATTGATTTTCTTGGTGAAATCTACACTACTAAGTCTGGGCACAAGGTAGTATTGATTACTACACTACATACACAGTGGAGGTTGGCCCTAGGGCCCGAGGCCAGGCCCTGCAACCAACCCCCACATGCAGTCAAACCCATGCTACGCACAGCCTTTGGCCATGTAGGCGACTCGGCTCCCCCTCCCCAAACCATTACCAGCCTGAGGACCCCATCCCTTGGGGTCCTGAACTGTTAAAGGTTAGTGCCCAACCAGGGCACCCACCATATACTCGTTGGGGACAGTGGGGAAAGCCCGGCGGCCCCAACAGCCCCATTTGGCTCCCTGCATACAGCAGAGCCTACACTGCTCCCACCCAGAAGGAGCAGCTCTTAACTGTTTTTATTGTAGCCTGTCTTAAAGAAGTCTATGGAAATTGCATGGGGATTTTGTGTTTTGGGACCCTCCTTTTTTCTCGGCCCTCTTTTCATGGCTCACCATGAAACTTTCCATGCATGAGCTAGTCTAAAAGTACTTTAATGTCAGTGCTTTTTCAGTGAATTTCTATTTTTTTTAAAACTTGAAGTACGATGTCATCACTGTGTGCCAATCCCTCCGCTGGTGCCCACTCCCCCATTGCCGTGAGGTTGGGCACACGGCCTGGCCTGTGGCCAGCTCCCAGTGAGCACCCTACCCACCCACAATGCACGGCCTTTGACTGTGCACATTTTGGAGTTGGGCTAAGGGATTGATCTCCAGCCAGGGCCGGTACACAGCCCCCTGAGGATACCCTACTCCCGAGTGACATGCGGACAGGCACACAGCTTGGCATGCGGCCATGCCCTGTGCCTAACCTTTGTGGGCATGCACAGCAGACTATGCAATGTAATAATATAAAGGGTGTCATTTTAAGTACGGCAGACCTACTGACTTTATTTCAGGGTCAGAAGAGCAGAACATAAAAATCGCTTTATCAAGGGGTCAACATAATAACATGTATAAAGCAAACCTAGGGGCATATTTACAATAAAGTGGCGAAGCGTGTCATTAAGCCAAGAAGGCTAACGACACGCTTCGTCACTTTAGAAACACTGGGCTGCACCATATTTACTAGAATATGGTGCAGCCCTGGGTTTCTCCCTGCTCAGGCGCTAACTTTAGCTGCCTAGTGCCAATGCAGGCACCCTTGCACCAAAGTGCAAGGATGCCTGTGTTTAGGGGAAGATTATTTATGTGCAGGAAGGTCCACCTTCCTGCACATAAACAATCTTTAAATGCAGTTTTGTAACTTCAATGTGTGCTGCTTAATGCAGCACACATAGAATTTGCAAAATTGCATTTTTTTTAAATGATTGTTTATGTGCAGGAAGGGGGACCTTTCTGCACATAAACAATAATAGGCAATTTGCTGTTTCTATGTGTGCTGCACAAGGCAGCACACATGGAAACAGCAAAAACGAGGCGAAATAAAGCATTTCTCCTCGTTTCGCCTGTTTAAGACCAGGTTTTCCCTGGTCTTGATTTTGGCGCTGCCTCCTATTTACGCTGCCCTTGTAAATAGGAGGCAGCATCAAAATCAATGGGTGTTGCGGTGGAACGCCCACAGCAACACCCATTGTCTTCCCCTTTCACGCTAAATACTGGTTGAAAGGGTGCCTTATTTACAAGGCAGCATTAAGCCTCGTTTAGTGGCTTAACGCTGCCTTGTAAATAAGGTGAGGCCCCTATCGCCATCACAACATCACTGAACGTGAGGTTGTGGTGGCAATAGGGGCTTATAAATATGCCCCCTAGTGTCCTTGTCAGGAAGATAACAATAGTTGTTTTCAAATGTATATTATATAAATTCACACAGTGCAATGTTTAATAAAAGTGATGATTATAACATTTTTTTAATAACAACATGGCTTTGAGTCTTTCTTTGAATATTCTTCAAGCCACAAAGAGTAGCCATAGAAGCAACCACAAAGGGGCCCTGCACTCCAACTAGCAAGCATACAGCTGCATCTCGGAATGCTTTAAAAACATATAGTAAACTGTCCTGCGATTATGGATTTGATAACCTGGGAGACTTACTGTGTTTTTTTAATGTTGCTGGGGGGCTGCTGCACATCCTGAAGCCCTGCATAACATTAACACAAACATATAAACAAAACGTCCTTGCAGGGCATTAGGAGATGCCCCATTGTCTGGTGCAATGAATAATAAATGAGAAGCTTCTTTCCGCATTTATTAATCTTTTAAAAAAAAAATATTTTTGGATGCCGCACCCGGGCAGCCACACCTTTTTTTATGGTGCCTCAGGCCCTCGCGACCAGGCTGGATCCCAAACCACCACTGTGGCAGGAGACTGCCATTGTTTTAAAAGAAATTGTGAGTGCCCTGGTGCCCAACACTTCGAACCAACGTATCAAAATGGGGCCCGACCGACTCTCCAGCCACCAGTGTGGTGGGAGCAGGCAATTGTTTTTTTTATAAATTTTGTAAGTGGATGCCCCAGTGCCCACCAGGGGCACCCACATTTACCTATATATTGGAGGCCACAGGAGGATCCCAAAGGCCCTCGCAGCCCCAGTGTGCTCCCCAGCCAGCACCCATTGTGGTGCTGACAGGAGCTAGCACCATTCTCCTTTGCTCTGCTGAATTCACTGCTCCCTTCCAGGTGGGAGCAAAGATGTGTTTTCTGCCCAAGAGAGTGCAGGCAGGGAAATGGGGTCACTGGGACACTGTTTGGATCAGGACCCGAGTTGGGGTCCCCCGGGTCAATCTGCGGTTAGGTGAGGGGGGCTATGTCCCCCGTAATAAGAAATAGCCCCAGGGAATGGGGTCCCCTGAGAGTACAGAGGCTCAGGGAGAGGGGCCAGGTGCCTCCTTCCCTTATTTTAAAGATTCAGCCAGGGGGTGGGGACCCCGGAGAGTCATAGAGGCACAGGGGCACATGCCCCCTCCTCTTAATTATTATTAGAAATATTATTCTGAACAAACATAAACAAACTAACAATTTGGTTATTTTTAAAAACATTTGCATTTTAAATATGTTTTATATCTACTAAAAAATGTTAAATGTGTTTAATATTTTAAAAGAGGTGTATTTATATTGAACACAACTCTCTCTGTTTGGACTATATAAATAACATTAACTACATCAAAATTTGTTATACACATTTTTTTTATAAAACTGACACAAAAATAAATTGTTTTAATTAAAATTGTCATCAATATAGAAAGATTTAATGGTTAATCAATATAAAATTTTAAATTAAACACATTAACGAAAAGCATTTTCTCAGTTCATTCAACCATTGTGAATAAGTTGGCATTTTCAAATAAATAGCATTTTTAATTTGTTGATAAGTTGCATAAATATCTAAAATAAAATGTAAAGGTAAATACGAATGTTTAAAAATAGAGGTTTTTAATTACAATCCAACAAATATTATCAAAATGTCTTTAATTTAACATGGTTTGATTTGATAATCTTCATCTGTTCTAAAAGCACGAGGAAAAGTGAATACATTTTGGGGAATTACACTTTCTATTCTAAATTCAGTCCAAGAACCATTTGGGAAACTACACAAATTGTAGGGGGGTCAACTTTACTATTTTAACACTGCTGCAACATAGTTTAAGGAAAGTTAATAGATTTGAGGGAATCAGATTTACTATTCTAACTCAGTGATACAAACATTTGGGAAAGTGCATATAATTAGAGGAGATGTTTAGAGAAAGTGCATGTAATTGAGAGAGATGATATTCACTATTCTAAATCCAGTCCACCTACTAATAAAAAATGTGTGTGTGTGCTCGCTTGTATGTGTGTGTGTAGGGTGTCAGATTTACAATACTATCTCCAGTCGAACAATCAGTGTGGAAAGTGCTTATATTTGGGGGATGACAGCTTCACTATTCTAACTACTGTGTTATTAATATTGTGGAATTTACATGTAATTAAAGGGGGAGGGTCAAATTTAATCTTCTGACTCCAATCCTACTGACGTGAGGAAAGTACATATATATGGGGGTAAGGGAATCATATTTTATTGTATTACTCCTGTCTCACTAAAAGTAGGGAAAGTGCAAATACTTGGGTGTGAGGTTGTCAGATTTACTATTCTAAATCCATTCCTGTTAACAATGGGGTAAGTGTTTAGATTTGTACGGTGAGGGAACAGATTTACTCTTCTAATACCATTGATACTTATATTGGCAAAAATGCATACATATCGAGAGGATCAGAATTACTATTCTAGCAACAGTACAACAAACACAGGGAAAAGAACATATAATTGGTGAGTTCAAAATTAGTATTCTAACTCCAAAGACAATTGTTTAACATTACATATCTATATTTATATTTTTTAAATTACATGTTTGAAAAGCAATACTATAAATCTATTTTAACCACTATATATTATAGAAATTACATTACATATTTATAGAGATGCATTTAAATTTATTATTTTAACATTTTTGTATATTTTTAAAAACAAAATAGGGTCTATTTAAAATATTTATTTCTTTAAACATTAAAATATAAGCAAATGCATTTAAATGAATCTGAAACCCAACAACTATTTTAAAATCATTTTATTACCTATAAACATATATAATTGAATAATTAAATTTCAGTGTATTTTATTGAATCATTTTTCAATATGACAAATAAATTAAAGAAAAATTGCTAAAATCCAACATCATGTATAACAATTCTTCTTGCTTTAAGACATAAGTATTTTAATCAATAATATATTTAAAATAATACTTTGTAATCCATTAAAAATACTACCTACCCAAAGTCCCAATAAATTCTGCAACAGAAAAAACCATAACATATATTACATATCATAATATTAAAAAGCTATAATTTAATGTTTATTTCTATATTAACTTTATAACAAAATTAAACTCAATATAAAACGCAATGCAACAATATTAAATACAACAGTATTTTACTAACATTATTTTCAAAATCAATATTATTGGAAAAAACAAAAAGGATATACTTACCCCATATATTTAAAATCATAATATTTGTGTTCACAATATATTTTGACCTCGATATTGTGATGAAACAATTTTCTCAACCCCACCCACAGCTGCATGACCCAATGCAATATCAAATCAATCATGCAACTTTGGATAACATATTTGTTATTTTTTGCAGATTCATAAAGCGCAAACCTGGCCAGAGGGCATTAGAGCACTTTACTTGGGAACTAGAATATGTTACACATTTTGTAAAGACAAATATTAAGTGGTGTGCATAGAATCACATGTCTGAGGCCAGGATTCAAACCTGGTTCCCCAGTTCCTATGTCATGAGCTCTAGAGCAAGGCCACATCTCCTACCCACATGCATGAATATGATATCCAGCTCTACATCCTACTACAGGAGGGATCTTAGCAATAGCACAAAGTGCTGGCTTTCTTAAAGCACTTCTAACACTGGTTTGACCAAAACTAGTGCACCCAGACACTTCAGTGCATAGACATCAAATCATGAACAATGGACCATTCAACCAAATAGTGAGTCAAATTGGAACCCCAATTTCACACCCATTCATTTTGCAACCTAAGAATATTGCTCATTGATAACCTCTCCATCATACTTGAAGTAAACAGATTGGTTCAATCATTTATGTTTGCTATGAGGATCTTTAAGCTTCTCCAATTGTTTCACGAAATCATCCTGTCACCGTCATTGGATACCTGCTTCCCTGCCAGCTGAATGTGATGCAGCGGACCTCCATTGCCGTGTTCCAGGACTCTCCATCTTCTACTGCTATGTATGCTGGTGGTGACACGTGGGATCCACATCGCCGCATTCTGGACTCTCCGTATTCTTGTTGTTTTGCCGTCTGTGCGCATCACGCCGCAGCTGTAACGCATGTGCTCACATTGCGTGGACACGTCACGGTGGCCATCTTAGTAAAGTCGTATTGCCAGGGCCTGACGCCTCAGAAGTACTTCTTCCTGCTGCCAATATTTTCTACGTATTCACCGGCAGTGTGTTCATTGGGAGTGTCTTCCACACCTACTGACTGGATTTTTTTCGGTGCTATTTACACTGTGGTCTCAAGATTGTCACATTGCGACCATTTTGGCAGTAAGTGGCAATTGTGGGTAGTATGTAACTTGTATTAAGGGAATATCTTGCTTTTCTTTATTCCTGGGAAATTTGGCTTATGTTACTTTGTGGAATATTGTTACTACGCTTTGGGAAAAATTGAGTTCCACATTTTTCATTCGGATTTACTCAGAGGAAATTCTGAGAGTGACATTTGTGTGATGCAATTTGATCCCCTAGCTAAATTTCTTCAAAGTAAAGGGGAACCTTCTTTCCATGGACAAGATGGAAGAGTTTTCCACATACATGAAGGCCATAGATGGGGAATGGATGGGTGCGGAGCGCAAGAAGAATATATTCTGGCACTGTTTAGGTTCTGAGGGTCAGGTTGTTTTAAGGACCTTACCCCAAGCTACTTTACGAAGTGGGCAAGGTGACATGGACGCTTACAGAGAGGCCAAGTTAAGGATGGAACTGAGATTCAAGCCCACCATGAGTGTTGCGCTTAACAGATTCAAGTTCTATACATGGGCTCAAAAGGAGATTTTCTTACGGGTTAGAGGGGTTTATCTATGCACTGGAACTTTGGCCCGATGTCAGATGAAATGATAAGGGATCAAATAATTGTACATGTAAAGAACAAGAAAACTCAGGAACAACTGTGGGTTATGGGTGATCCCAAATTGGAGGAGGCTATCTCCACTGCAAAGGCATTGGAGCAAGCAGAGAAATGGATGACTACTGTTAAAAATGTTACTCAGCATGTGAGGGAGGAGGAAGATGTGTGTGCGCTGAAGCATGCTGTGGTTGGAAGGCGAGTGGACGATTCCCGTTCTGATAAGTGGAGTACGAATGCCAGTGGTATGTGGATCAATGGCGGGGGCAATACCAGAAGGTGGGATAAAACTGGCAGGTCCAGCCCACATTTGTGTTACAGATGTGGGAGTAGCTCCCATTTAGCTTCATATGGTGGTTGCCCCGCAATTAACAAAGAATGTGTCAAATGTGGTTGCATTGGGCATTTCACACGCGTGTGTAAAAATACCAAGAAAAATGCCAGTCAGGGTGCTGGTAGAGTTTTGTGTACAGTGGAGTCTACTAGATGTAAGTCTGGATGTGTGTGCAGTAGTTGTGGTGATACCGACAAAGGCATTGTGTTATCCATTCAGCATGGCGAAGTTGTAGCTACCTCTTTAGAACAGCTCAACAGGTCCTCTCCCAAGTGTGGTGTGACTGTAGCTGGTATAGAGTTAATCTTAATGGCAGATTCCGGGTCTCCTTGGACCATTGTGACCCGAGAGTATTTCACCGAGAAATTCCAGGGTGTTTTTAGCTTAGGACTATTGGAACCGCCGAATGTGATAGCTGATAGTTTTGATGGGTCCGTCATTGATTTGGATGGTTATGTGAGTGTTCCATTAGCGTTTAACAGCAGGAGCGCTCAGGTCAAATTGTATGTGGTGGTGAAAGGAGTGAACATTTTAGTTGGGGATCATTCTTAACCCGCGAGCTGATGATCCGGTCCAATTCTGTGAGGAAATTGAAGCCTTGCAAGTTCTGTCTGTAGTTGAGAGTGCATGTGGAGAGGAGGTGATACAGCATTTTCATGGTGTGTTCTCTGAAAGTTTGGGAAAGTTACGCAGTTTTTCCCATAAGATCAAACTTAAGGAAAGATTAAGCAAAGCAAAGATTGCATGGTGTCCCCATTAATGTCAGGGGGGAACTGAAAGTGATGTTTGATGGTCTGGTGAATGAGGGCATAATTGAGGCAATTGAGGCTGCTGAATGGGTTTCTCCCATCGTTTTGGCATGTAAGGCAGATCAACAATTGAGATTATGTGTTGATTTGAGGGCATCAAACGCTAACATTGGTATTGACTGTCATCCACTTCCCAATATCAACGAGATGGTTTCAATGTTAGAGGTGCCAACATTTTTTCGACATTGGACCTCAGGTCTACGCATCACCAGATAGGATTTTCAGAGGAGTCCAAATAGCTTACCGCTTTCATCACTCCATAAAGCCTATATCAGTTTACCCGGATGCCGTTCGGCTCAGCATCTGCCGCTTCAGTTTTCCAAAGAGCCATGTTCTACATTTTTAGGGACATTGATGGCTCTGTCACGTGTTTTCAAGATGACATTTTGATTTTTCTAAAAATGAAAATGAACATATGGGGTATCTCATAGAAGTGTGCAGTAGGTTAGAGCAATGTGGGCTTACTCTCAAAAGGCATAAATGCAAATTGTTTAAGAGATCTGTGGAATATTTGGGCCACACCCTTTCTGGGGATGGAGTAGTGCCAAAAAAATCTAATGTGGGAGCTATTGTTGGTGCTCCTTCTCCCACCAACAAGGATCAGTTATTGTCTTTTGCAGGTATGTGTGAATATTACAGCAAATTCATTAACAATTTTGCCACCAAGATGGAGCCTCTAAGGGCGTTGTTAAGACGCAATGTGTTATTTGAATGGTCCGAAGCTCAACAACAGGCTTTTGACAACATAAAGAGTGACATTGTGAATTGCTCATTGTGGGGATGAGCTGGATCACTGATTCGGTGCGTTACCTGGGGGTCCGGTTGATACATACACAGGTGGCTTACTTAACGCATAATATGGGACGATGTGTAGAGGGTATCCGCAAATCGGTGGAGTTCTGGCGTACCTTGCCCCTATCACTGATGGGACGTATCGCTCTGATAAAAATGGTGGTCCTCCCGAGGTGCTTATATGTCATGCAGAACTCGCTCTATCAGATATCGCAGGAGAACTTTCTTCAACTGGACCGTCTGTTGGTTGACCTCTTATGGGGAAGCAAACGGAAAAGGGTGGGGTTGCGGACATTACAGAGAACTTGGGAAACAGGGGGGCTAGAGGTTCCAAGACTAGATTTCTATTGTATGGGGGCGCAGCTCCAACACGCCGTACACTGGCTTGATGAGAATGATAATTGGGAGAAACAGTTATTGAGGGGTACTCACCAGGATATTCCTTTCCCGGACCTCCTAATGTTGGGTTCACACGTGCCCAAGCAACTCCCGTATATTGTGAGACATGTGGCCTCCGTCTGGGAATCTGCAGTTCGGATGGTGATACGTAGGGCGCCCTATGCCCCAGAGGCCCCGCTGTGGGCAGTTGTCCCATTTGGACAGATTGGCCAAGTTATGTCCGTCTCCAGATGGGTGGACGGAGGCTGTAAGATGATGGGCGATCTATATTTGAATCAGCACTTCCTAACCAGGGAGGAGGCGGAGTCTGTATTTGACCTGGGCAGAGGTCAATACCTTCAATATGCGAAACTTTCCGCAGTGGCACGGGGATTTGGCCGATGTTCCCGGAGGAGCCGCCTATAACCGCCACCCTTCAGGCCCTTGAGACTCTAGCTGGGGGCCGCAGACTGGTCTCATATCTATCGGGCATTAAGGGCGGGTCTTGCTGCACGCCCGCTTCCAATCCAGGCCAGGTGAGATGCAGTATTGGAGGCGCCCCTCACGGATCCCGAATGGAAGAGAGTACATGAAGGGGTTAAACAAATGAGTTCCAATACTAGATTTAAACTCATCCAATTTAATGTTATTCATCAAACCTATCTGACCCTGTGAGTGCTTCATAAAATATATCCTGATCGTTCTTGTTGCTCCTGCTGTGGTTATGATGACGCCCCCTTCTTGCATATGTTATGGGACTGCCCGAGGCTGCAATTGTTTTGGAACTCCACACTGGAATGTTTGCGACAGGTCATGGGAGGGACGCTGCCTCAGTCCATTAAGGAGATACTGTTGGGTCTTCTCCCCTGCCCCAAGGGGAAGAAACTTACTCGTAGATTTCTCCAGCTGGGACTAGTACTAGCCAAAAGGAGGATAGCGATTCACTGGATGAGCTCCCAGCCCCCCAGGGTGGAAACTTGGGCCAAAGATTTACGGGAATGGGCAACGGCGGAATTAGTCCGAATGAAGAGGGTCAGGAGGGATGAAAAGTTGGAAGAGGATGCTAGAGCCTGGCAAATCTTGATATCCGAGGTCCCCCTGGGGGAGGCTGCCGGGACGCAGGGGTCTGAGGGAACTCCATTAGACCAAGCTGATGCTGAAATCGTAGTACAGTAATTGGACACTCTCATGCTGCGCGTAGAGTAATCCCCTGACACTCAAAGTAGTCGGATGGAGTGACATATGACACAGTCGACAAAATTTCTATGTATGTGACCTGGGGGGGGAGGGTGGGAGGGTTTGTTTCTAAAGTTAGGTTCTAATGAAAGAACAAAACAAAAAAAGTGACATTGTGAAGGCACCCACCCTAAAACCGTTCCATAAGGGAAAGTTGTGTGTGATCACTGTGGATGCCAGTTTGTATGGTGTTGGGGCAGTGTTATCTCAGAAGTCTGGCAAGGATGAGTGGAATGTTTCCTTTGCTTCCAGCACTTTGAATGAGACCGAGGGCAGGTACGCTCTCATTGAAAGGGAACTGTTTGCCTGTGTGTGGGCTGTGAAACACTTTAGGAACTATTTGTGGGGCTGTAGATTCGTGCTTAGGACTGACCATAAGCTGTTAGTCAACATTTTGGCTCCTGGTTGTGGATGGAATTCCACGACACGCATCGCCAGGTTGGCTTCCAAACTCCAAGAGTACAACTTTAGCTCCAAATTCGTGCCTGGTAAGAGAAATGTGATTGCGGACTGCCTATCCCGGTTGCCGCGCCAACTTAGTGAAACTTTTGAGGAGGTGAGGTGGATATGATTGCCGGGATAAGAGATGTTTTTGATGGCGAGTTTGCTGGTATCTCTGAAGAGTTATGGGAACAGTGTGAGGGGTCGGATGAGTTGTGGAAGGATGTGAAGAGATTTGTGGTTGAAGGTTGGCCCAAGAAAAGTGAAGTGAAGCCGGAATTGGAGGCCATATACAAGGTAGCTGAAAAGCATGAAGCGGAGGGTAATTTATTATTCAAAGCGGGTAAATGTGTCCCTCCGAGGAGAGTTCTTGATGTTATTCTTAAGTTAGCCCATAAGGAACATCTGGGTATGTCAGCCATGAAGCGGTTGGTGAGGGTTCACTTTTGGTGGCCCTGCATGGACAGGATGATAGATCGGGTTGTGAGGGAATGTGAAGTGTGTGGGTCAAGTGAGAAGATGTTGAGGATAAATGTTCTGCCTTTGAAGAATATGAAATGACCTGCTTTGCGATGGCAGAAATTAGCCTTTGATGTTTCTGGACCTTTCAACTTTTTGCCAGTGGACCTCCGTTTTGCTTTGGTTTTGGTGGATTATCAATCCAAATGGCCTGAAGTCAAGTTTGTCCCACATGCCACTACCGGTGCTGTGATCGAGTTCCTCAAAGAAGGGTTTGCTAGGGAGGGCTGTCCCTCAACCCTGGTGACTGATAACAGGGTGCAGTTAACATCCAAGGATATGGAAGCTTTTCTCAAACACTGTGACATAAAGGATGTTACATCGTTGTACAAACCCCATGAAAACTGTCAAGTGGAAAGATTTAATCGTGTATTAAAGGGGTTTGTGGTGGAGGCACATGCCACTGGGAGTAATTGGAGGAGTGGTTTAAGAGAGAAACTGTGGATGTATAGGATTACCCCACACACCAGTACCGAAGTAAGCCCTTTCAAACTGTTGAAGGGTAGGAATCCTGCGTCTCATTTGTGTCCTTGGTGGTTCAAGAAGAAATGGAGTTGTCTTGGTGATGAGTGTGATGTGGCTGATGTGGCAGAGAGAGTCAGGAGGAAGCAAAACAAGGCCAAGGAGTGGTATGACAAGAATTGTAGAGCTAAACACATGGGTTTGTTGTAGGAGATTGGGTGAGAGTGCGCAAACCCTTCTACAAAGGCAAAGGTGTGCCAAGGTTCGGTAAAGCCATGAAAGTGCAGAAGGTTTTCTCCAATTCCATTATAACTCAAGATGGCAAGGTGTGGAATGTTAGGTAGGTTTCCAAGTGCAACAAACCAGTGGATGATTGCCAGGAAAGAGTGAGTGGCAATGGGTGTGGTAGTGATTTCCTGGTGAGGTTCTAGGTCCCGGATGCGAGTGGCCTTCCAGGGAATGTTCATCTAGATTTCATCGAGGTACCTGAATTGACTGAAAACTCAGTTTCTTCCCGCGTTAAGGAAGCCTGCAGAAATCGTTCTGCTCCCAAACGCTATGCCGATTTTGTTAAGTAACAGCTTTTTATTTATGCCTATATTTTAACTGTTCTCTCTGTTTTTTCTTGTTTTTTCTCCCTCAGTTCTCTCCGTTTTTTTCCTGTTCTCTCTTTCTTCTTCCTTTGTTTTCCTCCTTGCCCTGCTCTTCTTTCTGTTCTTTTCCTTGGTTTGAGTTTTTGTTTCGGGGGGAAGATGTGTTGTATCTTGCTAGTTTTGCATGCACGTGTCATGTTTACTTTCATCTGGTTCCTGCATTCCATGAGATTGTTTCTCATGGAATGCTGAGAGTCAGATCAGTTAGTCCTGTAGCCTCAACCCGTGTGGCTGCATGTTGATGTGTCGCTGAATAAATCTTTCTCCTGCATTTTGCTTGGATTTGGATTCTTTACACAGAATCCTCAAGGACGTCCTGCATCTGCTAGTACTGCAAAGTCAGTTCAGGAACGCACATGATGTACCAGCCACACTGAGGGGCATATTCTCAAGGACTTATCGCCGAGTTAGCGGCACTTTATCGCAGCCAAAGTGGCGATAGATATATCGCACCATTCACAAGCTGGTGCTAACAGCCGATATCGCCAGTTTTCCTGCGATAGCAGCCGCAAAAAACATCGCCGCGGATGACACCGGCAATTAACGCTAATGAGATGCAGAGTTGGCGTTCCCATGCAAAAAGCTGCGAAAACAACACTTCACAATATTTTCTACGACCAGCCAGATCGGCGATAAGATCCCAAAACAGGCGATAGCAGCAGCGATTTAACACCTGCTCTTACCTGGTGTTAAGTCGGACGACAACCTGCACCACAAAAGGGAGCCCAGACCAGAGCCACACCTAAAGAACAACAGATGCCATGGAGCCACTGATCATGCAGCTCGGAGCCCCAAGAGGGCCACAACACCCACTGCCACCACACCCATGACGACTCCCACACTACGCACAGCGCTAATGAAGGACCAACGTATCCACACCCCACACACAGAAGTTCTTGCTCGAGGTACTCTTGCATGGAATGCCCTTGACACTTACGTACCCAACAACCCATACGTCCAAACGTTGCACACACATACGACTCATTGCTCTAAGCTGTGGCATATCATCCACATAACTGCCGCAGGTCAGAAGAGTGCCGGTTCTACGAGAGCCACCAACGCAATGGCAGAACATCCCGGGCGCATGCACAACGCCTGTCACGTGGAACTGTACCATGACCGAATGCTGCCTGTTAGTGTCTGATGCATTGGTCTGCATGTTGTGGCCCTTGTCTTGCCCGTACTGACACGCACATGGCAATAAAGTCCACGCAACTTCACTAGTGTTCAACTGTGATGAGCGTTGATTAGAATGACAAATCGTGTGCCTCAATGAGCATTGTCCGTACACAGGGAGGGACTGACTGACGCATTTCACTTAGGGGTGAGTCCCTATTGCCAGCTCCACCTCTGTGAGCCAGACATAGTGGTTGGGATAGTTGCTGATAGACCTGTGCTCTTACGTGTCTTCAGCAATGTGAGTATGGTGTCCATATTCCTGCATTGTGGATCAATGTGATCCATCACTACAGGCTGTGTCCACCCAGTTGAGTGTGAGTAGGTATGCAAAGAGATGTTCTGTTGTCAAATGTGATGGGGGACACTACTTTAAGCCTGCCAACGACTTTGACATTTCATACCCAGCCCTATTTCTAACATTGCGTGGGGCAAAGTTGAGGAATTGCGCGATTGTTGTTTCAGAGCAATGAGGCCACAGCTAGTGCACACATTCCCAGTCATCTCACTTCCCATGTGTGTCACGGTCAAACATGCGCATTGCTTTCATTTCCCAGGGTGTACCTTTTTGGGCAATCAATGTCCTTACATTCATCCATACTTTCATACTTGATCGATTATGGACATGACACATCTGTGTGAATTTGAATGATTTATACACATTCGGTGGAGTGTCGGAGGTGGAGCAGTACATGGCCATGCAAAGCCCACATTACATTGTAGCCCAGTGGAGGGCCAGCCAGAGTCATTTAGGGATTGACAAGTACATCGGAAGAGGAAGAGTACAGTCCGCAGTCTGATTGCTGTGTCATTGGTAAGCAAACAAAATATGGCAGTCCATGTCGAGGTCCAAGGTGAGTGTCGCAGAGTGTTTCGGGGGACAGTGGGAGGTGTTGTTACAGGGCATGATGCAGAGGGCAGAACCAAGCTGAAACAGGGAATATGGTGGAGAAGAATGCTACTGGCTCCTTCTTACTACAAAGGTGGAATCACCCACATCTTCGTCCTCAATGTCATCTGTCTGACATGTGGGTGCTGATGTTTGGTCTGCAGCACTGTGTACAACTGACACATCAGGGGCCGGAGATGTGCGTGTAGAAGTACGAGCAGCATTCATCAGCAACTGCCTTAGTGGCAGCAATGCGATGATGAGGATCTGCAGGGCATGGAAGATCCCAACAACTTGTCGCTGGTGTGCATCCGTGGCAGCCATTCTTTCCGCATGCATCTGCACCATGTTCTCCATTATCCTCAGCATCTGTGCCAACTCTCGGCTGACATCGCTGAGGCCACTCTGACTAGACAGTTGTTCTCCTCTCAGAGTCATGACTCCAGCGATGTCGGGCATGTATTGTTGGACATCATGGAGCGAACTGTGGGTGTCCGTTAGGGAGTGTAAGTGGTCCCTGATGGGACTTAGACACCCACGTATGTCATCTAGTTTGGCTGCCATGAGGTCGAACCCCACCCGCACCTGTTCAGCCACCTCCTTCTGGCAGTCTAACACCTGGCCTTGGAATGCGATGTGTTCTTCGGTGAGGTGCTGGGAGCCAGCCGTGGTGGTGGGTGCTTCCTGCTGTGTGGTCTGTGCAGGGGGTGGGGTCTCCTCGATGCAGCTGGGCTGCCCTGCTCCTGGAGGTGGGTTGCCGTAGCTGTCCATGAGCTGTTGTTGTAGTGCGTCAGTGTCGAAGGTGTGGAGGTCCTCTCCATCATCACTGATGAGTTGTCTGGTCTGCTCTGCAGGAGGTATTGATTGTCCCTCTGCAATGTGAAGGGGAGATGCATTTTGACATTGTGTTGACATGTATGTTGACGCATTGTTCAAGTTTACATACAGACTGCATGACAATGTACATTGTGACTGTTTGGGAGGAGCTGACTATTTGATGTGGACAGTGGACATTTGAACTACATCACTGATGTGAGGTTGTACACGTACATTATCATCTCAGTTTCCTGCTATGCCAGATGTGATTGGCCAGTTTCTACGCACAAGCGGAACCAGTTGTGTCCTCTGTTCTGTAGTGAGAGTGTTGCACTTTGTACCACATTGTCATCAATGATGTTGTGCTGTTATTGCTATGTGTGTGTGCTGCATTGTGGGAGAGTCGCCCCTGCAGCTGTGATTTTGCTGCCCCTTATCCCTTTAAGGCGGTGTGCCTTTGACTTCTGTGCTTCTACAGTGCTGAGATGTTGCAGACTTGGCTAATTTTGGCTCTAGTTCAGAATTTGGACTCTTGGGCATGGTTTATCCGCAGATGTGTTGTTGATGTCAGGGGTTGTTTGTGCACGTGAATGTGTCAGAGTGTGACCTGCTCCTTTCTGAATGTGGTCCACACTCAGCCACCTCAGTGTCGTGGCGTGCACCATGCCATGATGATTGGACTGCAGCCATGCTGTTCGTCATGCAGTGTCACTTGCATTGTCAGTGTGGCTCACAGACACGCAGCTTTGCTGGTTTTAACACGTGTGCATGGGTTGGTTGTGAGATTGGTGCTGTGTGGGGAGGGACCCCTTAGTGCCCATGACGGGGGCCTACTTGCTGTTTGTATGTGTACTGCAGTGCGCCAAGGGGATCAGGGACAGGATCCAGAGTCATTGTGGGTGTGCAGTGTGCTGTACTTAATTGTGCATGTGTGCCATTGTGCCCATCTCCCCCGTCCCCCAGTCCCTTTTCGGTACTCACCCTGATGCTGTTGTGTCAGGTCATGTCGAGCAGTGTCCGGACCCCCAACTCCTGCCACCGTCTTCCCACTGATGACTGTGGCCACCATTTCCTCCATCTCATCCAGCTCCTGGTGTTCCGTTGGACTGCCACCTCCGGTCTGCATTGCTGCCTGATGGTTGTCAGCGAGTTTCTTCTTGGTTTTGCGCTTAGCATCATTCCAGCGCCTCTTGACCTCTCCAATTGTCCTCCTCCTCACTCCGACTGCATTCACCTTGTCCAGGATGGACTGCCATGTTGCATTTTTATTTGCCAATGACACGTTGGAGGTGATGAACAGTTGTTGGTGGTGTTCTATTACCTCTGTGATGATGATCCTGTTTTCCTGCGGACTGAACCTCGTCTTCCTCGTCTACTTCTCCTTGCCCTTCCGTGACCCCGAGGTCCCAGGCTGTTCCTCCTGGGGGCTTGTGGGGTTCTGGTCATCCTCTGTACTTGCTCCGGCTTCCTCCATGGTCCTACGCAGTTTTAATTATTTTGTTTGTGTTTTTGGGTGCTTTTATAGTGCATTTTCCCGCATGACGCGTGGAAATTGCAGGCCTGTCGCTGGTTATCGCAGATTTTTTTATCGCGGTTGGCCACATCGCAACTTTTTTCGCGTTCGTGTTTCGCGTTTTTGGGCCGTCACAGTAATTTTATCGCGGTCATTTGACGCATTGGCGTGAGACTATCGCATGGTACCGCCGTGTTGAGAATACAACGTTAACACAGCGTTATTTTCCAGCGATAGACTGCGATGTGCAAAGTTGCGTTAATCTAATTTTGCGATAATTATCACACGTTCTTGAGAATATCCCCGTTGTTTTGGATTTGTGGTAAATCACGTTCGCCTGAGGGCCAAATCAATTTATGATTGCCCAGAAGCACTTTATAATGGCGCGAACAACCTAATGTGTCCCCTTGCTAAAGCAGTTGTTATTGACTGTAGGGTGCCTTGTTACACCCCATCTTTCCTGAATGGACTTTGTAGTTTAGGATTATGGGCAGCAGTAGAGGAGACAATGTTTCTGCTGGTGAGGGGTTGTCAAATTCAAGTAAGAAGATGACTGAAAATTAAGGCACCAGTAAAGTAATGGAATGAGTGGTCTACATATGTTTCTAGTATTAAAGGCTTTTCAAACAAACCTAGTTATGAGCTCACAAAAGTAAATACAATCATTTTCACTGACTGCTACTGAAACATAAGCTCAGCACAGCAATTCTTCGCCGAAGACTAAACTACACAAATTAATCAACGTGACACCTTAATAAAGACACTTGATCTGGATGAATTAGATAGAACTCAGGCCTCCAAAGACAAATGCTTCATTGTTTAGAGTGTAAACACTGCTCCTAACCATACAATTTTAGATTGTATTTGTCGGTGGTGGATAATTTTGATTTCCACTTTTATTTTGAGCTACAAATCCATCCCAGTTATAATTTAGGGAACCAGGAATGTTTTTCAACAAGTTCAACACTATATTATAAGGCCTTAAAATATGTTCTATGTGGCTCGTTACAGTAGAGCGTCAGTCTCTGCTCTAAATAGTTCCACTGTTTCTTATTTACACTCGTGAGCCACCCTAGATAGGAAAGATACCCTGCATGAATGCAAACGATTTATTGAGGTTTGCTCTAAATTTTTATTTTTTTACATTTTGTGGTTGCTTCCATATTTTAGCACTTCAAGAACTCTGACATAAAGTTGGACCCATGTGTACAGTACTGGATTTGTTGATGAATACATTTTAAACTATGGCGAGTTAAATCTTACAGCCTGTATAATAGTGGCAACCATACATCTAATCCTGATTTCAAGCAATTTTCTGAAGCTGCTTCATACCTTTCTGTGACAGTTTTTGACTGGTTTCCTATTCCAAATGCTTAACATTCTGAAAAAACAAGTACGCCACTGACAACCATCTGTTGTGCACTAAAAAGGCCAAGTGCTCTTTTTCTTCTGTGAACAACACTGATTAGAGACCTCAACGCAGAACTAGTTGCATGTTGTTGTGCAGTGATATGAGGACACGTTTCTAGAAGTACTCAGATGCTGTTTATGTGTAGAGTAATACAAATTCAGTTATTAGTGGGTTAAACAAAAAGTATTGTCATGTGATGTAGAGAAGCAAGAGCTCTGTGTCTGAATAACAAGAAGAGATGGAGTAATGACTTAACATGCTATTAACAGGCTCAGTCACTACATAATAGTGGTGGCTGGTTATATTTGAAAATGGTGAAGGGAAAGGTAGGGTATGACATTTATGTAGCGAGCGAAGCAAGCAAGTTTATGGACAAAATGGGGCTGGGGGGGTCCTCCTCCCAAAAATAAAATAGAAAAAATAATAGTAACAGGTACATTTTAAAGGAAATTCATTTAGTGAGAAAGCAAGGTTTATAAAGCAGTGGGAACGTATAGTCTTGAAATATAAAACACATAAAAAACTCTCCCATATCTTACTGCATTAATATGTTCAACAGTTACTGTAATGTGTAAATTGTACAGTGCGACAACTTCAGGCCCTTTAAAGTGTGTGCCTGCCCAGTGTCTTGCACTGCATGCAGCTTCGACTTTGGGAGAAAATGCTCTAACCAGGCTTTGGGAACCACCCACAGCTGCCGGCTGCAATCTGTCATATAGAAATATGGGAAGACAGGTCTTTAAGTAGGATGAAAAAAGTGGGGACTTTCTAAGAGGGAACATGTAAAATACATTTCTGTGATTCCTATAGTGTGCAACCTGACTGGTATTTTGGTTTCTCTCTGAGATGGTATTGCACCCAGCTATATAATACAACAACTGACAGTACTATTGGCTTTGTCAATGGTTGTTAGCTGTTTAGGATAAATAAGTAACACAATGGTTTGTTATAAATAATTCACATTGGAATGTTAGATATGCATGCCCTTCTCTCTGCACATCTAGTCCATCTGTACATCTTCAACCTCATCTCTTTCCTCCTCAGCATCCTCTTTTCAATCCCTCCCAAATGCAGTTCCTCTCATCTCCCTCAATTCACCACCCCCAAACATATACTGCAGTCACTCACATTTAACCACTTTATTTTCTTTCACCTTTGCATTGTAAACATTTTGACATCTGTGTAACCCCTTCACACACATTTACGCAGAATTTCAATTGCAACTGGAATACATGAACATTGTTCTGTGTGCTCTGCAGAATGGCCAACGCACTGACAGGCACTTTGCTTTGCTGGCGTCAGCCTCAGTGCCAGAGCTCACAATCAAAGTCCCTCATAAACGCCTGGCACATCTCAAAGTATGCACTATACATTAGTAATAAGATTAATGAAAAAAGACAGAAACACAACATGATGAAATATCTAACACTTGTCAGAAACGCAATATTAAGTAAAAGTGAAATAAAAATCGCTGATATGCATTACCTTAATGTTTTTAACATTCATTGTTCATAAATGAATCTATGTGTATGGCATTCATGTTAAAGGCATGAAGATAGGGACAGTTTTAACGATATACAGGATGTAGCTGCCTGTACTGTAAGCACAAATTTCTCCCTTTGTACTTGACTTCGATATGTGGATCAACTTCACATGGGAACAAAAACCCTGGTAGTATTTTGGATCAATTTTGCGGGGGAATAAATACAGCACCACCGCTTCTAAAGGGGACAGCGACCTGCTGCCAGGGCTTGGCGTGTCACAGTAGGGAAGGTTAGCATGGCCAGGAGTCTCATCACAATATACATAACAAAATATTAGAATTATTACACTTACCATTAATAAGGATAAGGCACCATAACACACATGCTTGCATCCAGTCCTATTGTGTGACGAATGGGAAAGAGTGGGATCTATGCCTGTGAATGACAGACTTCTTTACTCACTTAGGGATGCAGACTCTGACGAATATGGCTGATTACATCGTGATGTATTACATCACGTGCTTTTACAACGACCGCGTTGTTAGTACACGATGCATTTACATCGCAAGTCATTACAACGACTTGCACTAGGGGGCGCGCTGGACTTAGGAATAGTATTAATTACTATTCCTACTCCAGTTTGCGCAACAGTAGGGAAGGTGTTGGAATTCATTTCCAATACCTCAGCGCCCCCTAGTGCAAGTCGTTGTAATCCCTTGCAATGTAAATGCATCGCGTACTAACAGCGCGGTCGTTGTAACGACTGCATTGTAATAGTAGCGTGATGTAATGACAGCGTTGTAAACGCTGTTTCACACTCTGACGTCCAGAACCATGATGCTGACAGATGCCACGTTATACTACAATGGCAATGAAGTGGCTTTAGAAAGGTAAGCCCTGCATCATGCATCACATTTCAGATTTACTGCCTGGCTTCAGTCTCCTGCTTCACATTGAGGAGGGGAAGACAGCCTGGGACAAAACACCCAGACTTAAATACATTGATTTGTTTACAGATATGATTGTATCTCTAAATGAATTAATCTATTTAATATTTTTTGAGGTAAACATGTAGGAATTTCAATTCGAACCCAATTCGAAATGTTTCAGGACAAAGAATTTTGGTCTTTTTGTAAACCTAATTTAGAATTTTTAGAAACAGAAACACTCATCTGCTACTGCAAGCAACAGATACTGATTCATTAAATCTGGATCAGCGCACATTTATAGTCAGTCGCAGATGGAACTTACAATTGCAGAAAATCTTTTGGGGGTAACATTTTCTGCAGCTGCAAGTTTTAGTTGCCCTTGGGGAAAATGGGACCATGCATGTAGGGGGCAGGAGGGTAGCCACACTGATAGCTCTGAACTACAGATTCAAAACGTTGTGGGTTCTTTCAAACATTCAAGAAGCAATGGTCACTCAATATGTATACAGAAAAACAAGGAAAATAATGGCCCATTGTCATGAAACTGGGGGTGCAAATTTGCAAGAGGCAAGTGTGGAAGTGTATTTTTCAAGCCCAACGGTGCAAATTCATGATCTGAACCGAAGGGTGTTTGGCAACTTGCCTTTCTTCTCTGAGATGACTTCATGGAGCGTTAGAGGTTACCTATCTATTGCAGTTAGATCTGAGCTGAGCTACCTGTAACATCTGCTCCTGGTGGGGTCTGCTTTACATACTTGTACCTGTGCCTGCATTCTGAATAAAGCCTCCAGATAAACTACAAGGTGCCCACGAGTTCCTGTGCTACTCACCTGACAACTTAAATAACCAGGGGGTGGGGTGGGATTAGCAGGTAGGAAGCAGCTGCACTCGCAGTTTAAGCCTGTTTCAGTTTCTGCCTTGCCCTTGATGTGAGCAAAGGAAGGCAGAAGCACTCAAAGGGTTTTTATAGTAGTGCGACATTACAAGATGAGATCTCATCACTATATAAATCCCTGATGCTTTAGGGCTTGACTCTGCACCCCAACAGCCCAAAGATGACTTCCGTCGCAATACAGCAATCAGGCGCTAGATTCTCTCTTCATGAAATCCTCTAAAATATTTTGGCAAAAGAATGGAAATATATAGATAAACATCCTTTCCAAGATTTTTAAATAAGAGATATCCGTTGCAGGGCTTTCTGAAGTTTTCCACAAGTACCTAAAGTAAATAAAATTCGATTGAGTATGACTTCTTCATCATTCTTAATCTCAGAGGAAGCTTTATTATCAGACCCTACTGGTAAGAAGGTGGAAAGATCTTTAAAGCACGCATTTTGCAATGTTTGTGGCTCTCAACCTCTGTAATAAGCAGTTTATGGCCATGCTCCTGTTCATCCACTTTCTATAACCCTGTTTGACCTCTTCACTCCACCGTTACGTTTTGGCAGTCGTGCCTTGCAGTTATTAACACCATAGCTTGGGCTTCACAGTTCCTTCTGAAAACATTTGAAAAACTGCCTTTTTCTTTCATCTGTCCATTTCTACTACTAAGATATCCCGTTCCTAGGAAGCTTTGCACTTTATAAATTTACTTTTCATCTTTCATTCATTCATTCAGAATAATAAAATAATTATAAGTGCTTAAGCTAGTCAATGGGTAAAGAAGAAATGCTTCAGAAATAACAAAGATGCATCTACCGGTGTGATGGATCTTTCATCAATGGTGAATACTGAGCGAACTACCTTGGTTATTTAATGCACTTAGCACTGCTTTTAATGCAATTCATTAGATCCAGCCATAGACCTCTCGATGCCTCTTGCAATTTCTAGCGTTTCATCAAGAGCTGGGTTTCTACAACATAAAATCTACTCCTGGACTCTATTAACAAAACAGTTAACCACTAACTGGTCCCACAAGTGTTGGTCGATTGGACCTCTGAATTCACATATGGATGCCAAGACTCTAAGTTCTGCTAAATAATTATCAGTGATTTCATGTGAAATTGTATTAGGGTCTTCTTTAAAACGGTGTTCCAGACTCTTCACAGCCTCTGTGAATACATCCCATTCAACCAAGGGGGGTGGAATCATATGTGGTTGATGGCCAAAAATGCTCTGACCCTATGTCCCTAAAATGTTGTACAGTAGAGCCCTTTTCTCGCTCTATCAAAATTCACTTAATCAATAGTCAATAGGTTGCTTTCAAAAGTTCTATACATTTTTGCCATTTTATTGCAGGAGGACCGGGTTCTGCTAAGAATGAATCTAGAAGATTGGCACTTTGCATGTTTACAAGTAGGCGAGGCTTGCACTTACACTAGTAATTGTGTCTCTTGTAAATGGTAAAGAAGGCTGATATATCCAATGCCAGGAGCTCCTGAGCCTGTAGCCAATCAGGAAAAGCGAAACAGAGGCCAGGCATGGGGGAGAATAGAGTGGCTAATCAGTAAAGTAGTTTGACCAAAGAGCAGATAAGCATCCAGTGAGTAGCAGTCACTCGCTGTCGTTGAAGAGTTCCTGAAGGTGAGTCTCACAGTAAATTGTAGTTTTTAGTTGTACAGTTTATGTGCACCTTGCGAATGGGAGTGCTAAAGAAGAGCACGTTAAAAATCAAGGAAGGGTCCCTGCGACCTTGCGCTCTTTAGGGAGCGCTCTGCAGCTAAAGTCCCACACTAATCCTTTAATTACAGAACCGCTGTTACCCCCATATGGAGGGTGCTTATCGCACAACGCGCGGTATAATCTTCTATCTCCTGCCATTGTGTTAGTCCTTCAGCAGTTATACCATGATGAGGGTCATGTGAGGAACACTTCTCGAACAGGGCGTGGTTTACCTTCAATCACCGTTGTGCACTGCGCGAGCTGCGGCACGCAATGCTTGTTTAGTTAAGGTTCTACAACCCACACACAGTGCCAAGCGGGTTCGCTCATCGTCACATGCATCAACTGCTGCCCAAACACTGCGTGGCCAAACTATATATAAAATGCAGAATACTTATACAGCGCTCACCTTGACATGCTGAAGTTAGAGCAAAATTAAACTTTTATGGGGCATATTTATGAAAGGGTTGCGTCACGTTTTTACCACGCAACGTAGTACATGCGCGACAGAAACATCTAAGTCAGATTTCTGAAGACACGCAAAGGCACTTTGCATGGCTTTGAGTGGTTCCAAGAATTTGGAGCAATGCAACGCAGCACAAATCCTTGCATTGCGTTACTCTACCCTGGGTGTTCCTATGCAACTCCCATGGTTTTTTATGCATTCCCAGAGACCTTGTAAACCTAGGAATGTGCCAAAAGATACGACACCCCAGGAGAGGCGTAACAAGGAGAAATATCTTTAATTCTCCTTCTGACTTCCTCTTCCCTCATTGGAATTCATTACCCCCAAACATAAGATCCACAGATAAATATCTAATCTTCAGAAGGATTCGTGACCCTGTTACTCAAAACACAAATATACATCATGTGCTTGTGTATATAAACATGTGTAATTTGATTATATGTGTGTATTTAGATATGTGCATTTCTTTGTGAAAATATATACACAACTTAAGGTTAGAAAATATTGAGATATAAGTCTGCTTAAGAAATATACATTTATATATCCAACACCCTCAGCTCAGCAAAGTCCTTGGGCCCATGAGTGGTGGAGCACCAAACCAGACGAGTCTCCAGGCAACCAAATGACCTTTTCCAAGAAAGACACTCACTCAGATCAGTGTGAAACAATTGCTTTGCTCTCAAACAAGGAGCCGTTGCTTCACGCTAATATATACACACACACACACACACATATATATATATATTCATGTGACAGATGAATGACGCTGCACTCTCGGGGACTCCGATTGCCAAATTGATTTAAAAATGATCAGCAATACACCAAATGCTGCCAACGCATGTCAACCATTATGGTTTTGATCACAGCAGCTGAGTCTGTGTTCAATTGCAATGTTAGTGCTCATGCATTTTATACCCTAATGGGCATGCTGGTACTCGTGGTCCTTGTTATTATTCCACCTTGAAGTGCATGCTTGATTAGCAATTATTCATGGTTCAAAGGCGTACGTACATTTTCTAAAGATCTTGTTTGTGTTTTCAAATGGAGGAGTGCTTCTTTTGATTTTCTTAGCACAGTGCTGTTGTTTCAATTAGATACACCACTTGTCCACGTTTCTGATTGTATTCACAAAACACATTTATTAGTCCGTACATTTCACCATGTTACCTGAGCCAGCATGACATTCATATACACTGCGGTGTCATAAAGCACTTCGCTTCTCTCATTAGGCAATCACAATTGCTGGGTTTAAATATGAATGTCATGCTGGCTCAGGTAACATGGTGAAATGTACGGACTACAAAGCATGGCTATCGGAGCCCCCAGACCCTTACCATTAGAGGGTCACATCGGTTTGACCAAGGACATATGCTCAACATCTCCATGAGGCTGTGACAGGAATTAGCTCGAGTTGCAGAGATCCACAAGGTGTATTTAAAGTTTTTGCCTATCCGGCCTGTTCTCGCCTCTAAATGTTAGTACACACGCACAGATTTGTATCTCATGTTTCACTCTGCAGCAGTGTCAAGTTGTTAAAATTCCTTTCAGGACAGGCACCACCGCTAAGCACAAATCCAAACACAAAGTGGTCAAATGCGGAGCACTCTACGTGTATTGCTCATCTTTATGAAATCAGCACGGTAATCGGATAACCCGGGAGTGCAGTGTCATTCATCTGTTGCTTGAATTATCTTGAGGATACTGATCATATCCTAACGCTTGCACCAGCAGCTAGAGAGCGCTGCTTTTGACCACTTTGTGTTTGGACACACACACACACGCACATATATATATATATATATATATATATATATATATATATATATATATATATATATATATATATATATATATATATATATTCTTTGAAAAAAACAAAGGTTACAGGGATGTTATAGTTAGGTTCAGATTTCACTCATACAAGACCAGCGAAATTCAGTATAGTTACCTGAGCTATAACTTACACCCCGCAATGCACTGCTTATGGCCTATTACATCACTTATGACATGGTCAGTGACATCAATGATGACATCACTGATGACATCAAGTGAGTGTAAGTGATTTTAGAGCTTAACATATATATTAACCTACTACAAAAGTTAAATAAGTATACTATGTGCACTACTACTGAGTGGTACTACTTCTAGCATATATTAAGTGAGCAGCTGCATGACTGTATGTATCCTTATGGGTATGGGTATGTAACTGTCTGTATGGGTGTATAAGTGGGTGTATGAGTAGCTATGTGGGTGAGTGAGATGCTATGTGAGTTGCAGTATTGGTGAGTGAGTGACTGTGGCAGTGGCTGTATGGGTGAGTGAATGGCAGTATGAGTGGTTCTATGGGTGGGTAAGTGATTGTGTAGTGACTATATGGGTGAGTGAGTGGGTGTCTGAATGGGTGTATTGGTGAGTGATTCCATGTGTGAGTAGCTGTATGAGTGAGTGAGTGGCTATTTGAGTGGGTGTTTGGTTAAGTGAGTTGGTGTGTGCATGGCTGTATTGGAGAGTAAGTGTCTGGGTGAATGGCTGTATGGGTGAGTGAGTGGATGTGTGAGTGCTTGTATGGATGTGTGAATGGGCATGTAAGTGGCTGTGTGGGTATGTGAGTGAATGTGCGAGTGCTTGAATGGGTGAGTGAGTGGCTGCATTGAGAGGATGTCTGGGTGAGTGAACGGGTGTATGAGTGAATGGTTGTATGGGTGAATAAGTGGGTGTGTGAGCAGCTATATGGGTGAGTGTGTGGCTGTATAAGTGGCTGTATGGGTGAGTGAGTGGTGTGTGAGTGACTGTGTAGGTAAATAAGTGGGTGTGTATGTAGCTCCATGGGTTAGTGTGTGGCAATGTGAGTGGCTGTACTGGTGAGTGACTGGTTGTATGAGTTGTTGTATGAGTGAGTGAATGTTTTTCTTAGTGTCTGTACAAGTGAGTGAGTGAGTGTATGAGTGCCTCTATGGAAGAGGGAGTCGGTGTGTGAGTACTGGCATGGGTCTGTGAAGGGGTATGTGCGTGGTTGTGTGGGAGTAGGAGAGGGTATATGAGAGGTTGTATGGGAGTGTGAGTGGGTGTGTAAGTGCTCACCAGTAGGTAGTTATAGTTAGGACCTAGTTTCCATAGCAAAATCATTTTTAGACTTGCCTATAATTTTGGCGTTGTTTGACCAATTTGCATGAAATTAAAAAAAAAAAGTGTCAAGGTAGGTTCTGTGTGTCATGGAAAGTATGAGAGTGATCCGTGCAGTGGGGACTGAGAAATAGGGGTGCAAATTAAGGGTGCATTTGTAATGGTAATTCCCATAGGAACGTGTTGTTGAACTTACAGCCCGAACTGCGGGACAGAATTACACCAAATTTGGCAGAAGCGTAGATGTTATTACGCAGATTGTGTTTTTTGTTATTTGTCAGTAGTTTTTGAGAAATTAAAGTTGAAGATTATAGTGATATCTCTGCCCGTGGACTCATGCACACAGTCTCATACCCACTTAGAGAGTCTAACACCCATTCACAGACCCACCTGGGCACTCATGCACCCATTCACAGACCCACTCAGATACTCATGTACCCACTTACAGACTTACTCAGAGAGTCATGCACTCATGCACAGACCCACTCAGAGGCTCACACATCTACTGACAGACCCAGTGAGACACTCATACACCCACTCACTGATCTACTCAGACACTCATACACCCACTCACATACCCTCTGAAAAACCTATGCAATCAGTCACTCAGTCATATACTCAGAGACTCACACACCCACTCACAGACTCAATCAGATATATACACACCCACTCACTCATCTACTCAAAGCCTTATGTAACCACTCACAGACCCATCCAGACACTTGCCCCCCGTCACAGACCCACTGAGAAACTCATGCATTCACCCATTCACTCACCCACTCAGAGACTTATGCTCTTACTCACAGACCCACTGAGATACTCATACACCCACTCACAGATCCACTTATACACTCGTACACCCACTCACAGACCCACTCAGACACTCACACACCCATACAGTCACTCACACACCCACTCACAGATCCACTCAGAGACTTATGCACCCAGTCACTCATACACTCAGAGACTCATGCACCCACTCAGAGACACACACACCCACTCACAGAACCATTCAGATACTCACACTCCAAGTCAAAGACCCACTGAGAGACTCATGCACTCACTCACTGTCCTACTCGGACTCTTCTGTACCCACTCACCTACTCAGACACCCACTTAGACACTCATCCAACCACTCACAGATCCAGTCAGACAGTTATATACTTACTTACAAATGCACAAAGGCACTCATGCACCCACTCACAGATCGACTGAGGGACTCATGCAACCAATCATAGACCCATTGAGACACTGATGCACTGAGTCAGAGATGCACTGAGACAGTCACGCAGTTCGTTACAGAACGATTGATAGGCTGATGGACCATTTCATCGATCCACTGCAATACTTTTACAGTGAATGAGAGACTTATTGATACAGTGATGCATGCAGTCATAGATTCCACTGAAGGAGTTATGCACTGTGTTATAGAGATATTAAGGGAGTTATACATGCTATTATAGAGTCTTTTAGATAATAATGTGTTTAGTGTGTTGGTTCTTTCTATTTTGCAGTTATATGTTTTGTATGTGGTGGTGGCTAATGAACGTCTGCTTTTGGTTTGTCATTTCGCGATGTATTCACGGTGATCCCGGCTATCGATATCATTGCGGCGCCTGCATTATCGCGGAAATGGAAAATCAGTTTTAGAGATGTTTTTTATTCAAACTGCCAAGAAAAATATGATTTTAAACACAGCACTATTAAAACCCTAGTGTCTACGATATTGTGAAATGTGTGCATATATGTGTTTTAAACTTTATAAAAAAAGGCACGATTGTTGCGGTTAGCGACGTCATCGCGACTCTTGGAGTAATTGCGAAAACGGAAAATTGGATTTAAAGATTGTTTTTATACAAACTCCCTATAAAAATATGTCTTTAAAAAGTGCAGTAATAAACCCCTAGTATCTAAAATACTGTAAAATGTGTGCATATATGTGTTTTACACCTCTTATAAAAGGCACAATCATCACGGTTACCGAAGTCATCGTGACTTTCGGCATCATCGCGAAGACTGAAATTAGGGTTCATACACAGTTTTTTTAAAAACATAATAGAAAAATTTGTGTATAAACATGTTTTTTAAGCAGTGATGTAGTTACTAATGTGTTTATTGTAATACTTAGAATGACGTTTTTAAGTTAACATTTTTGAATGTGGTGTTGGTCGTTGAATGTTTTGCGATTTTGCATCAAAAATTCTAAAACAAAAAATTATTTAACAAGAAAATGAACAAACTTTTGGGCTCTTGGGTGGCTCTGATAAGAGCCTTTGTTTTGAGAGTGTGTATAAGACATGTTACAGATAAGACTGTATGCAGAGTTTCAGGTTACTTAGAAACTTCGTCTGTAAAGGGAACTTCCATGCGTGTTAAAACACAGATTGCTGTTGTAGATAGAGCCCATGTTATGGTCTCTGAGGAAAGCAGAAACAGTGTTATTAACACGTTTTCTGGCTTTGTCAATCAGTGGACAGAATTGATTAGACCACTTCCCTTTCTGTCTTTGTCATATGTTGGAGTACACCAAGACAGTGTGAGGGAAAAGCATCATCAATTCAGCAAAGGTATCCTTCATTAGGATTTCCAGTCCTACTCCAGTTAATGTGCCTAGGTCATTGCCACCACAGTGCACAATCATGAGGTCAGGGGCTGGTGAACCTAATGCTTTTAACCAAAGCCAGTAATTGATGAAACATTAATCCTCTCTGCCCAATCCATGTAATGTCCACATTAGCCAAACCATGTCCCTGGTAATATTTCTCGTTCTTAAAGCCTCGGCAGCCCAATAGACATAGGTCTGGCCCACAATCCACACTCTAAGCATTCTGTAGGAAGTAGGAGTAGCACAAAGGACGGGTCAGCAGCTGAATAATAACAGTTGGTACTATGAAAGACAGTGAAAAAGCATGTTTGCTGGTGGTTTGAAAAAAACTAAAAATTTGATTGGGTGGAGGGAATATGCAGGTGAAATAAAGTAGGTAGCATTTGGAACTGATTAGTAAATATATGTTTGATTGGGTCTGGTAAATAGAAAAAATGTAAGAGTTGAATATGCTTTACAGTATGTGCAGTAAACCACACCTGTTGTAGTTCCTTTTGTAACTAGTATGGCCCTACTGGAATGTGTTGTGAACTTGTGACCTACTGGTTCTAGTGGGCATCTATGGAGAATCTGCAGAGGGTTTATTGGGGGAAGGGTTTTAAAGAAACAGGTATATATTTTTCAAATTGTAGAGGTTTAGCTTCGTTGTTTCATAAGGTAAATAAGATTACCTGGTGAGGATTTTGCAATGAATTGTAGTATATTGTTTAAAATATAAAACTATAAAGGAAAGTAGGTTTTCCAACTCTGTTTTTATTTTGCGAATTCATCGCAGTGATTGCGATTACGTCACGAGTGTTGACACAAAGGAATGCATTTTGGGCTACCTCTAAACAGGAGTGAAAGGGTTAACAGGCAGTAACCATTCAGAAATGCAGTTACCACAATGAAATATGAAAGGAATGTCTTTATTTGCTGACTTTTGGAGTATCAGGCAATGCAGAGTCCAGAAGGTTTCCATTTATGGTTGCTTTGTATGAGAGCAGTTTGCCGTTCTTGTGCTACATTTTTACAAACCCTGAGAATATTGCATCTAACTCATAAGAGAAAAAAAGCGATTTTACCAACAAACTCAATGTTCTGGTATGTTAATTAAATTTCTTTGTAAGAAGAAAATGGTTAATAAGGCAGATAATTATGTCATATTGTAATAAAAGATTTTAAATACATATATGTACATAAAAGAAAGAAAGGATGATATATAATTGAAAGTGATTTTATATATCTGTTAATGGGTAACTAAGATATAGTTTGTATGAGGTGAAGACTAGGTGTATGTCAAGTTAGTTTAGAATGTGTTTACAAGGAGGTGTATATGACACTTGTATTCCCTTACTCTATTCTGTAATTGTTAGAAGAAAATAGTGCACAGTAATGGTTAAACGTATATGTAATAATGCAGTATACGATGTCAAAGTTTAATGTGAATATATGATGTGCAGCTTATAGCGAGTGTTTTTATTTGAATTCTGGGAGTTGTAGTCTTATCTATTCCATTATAAAAGAAGACTGGAACACTCATATTTGAAAGTGGAAAGTATGCACTGTAACTGTATTTGAAGTAAGAATCTGTCAAAGCTGATAGCTAAGTGTTACATACTCTTTAGTGTAGGTGTTGGATAATTACAGGGTGGCTTTATATGTGCATACATGGGGAGATATGTTCTTTAATTATATTCAGATTGAGATATGTAATATAACACTGCTAGGCACTGTATTGCAAAGCACTATATGAAGTATAACACCTATGATGCATGTGACTCTCTCTCACCAATTCATGGATCACGAGAAGCACCTATATCTTCACTAAGATACTCACAAGTAGATATATGTGAAGCAGTATCAAAGGCAGTTGGAGATAGGTTTCAAATTCATAATACAGGTACTGCGGTATTTATTCAGCAATATACATTGATATTTTTAGAGCTTTCAAAACAGATGGTCAGATTCTGTTACATTTTCTAAAACAAGATATGGGACTGCTAGGTAGGTCTAGGTGCAGGGCTATGTGGCTAAAATGTAAGATATGTCCTTTGACTATTTGAGTCAGCTATATGTGCTTGTAACGATTTTTGTTCTGAAGTGTACATGCACTGTGCCATCCACATTGTAGTCTGATATACTTAAGTAGAAACCTATACATTATATGTTGGTCTTCTTACTTGATAATCCCACAGAAGGTGTAAACTGCTTTTTTAGAACATATGAGTCCTTACTAAGGAAGGGTGTAGCTAGGCCATACTATAGGGAGCTATATGCTTAAAACTTAAGACATCTACTCTGAAGATTGACTGAGGTACGTGCATTCCTAAAGACCTACGTGGCCAATTGTACATCCAGTCTACACCCATACTTAAATCTGCCATACCTAAGTAGAAAGGCAGATAGACACTAAAACACCCAGTGAGGAAGTTAAAGCAGCACGTAAACATTAACTCAGAGAGACCGGCACAACTGATATGTATCTTGTGCTAATGGAGGCAGTTTCACAAACACTTAAATAACTCAACACTCACTAATACACCCAGGAGGCAATGAATGCAGATCCTTACAGACATAGTTAGAGAACCATATATCAGTCAAAGAGAGGAAGTGATTTAGTAACAAATTTACATACACATGGAATCAAAGCTCTAGATAGGAACTAAAACATTCATTCAGATATCTACTAAACAACTGCCTCTTTCAAGTTTACCATCTAGAGAAGTAACCCTTGGATAATATCTCAGGCCTGCTGTACTTCTGTCTGTGCATGCAGTTTTTCAGGTAGGCCAACCTTCCAGTTAAAAGTCCTAGTGAAGGTATAAACTGTTCTTTTACCATATATAACTCACCACTGAGATAGGATGCAGCTACATAATATTGCAGGGTGTTATATGCTTAAAAGGTTACACATCCACTCTGAAGTTTTAGTGAGCTACATGCAGTCCTAGAGACCCATGTGCCCAATTATATATCCACCCTGCCAGCGATACTTCAATCTGATTTACCTAAGTAGAAAAGTAGACAGAGACTAAACCTCACTCACACAGACAGGCTGAACTGTTATGTATTTAGTGGTAATTGAGGCAGCTGTACATATATTTAAAAAATAGAATACTCACTAACACACCCAGGAGGTAATCCATGCAGCCGCTTACAGACACATTTAGAGAATCACACATGTCACAAAGAGAGGCATGATTTCACAACAGAATTATATACACATGCATTCAGAGTCCCAAAGAGGGACTGACACACTCATTCAAATATCTAGTAAAGAACAGACACTTTCAACTCCACCATGCAGAGAAGTAGGTCTTGCATCATGTCTTGGGTCTGCTACACTTGAGCATGTACATGCACTTTTCAGGCTATGTCAATTTTCACATTGAAAGTCCTACAAAAGGTATAAAGTATTCTTTTATCATGTATAACTCTCCAGTGATTTAAGCTGCAAGTAGACCTTGAGGCAGGTTGGTATGTGCTTACAATGTATGAAATGTACTACGTAGTGTAAGTGAACTATATCCACTCCTAGAGGTCCATGTGCCCAATTAAACATCCACCTTGTGTCCCAGACTTTAATTTGACTTACGTAAGTAGAAAAGCAAACAGGCACTAAAACACCCAGTGAGATAGTAATAGAAGCATGTGAACATTCACTCACACAGACAGGCAGAACTGATATGTATTGTTGTATTCTCTTTTTTTATTATATATATTTCCCTTCCTTACTTTTCATTTCCATACAGTACCTCATTTAAGTATAGTAATATAACATTTTCTTTCTCCTGTTCCTCCCCTTTCCTTTGCCCCTGTTGGAAGCCGGAGTCCCCATAACGTGTCACTGTCACAAATGCGCGACCTGGGACTCCCCACTCAACGTTAGGCCAAGTAAGGACACCGTTTGAGATAGCCCTGCTCACCCCCTTAGTAGCTTGGCACGAGCAGCCAGGCCTATCTCCAAGGCACGAGTGTACAGTATGTGCAACCACGCCCACAGCAACCCCCAGGTGACACCACAAATGGACTCCACACGAGTTTGATAAAAACGAGTATAAACTTTATATAGAAAGATATACGATCAGACCACACGTTACAAAAGCCAACATTTTATAAAGGGTAGGTAATATTCGTTCCGGCTGGCAGGTAGGTTCAAATCCCAACCACCGCTTTCCAAACGCTATGCTGGTTGTAATGCTAGAATCACACACGTTGCAATGGACAAACAATAGTGCTCTGCGTAACGATACAATCCTGTGCCGGGCACAGGAGAAACTATGCAATGCGCGCCGCCACAATCATGTACTTTGCAATTAAGGAATAATGCAATGTGTAGCTACAATCATGTACGTTGCAAGGACGAAATAATGCAATGCGGGCCGCTACAATCCTGTACTTTGCAAGGGAGAAATAATGCAATGCGTAGCGCTACAATCGTGTCCTTCGTTAGGCGGAAATAATGTCAGGCGTCATAAGACAGTCCGGAAGTTCGTTAGCAGCAATATTGGCAATGTGTATTACGACAGTCAGCCTCTTCGATAACAGTTGCCCCCCACACGAATTCACGATGAAATAAAGTACAGCTTCCCACTCTGGCCCCAGTACCACCACTCCTTGGTCAGTACGGGCCCCAATCTGAGCCGACGCAAAGGCTCACGTCGTCAGAAGGACGGAGAGGCCGAGAGAGTGTCCCTCCGAGCCCGCACCCCACCCAGGCAGTGATCCACGTTACCTGGGGGGCGCGACCACACTCTCCTCTCCTCCTTCAATGAACTAGGCCTTTCGTGCAGAACTTTCTCAATGGGCCTCAGCGGCTCGGTCTGGCAGCTCATCTCCTCCGGGGCTGCCGGTCTGGGCCACGACTGTGAGGAAGGTCTCAGGCGGCCGCAGGGCACACGTACCCCACGTCCCTGAGATCATGTTACTCCGGGTGCACGTTCACCACCGCACCCTCAGGGTCTCTTCTGGCACGAAGCCACACACACAACGCTGATGGGACTTCACGTCGACTCCGAGTGCACGTTCAACCGGCACTCCTTCCTGCGGTCTCAGTTCGCACCAAGACACGCACACCATGCTGCAGAGACTCACTTTCTTCTGGTGCACACGATGATCAGCCGATCACCTCCACAGTCCCAGGTTGCACCAAAGCACGCACACTGCTTCACTGAGACTTACTCCAATTCCGGTGCCCCGATATCCAGGCGCTCTTCACCAACGCCTCCGGCCGCACCTCGACATGCTCACCGTGTCCGAGCCTCGCTTCTCCTCCGGTGCACTCGATCACCAGGCGCTCTTCACCAATGCCTCGGTGCACCCCGACACGCACCCTGCACGTCCGAGACTCACTTCACTTCCGATGCACGCTTTGACCCGGCGCTCCTCGCCAACGCCTCCAGTGCACCACGACACGCACCCTGCTCGTCCGAGACTCTCTCCTCCGTCGATGCACACGTTCACCAGGCGCTCTTCACCAACGCCTCCTGTGCAGCACGACACACACCCAGCGCGTCAGAGTCTCGGTTCTCCTCTGTGTGTCCAAGATCACAGGGCACACCTTCTGAGGGTCTCAAGCTGCCACAACACGCGCCCACCGCGTTGCTTGAAACTTCTCTGCAAACTTTTATGTTCCTGTGTTTCCAAACAGGGAGCCAGCTCACCTCGGGCCCTTGGGGTTACAAGACACAGCACAAAGTACAGTCTTCTTCAAGCAGGGGGACCCAGCGCCTCCAAGCACAGTCCCAACAGCCTCTCCCTTAGTTAGAACAGCAAACTGGAGACCAGCCCCAAATCACAAAGCAAGGATTGGTCTTTCCACAGCAGTCTCTTCAGTTGCTCCTTCTTTAGCAGAGGTTCCTCTTGACCACAGAATGGGTCCAAGCCTTTTCAGTCTCAATCCATTTCTGTTTCATTCCAACGTTCAGGGGTTTCAGCTCTCATAGATATACCCCTAAATGTCTTTGAAGTTTGTTGTGCTCAGGGGTCCCTGACCCCTGCCTAAATCAGTTCTGGGTGTCTCCCTCCCAGTGTCACCTTTCTCCCTTTGATACTGGGGGTCTGGATCCTTAATCACTCAGTAGGAGATGGGTCAATTGTTTTATAGCCGCAACCCAGGCCTCTTCACCTCCCTGGGCTTCTCCTCGCATACTCTCCAGCTGCAGGTCAGCCTGGTGCCATCTCACCCCCTCCCCTCTCAGATCCAGACAGTCAATCCACATTCAACAGAGACACACAGAAATGCCTAAAGCACAAAACTCAGCCACTTTCTAAAAAAGCGGCTTCTGAACACACAGTGACAAAACCACTATCATAGAAAGATGGGTTATGACGCTGTGAGTTCATACATACCAAACTTCACCTCTCCATTTTAAACTTATGGGAAACTAGGCTAACAAACACAATACCCAGCCTCCCCCATTCTGTCCTATGGGCAGAATGGCCTTTCACCAGTGAAAAACAAAATGGAGTATTTTTCACTGTCAGGACATAACACACACCTCAGTATATGTCCTGCCTTTTACCTACACGGCACCCTGCCCAGGGGTTACCTGGGACCTACCACAGGGGTGCCCACTGTGTACGCAAAAGGGAAAGTAAGGCCTGACAAGTGGTTGCACTTGTCAGGACAACATGCTAACTTAGCAAACTGCATGCAGGCCCTACACTGCAGGCCTGAGTTCCCTTCTCCGCGCACCCTTTGCATTACTAGCCCTGGCACACACAGTGCACATCACTAGGGACTCTACTGGTAAGGCAAACATACCAATCATGGCCAACCAATTACCATTACACTTTACACAGGGAACTACTGTACTTTGACACTGATCAGCAGTGGCAAAGTACCCAAAGCATCTAAATTGGCACTGTATGTCAGGAAAATGGTCTAGGGGGAAAGCAAAAGCAAAACGTTCTAGGGAACCTTAGATAAAAAGGCCAAGTCCTACAGCCCCCAGTCGGTATTTCCCTACGGTTGGTACAGAGGCTGCTGTAGAATGTTGAGATCGGAATCGATCTGAGAGAACTCTAAGGGCGGTGAGAGACAGAGCTGCATTCGTGGTGGACAGAGGTGTTCCAATAAATACCAAAACTTACTTTTTTTTTTTTTACTTACGTGTAGTTGCTTCTTTATAACAAGTATCTAGTGGTAATGGAAGCAGTTGTACACATACAGTTAAATAACCCAATAGTCACTAACATACCTAGGAGGCAATTCATGCAGCCCCTTACAGACACATTTAGAGATGTATACATGTCACAAAGTGAGGCAGTTATTTACTAACAAACTTGCATAGACATGCATTCACAGTTCCAGATAGGAATTGAGACACTCATTCAGATATCTGCTAAATAACTGACAGTTTGAAGTCTACCATGCAGAGAAGTTGCCCTTATATCACGTCTCAAGCCTGGTACACTTGAGCCTCTGCATGTAGTTTTACCACTAGGGCTGCCTTGTCACTTACAACTCCTACACAAGGAGTAAACCGCTCTTGTAGCACATATAACTGAGCACTAAGATAGGCTGTAGCTAGAGCATAGCGCAGTGAGCTATGTGCTTAAAAGGTAAAACATGTTTTGTGAGGTTTCTGTCAGCTGTAGGTACTCTTAGAGATCTATGTGCCGAATTATACATCCACTTTGCCCTTCAGACTTCAATTTGACATATCGAAGTACTAAAGCAGACAGGCACTAAAACACCCAGTGAGATAGTAGTCAAGTCAAAATAAGCTTTATTCAAAATCACATGGTGAATCATAAAAGCTACACGATATAACAGTATCATGATTAAGTGAGATAGTAATAGAAGTACCTAAACATTCACTCACAAAGAGAGGCAGAACTCATATGTATGGAGCGCTAAATGAAACAGTTGCACATACACTTGAATAACCCAATACTCACTAATACATCCAGGATTCAATCCATTTAGCCTCTTATAGAGACAGTTAGGGAACCATTGATGTCAGAATGTGAGGCAACCATTTACCAACAAATTAATTATGCATGCAATAGCAGCACCAGATAGGAACTGACATATTCCTTCAGATATCTTGTAAAGAAGTGACGCGTTCAAATCTAACATGAGACAAGTAGCTCTTTCATCATGTCTCAGGCCTGCTACACTTGAACGAGTGCATTCAGTTTTACTGGTAGGCTAAATTTCACTTTTAATAATCGCAGACACGACATAACCTGCTATTCTGCTAAGTATAAGTCAGCACCGAGGTAGGCTGCAGCTAAGCCATAGGGCAGGGTGCTATGTGCTTAAAAGTTAATACATGTACTCTGAAAATGCAGTGAGCTATATGCAGTCTTACAGACTCATGTATGTAATTATTCATCCAGTCTGCCTTTGAGACTTCAATCTAGCACAGGTAAGTTGAGAAGCAGACAGACACTAAAAGACCCAATGAGATAGTGACAGAAGCACCTAAATATTCATTCACATAAACAGGCGCAATTGATATGTATCTAGCACTAATGGAAGCAGTTCCACACATACTGAAAAAACCCTAAACTCACTAACACAGCCAGGAGGCAATCTATGCAGCCTTTTACAGACACATTTAGAAAACCGTAGATGAAACAAAAAGAGACAGGTATTTACGAACAAACTTACATAGACATGCAATGACAGCCCCAGATAGAGAATGAGACACTCATTCTGATACCTGCTAAAGAACTGACACTTTAAATTCTAACATGTAGAGAAGTAGCCCTTACATCATGTCTCGGGCGTGCTACACTTGAGGCTGTGCATGCAGTTTTACTGCTAGGTCAACCATCACATTTAAAACTCCAAGAGAATGCTTAAACTATTGTTGTAACATGTTACCTCACCACTGATGGAGAGCAGTAGGTAGGCCATAGGCAGGCTGGTATCTGCTTAAAAGGTAACATAAGTACTCTAAAGGTTCAGTGAGCTAAATGTGCTCATAGAAACCCATGTGCTCAATTATATATCCACCGTGCTACCCAGACTTCAATCTGACACACCTAAGTAGAAAAACAGACATGCACTACAACATCCACTGAAATAGTTACAGAAGCACCTACATATTCACTCACATAGATAGACACAACTAATATGTATCTTGTGCTAAAACAGGTAGTTGCACACACTCTTATATAATCCAATACTCACTAACACACCAATGAGGCAATTCATGCAGCCCCTTACAGATACATTTAGTGAACTATAGAAGTCACAAAAAGAGGCAGTCATTTACCAACAAAGTTACATATTCATGAAATGCCAGCTCCTGATAGGGACTCTCACCGTCATTCAGATACCTGCAAAAAAATGGACATATTCAAGTCTAACATGTAAAGTCCTTCTCAAGCTTCAAGCTACTCTTCTACCACTTATGACTGTCTCCTGAGGTAGGCTGTAGTCAGTCAATAGGGCATGCTCCTATAAGTTAATGTTTGTGTAAGTAGGTCTATGGGTGAGTTAGAGGGTGTGTGATTAACTCTATGGGTGAATGAGTGAGTGTGTGTATGAGTAGCTGTATGAGCAACCTCTTACTCACCCATACATATAACTGTGCAGTAAGGTATGCTGTGTGTGGTTAATAGGGTGGGTGCTACGTACTTAAAAGGTAGCACATGTAGTCTAAAGATTGCCTGAGCTATATACCCTCAAGTAAACTAAATGTTTAAATAGTTAAAATATGTAATGCGATATTATGTAATTAAGTGATGAATGTACTTCTCTATTTTTGTTTTCAGACATCAATATCTAGTTATCTACTGAGAAGTACCATGCCAACAAAAAGTCAGAGAAGTAAGAATCAGCAGCAAATAGAGCATCTCATTAGAAACAAAAGGGGCAAAATGCAGAAAAGACAGTCATAGAGCAAAGTCTTGCTGTTAAGAAGACCAACACATTTCTTAAAATTGTTTGTGCACAATTCGAAAAAGTGCAAAAAGAAGTAAAGAAAAACAAAACTATAACACCGAGTATCAAAGGACAAAAAGTCTCTCATACAAAAAGTAATAAGTTATTGAAAAAAGGAGAGATTTTAAGCAGAAGGCAGAGGCAGTTCAAGGAAATCAGAGGTAGAATGTTCTATACTAGAGTAATTCACAACTAGTTAGCATCTATAAAGAAGAACACAAGCAATCAAACAAAAGGAATATGTTAAAGGTGTAGTTGATAAGACATTTGCTCTGAAGAGGAAACTATTCATCTTGCTTTTAAACAGATGAAGACACTGGACAAAATAGTTTTGTCTATGAGAAGACAGAGTCAAAAGAAAAGACTTGTTAAAAGAAAAAACTTTTGCAAAGTTTTTAGTGGTGAATGGATACATACTTCAAGTACTCAGCCTTTCTTTAGCGAAGAAGGCTATTTACAAGATAGCACATTAGTGAGTGCAATTCATGAATCTGGACGATGTTATGAGATGAAAAATGGAACTCCTATTCCAAAAGAAGTAATGGTACCTAGAAATGTTGAAGAAGTAATTGCTGAAGAGGTGCACGGAAGGCTTAGCCAGGCCCCTGTGTACAAATGGAATTGTAGCAGTGTTTGTAGTATTCAACAACAATCAATTGATATATTGAGAAAAATGTCCTCCGTATTTTTGGTTCCAGCAGCTTAAAACAGAAAATACGTCCTTTGTAAGGATTAGCTCCATGCAAAGTAAGAAATTATACTAACTAGCTTGTCTATTAAAAAAGTATGTCAAAGCAGCTTTCATCATTTCAGCATGCTAGGTGTACAGCACCCAAAAATGTGAACTTTTGTTAGAAGGCTTTACTATGTAAAAACTCCTGCTGTATGTGTAGGAGAAATTAATAGAGCTCTTTTGCATGGTAGTGTAGCAGAAGTAGAAAAGGTTTGTAGTGATGTTCAATTTCGTTTCTTTAGACCGGAGCAGGAGTGTAGGAAAAATGAAGAGCTGGTAACAACAGGAGTTGTGGAACAGAGCAAAGGTATTAGTGTTGGTAATTTCAAAAAAGAGATCAGAAAATTTAAAGCATTTTGTTCAGAACAACCAAACAGTGTTTGTATATGTTGTCAATGCACTCACTACAAAAATCCAACTCGTAATGTTGATTTGTACATTAAAACTGAAGAAGATAATAATAAGTGGCATGAATTTGCTGTTTACTTATTTGTAGAGGGACGATTTGACTTGTCCACCCGACAAGTTATATGTAAGTACTGCTAAAATAAGGTAGAGGAAAACAAAATGCCTGCGAAAGCAGTACGCAACAACTTAGAAATGGTACCTGCTCCAGAAGTACTTAAAGATTTGAATGTTTATGAATCCATATTTATACTAGGCCTAATTCATACAGTCTATACATCCATTTCAAGCTATGGTTTGCATGGAACCAAAGATAGGGAAATTACCTCTAACTGAGCTCCAGAAAGTTCTCAAAGGTAGAGTTCTATACTTGCCATTAGATTTTAAGAAAAATATTGAAATTATAGGGTTACAGAGAAATTTGGAAGAGTGACTTGTAATTCTAGCAAATTGTGTCCTGACCAAGAGTAAAAACATATGGCAAGAGTTAGTAAATGTTAGTAAAAATGCAACTATCTGTTACAAAATAACATATATTACAAAATGCAGACATTCTTCAAGATATCACACATCTGGAAGACAATAAAGCATCATCATCAACAGGTCAAATAGAAAAAGTGGATCAATGCAGAGTAGAAGAAATTTATAAACATTACAGCATCCATCCCTTATATTCAGAAGAAATTGTTGGTGATGCTATTGATCTATATCAACTAAAAGAAGCAAAAGGAAGTCCCTTAAGTGTATGGGAAAATGTCTTAGAAGTTCGCTGTTTCCCTCATCTGTTTACTGCAGGAGTAGGTGGTAGGTATGATGATCACTCTGTACAAATACCTGTGTGTTGTACTGGACTTTATTCAGAGGAGCCTAGATTTCGTCAATGTATCCCTTATATGTTTCTTCTATTATGTGAAAGTGAGTTGGCTGCATTGTCTTATGCTGTAAATCACATTTTGAAAACAAGAATAAATCTGCAAAATCTATCTGCAAGAAAAGTTGTTGAGAAAATTCACGGAAAAGATGAGCAACTGGAATACAACTTGATTAATCTCATAGCAGGTCAATGTGGGACCAATGAATATTGGTATCATCGTCATGGTGAACTAAAATGCATGTAGAGAAATTTAGGAGCACCTACATGATTTCTAACACTCAGTTGTGCTGAGTACACATGGGATGACCTGCATCAATTCTTGCGAGAGGCAAATTCAAGTATAAAAGACATTGACCTAAAGACACCAGAAGAACTCTGCTCATTGGACCTGCAAACATTTGCAGATATTCAAACACAGATTTCAAGCCATAATAGCTTTTATCTGCAATAAAACTAACCCATCTCTTGGTGAAGTGACTGATTTCTTTTGGCACAAAGAATACCAAACAAAAAAATCAAAAGGGGGGAGTGAAGAGGTGTGAGAGTAGAATTGTCCTCCTATCCAGACTTTAATTAAACAAAGAGATTCTACCACTTTCCAATATATCCTTCCTTGTGTTGAAAATTTATAATGAAGGTGGTGGGATAATTATGTGTAACCCAAGAAATTGTCATGGGAGACACTATGTGTTTTTAAAATACCCCTCACACACTAAGAATCCCTTAGTGTCATGCTTCTTCATGGGGGTCTTCCCGTCCCTCTAAAAGTTACCTGGCTAGTGGAAAAAGTATCCGGGTAGGAGGTAACTCATAATAGTAGACCCCCTACATCTCCCCTTTTTTAACGTTTCCAGCTAGGGAAGTGAAAAAGTTTATTTTTTCCACTAGCCAGGCAACTTTTAACATTGCACCACTAATTTTTCCTGACCCTACCACTCATACCTCTGCACTACACATAGCCTTTTTTTTCACTTGATTAAGTGCTCCCACATCTCTGTAGGTAGTAGCACGCCCCGCCCCGTAGAGGGACGGGAACACCCCCATGATGAAGCATGACACTAAGGGATTCTTAGTATGTGAGGGGTATTTTAAAAACACATAGGGGTCGATTCCGATCTCGGCCGGTAGGGCACCTAACAGTATTTGTCCGGAAAAAATACAAGCCAAATGAGTGTTTCCCGACCGATTTGTACACTCGTCCGGACGAACAAGTACGATGCGTCTAACAACCCAGTTTCCGAGCGAGCCGTACTCACCCAATCCAGCTCCTGTTCCCCGCCCGAGCCGGATCCGTGAACGCCGAATCGAGCCGCACGGAAGCAAATACACAGCACCTTCCGGCCGGACTAGTACGATGCGCAATCCGTACGCGCCGAACCCGTCGCTACGTCCGGCACGTTTGAGCATCCGGGCGAGCCGTACATAAGCTCCATTTCGAGCCACAAGACGATCCACGGCTACGAGACGAACAAGCCAGCGACGAGTACGAGTCGAAGACACAAGAAACCCGAACGAGACGATCCAAGCATGAATCCCATTGCGCAGGTCCTACCTATACTCTACATCTATTACCGGGACCGGCACGGACGCGTACGGCGCAGACGGTAAGTCAAACACCAACAATACAAACAATCTAAACGTACCCGAAATATGTCACACACACATAGGGATGCACAAATAACGTACACTAGCAACAGCAGAACCATAGGGGTGGGATGGCCAACACCAATGCCATACACACCCATAGGGGGATGGATGCCTACCACCACCACCACCCCTACTCAGGGGGGGCTGGATGCCTGTCACTACTACCATCCCCACTCATGGGGGATGGATGCCTACCACTACCACCACCACTACTCAGGGGGGGCTGGATGCCTACCACTACCACCACCCCTACTCATGGGTGCCTGGATGCCTGTAACTACTACCATCCCCACTCATGGGGGGATGGATGCCTACCACTACCACCATCACTACTCAGGGGGGGCTGTATGCCTACCACTACCACCACCCCTACTCATGGGTGCCTGGATGCCTGTAACTACTACCATCCCCACTCATGGGGGGATGGATGCCTACCACTACCACCCCTCCCACTCAGGGGGGGGGGGCTAGATGCCTGCCACCACCACCACCCCTACTCAGGGGGGGGCTGGATGCCTGTCACTACTACCATCCCCACTCATGGGGGGATGGATGCCTACCACTACCAGCACCACTACTCATGGGTGCCTGGATGCCTGTCACTACTACCATCCCCACTCTTGGGGGTATGGATGCCTACCACTACCACCACCCCCACTCAGGGGGGGCTAGATGCCTGCCACCACCACCACCCCTACTCAGGGGGGCCTGGATGCCTGTCACTACTACCATCCCCACTCATGGGGGGATGGATGCCTACCACTACCACCACCACTACTCATGGGGGCCTGGATGCCTGTCACTACTACCATCCCCACTCATGGGGGGATGGATGCCTACCACTAACACCACCCCTACTCATAGGACGGATAATGCATGACACAACTAGCATACTCCCACATAAGGAATGACAGAAAATTACATCCCCCCCAACACCATGACAAGTGTGTGTAGTCTGTGTCAAATGCCTACAACACTGAACATGACATTGAACATACAATGTGACCCCCTAGCACATGTGTCACACATAAATGTGTGTGGCCTCCACAATGCAAGCAGGCCATGGCCACTGTGGCAATGGGCTCGAACACCCCATCACCACAGTGACCAAAAGGTAAGTGTGCTATCCATAGCTGATGCACATTTTGAACAGTGTGGCAATGGGGCCTAAAGCCCCATCACCACAGTGACCAAAAGGGAAGTGTGGTGTCCATAGCTGATGCACAATTTGAACAGTGTGGCAATGGGGCCTAAAGCCCCATCACCACAGTGACCAAAAGGGAAGTGTAGTCATGGTAAAAGCTGCCAAAGCCAAACTGCATGGATGAATCCTGGTCACACAACAACAAACACATCAGTGGCATAGTAGTTCTTGTGTCCCATAGCAACATAGATTGGTCGAGGCAAACAGTGCAGTGTCACTGAAACATCGTTTTGGCCATGTGCATACAAACATCACCCATGGGGGCCCACATTGTCAACATTCACAAATAACCCAATGACAGAAGTGACCATCATAATGCTGACCCACATATCTGCACCAATGGACACACAAATGTAGATATCCTGTGGAGACTGTAGATGTCAGGTGAACAAATACCATACCATGGCATCAATGGGACATACAAACCATGATTATTGTGCTGACTGATGACCTAGGAGTCCCAGGGACAGTAGGGGAAAGCCACCAAACAACATACAGCCAATGGCACACTCAAGATATGCCAATGCAGTGCACAAACAGGCAGACTCACACTGCATATCAAACACAACAGGTGATGGGGGGGTGTGCCAGTGTCCCCAGGCAACCACACAACACATGAGGAGGCCTGAATTCCAACCACACAGATGTGTATACAGTGCCATACAAAAGTTACTCATGGATCGGATACCCCTATGTGGGCAATCAGGCATTGTTAGATGAGAGGGAGCCCAAATTACACATGTCACACAAGCTTGTCGGAACAGCAACTAACACAGCAAGAGACAGACCCACCACAGCACTACCCCCAGGGACCCCACATTGTGCTGACACTAGCCTGCATGATAATCCCACTGTGATGACAAAGGTAGATGTTGTTCACACTGTGAACCACAGCCATGTGTCCTGAGCAACAAACTACCATCACACCTACACAAGCTCCAATCAATCAGCACGGCCTGCCAGCCAAGGCCAATATGGAGGTAGGGGTCTAGCCGTGCAACAACTCACTTTTGCACACACTCAACACCACACACCCTGATCTCCACCAATGTGCAGCAGTGAAGCTCACATGGACTGGTGACATTGGACATGCACCCATGACAATACCAGGGGTGGTGGTGGGAACTAAGGTGCAGAAACCCATCACACATGGCCAGTCAACAAGACTCGTGAATGTCTGACACACAGCACAGTATTCCGTACATGGGCATGATGTGAAATCCACCGCAATCAATGGGATCCTGGCCATAGTCACACACCAACGAAGAAGCCAAGGTGACACACGAAGAACACACGTACACAACTTCCAACATTGCAGCTCTGACCCTGAGGAGTGGCAGCAGTCACACACACAACGTGTCACAATCACTGACAGCTACCACAAACTGAAAATCACATGACTTGTGTAAACAACAAGTGCCAAGGGGAATCCTGAATGTGTCTCATCTGCGTTTGCCCACATCCCCAGCCCTGACAACAAAGACAACCTGGTATGACAACCTCATGAACATTAGTTTGCCATGCACCCACATCACGGAGAAACCAGGTCCAAGATGCTGGATGAACACAGAACAACTCAGCAAGCATCACAAACAGGAACATCCCTAGGGACACAGCCTGTGTAGGAAAAGGGAAGGGAACACGCACAGACATGCTTACACAACACACAACACAGGCCCACGCAATGTCACAGTATTACACACTGCCATGAGGGCACTCCACTCCTGTGGAAGGTCCGCTGTGCCAAACCTTGTCTGTGCACGACCCAAACATGTCAGCAGAACACTCCGTCAGTGAGTCAACAACCACAACACACAGAAGGCTCTGCTCACATCAGCCTGGAGTACGGGAGTGTCACGTCAGTCATCTGCATACACACAAAACACGTGTCAAGCAAGTTGCACTGTATACACAGATGAGTCCTTCGACATTGATGTGCTAAACTTCATGTCCAGTGGAGCTGGGCACACAGTCAGGGAAATCGGAACATTGAACAGTGGTAAGCCCACCAGATGTGCATTTGTGTAAGACAAAGATGTTCATTTACAAATGCAAAATGTACATCCCTGGGTCAAATGCTGAACATTACACCCTCAGACTGCAGCAAAGGATGCCATAGATCCAGACTACAACAGGACACATATCCCATGGACCACATGGAGTCCATCACAGCAACACTTCATTTTCCTGATTTGAACACTATTACAACTGCAAATGCAGGATGCTACTCATCCACATCATGTACATCAAAAGAAAAGCCACAATTAAACAAAAAGAGGCTTTATTCAGCAAATGGCAAGGAAAACTCTGAAGTCCCAAAGAAACTAAGGCCAATGGCCAGTCCAAAATCACAGTCCCAACAGGGTGATAAGTGACAACTGGTCACCCATTGCTTGCCTGCAGTTGTACGGACAGGGGACATCCCCCTTGGAGGGGCATACAAGGGGCAGGCCAGGCACCGCAGGGACAGGATCAGGGGATGGCAGAAGGAGGCAGTGAAGGGGTGGTGGGTGCAGGAGTGTCACCGGCAACTGCAGTGGAGGTGTCTGACTCAGGGGGGCCGGCACCACTGTGGTACACAAGTCAGTTGGTGTGGGTGCTGCAACCACTGCAGTGGGCTGGTCTGATGTAGTGGACTGGGTCCCCACTGCAGTGCCCGAGTCAGACGGGGTGGTTGTGGACTCCACTGCAGTGCATGACTCCAAGGGAGTGGAAGGGGAGGCAGATGAGGTGGGCAGGACAGAGGGGGGGAACCGGTCTCCACACCAGTGGCACTAACAGGCAGAGCATCTGGGTTGGGGGTGGAAGAGCAAGTGGCAGGGGGGGAGGGCCTAAGCAGTCTGGGGATGCGGTATCGGTGTGTGGGGGAACCTGGGGCAGGGTGTGGCGGGGGAACCTGTGGAGTGGTGGCCTGCGGGATGGAGGAGAGAGACTGGGTGGTGGAGCTGCGTGGTGGTGGTGGTGGGGTCTTGCTCTTCCTGGTCCGGGGGACTTCCGAATGGGGTCCTGTGTCTGCCTGCACCTGGGGGAGGGTGTCCGGGGCGAGGGGCACTCCCCTCTGTGTGGGTGGACTTCCTCTTCCCCGGTATGCTGGATCAGCAGGATTGGAGGGAAGCGGCCGAGGTCACACAGGAAGATCTGCTGTGTAGGTGGGGTAGCAGGTGAGGCAAGGGAAGGGGTCTTGGAGGGAGAGGATTTGGAGGACTGCGGAGTGACTGTGGATGCCTGTGTGTGTGTCTGTTCCCCATCCCCTGTGTGTGTGGTATCAGTCCCCTGAGGATGCTTGTGTGCACGTCTTGCCTTTCTCTTGGGTGTGTCTGTGCTGCTCGTGTCTGTGTGCTTGGGTGATTGTGCAGGTGTGCATGTGCTTTGGACAGGTAGGGTGGCAGGAAGTGTGGATGGGGCAGAGGTGGGAGGGGTGAGGGACTGTTGGAGGAGGGACACTGCTGCCGTCAGGGAGGAGTCCATGGACTTATTGCTCCTCTGTAGGGCAGACATACCCGTCGAGATGCCCTCCATGAACGACACCAGCTGTGTCAACAGAGTGGTGTGTGCATGGAGGACACTCAGCATTGCTGTCTGCCCTACATGGAGCTGCCAAAGTAGGTACACAGACTCCTCACTCAGGGCAGCAGGGGATACAGGGGCAGGGGGTGCGGTGCCTGGCACGAAGGAGACACGCTCCAGAGCACGGGAGCCTCCACGGACCTCAGGAATGGGAGCCAATGGGAGGGCGGTGGTGGTGGTGGTGGTGGTGGGGCCAGACAGACTAGCTGGCCTTTGGTGGCTGCTGAGACCCGCCTCCACAAGGGAGTCATCCTCCGAGCTGCTGTGGTCCTCAGCTGAGGTGGATGGTGCTGAGGACTCCTCGGTGTGGCTCCCCTCACCCTCCGTGCCACTGGGTCCCTCTGACCACTCGTCGGATGCTGACCCAGTCTGGCTCCGCTGCTCCTCCTGGTCCATTGAGCTGTCCCCTCCTGTGGCCGTGGATGTATCTGCAAACAATTAGGGAAACAGACAAACATCAGTCAACTGCACTGACCGCACACACCACAGTAAGTACAGCACATCACAGAGCAAGCCCTGGCATCCTTAGTTGAACATTGCCTAAAGTCCTCACACAGATTCGGGAAGCCAATTGTCAGTCTGATGGTCAACCATGGGACTCACACCCCTCCTGCCCTTGCACCCATCTGTCTGGTGCCTGTCTGATGGTAAGACCCCAGTGTGGACACATGCACCACCTACACAGTTGTTGGACATTGCAGGGAACACGGTGAAGTATGTGAACATGCACACATCACATCTCTTGCCACTGAGTCAGTGCAGGTGTCCGGATGAAAGGGATGGCCAGAGTCTAAATAGAAATGCATGTGATGCATACCAGCACCAGACACCATGATGCACCCATGTCCGGATAGTCAATGCCACAATGGGGTGCATGTTGCACATGTCACTCCCCTGCAGGATCAGTCTCAGGAAGTTTAATGCCATGACACAGGAATGCGTGCAAAGTCATACATTACTGTCTCCACTCACATGGCCATGGCAGCCAGCCAACAACAGTCTGCACTGTGTCACAACCCGAGGGCATGGGGAATGCAAGTTATGTGACTGACAAGTGCACATGTCCATCCCCCAAAAACCACATCATCTGTACTACTATTTGTCCACGTCATACCAACTGGACATATGGGGGACATGAAACACAACTCTCTGAACATGAGCACCTCACAGTGTGCTGTGAATGAAAAACAGCTGCCTGAAAGTCACAGTCGCAAACACCTGTGTGCACAGTCAAGTGATCAGACACCTATAAGTCACAGAAGTATCGTCTATCATGGTCACATCTCCGATGGCATGCTGAGCCCTAACCGATAAACATACCAGTAGTCCTGACAACGAAGACACAGCACAATGAGACAGAGGCAGACACCTAAGGGTACATTTCACTGATCACAACATGCCAGATGATACACAGGAGTGGGAGTACAGAGTGTATTGTATGCCCTGGAGTAGGCATGACTGTCCAGCTCCACCTGTAAGAGGGATGAGTCCTGGACAGTAGGCAGGTGGCTAAGCATGTGTGACACACTTGATACACATACTCCTGAGGCCCAAACATTGTTCCCACCAGCAGCATGGGTGTGTGCCAAATTCCACAGGGACATGTGGTGATTCAGATCAGCAAGTGGACCACATATCAAAGTTACACCCAGATTACATGTCAGAACTTAGGCATTGTGTAAGCAATTGACCCACCCATGAGTCGCACAACATAGTCACAGGAACAAATGCTGTCCCCCACCTTGAGCAAAGCTAAATGCAATGACACAGTCCCCAAATGACACAATTTCCTGACTTTAAGGGCCACACATATGCGTATCAGAGGAGAAGTGGGCATGTCACAAATGAGGGACATGGGTCCTGGACCACATGACTGATGTACTGTGGAAGTTTAACCAGGCCAGAGGAGGGCACATAGCATGTCAGACAAAGTGCACAGTGCAGTCATGGACTCACCCCCTCCTTGCTGCTGTCATGGGGGGGGTCAGGGTCCGGTGTCCGCCCCTCCTGCGAGGAGGCAACAGCTTCAGCTGGACCCTTGCGATCCTCCGGGTCCAGCCCCGAAGGTCCTGCCACCTCTTCTGGCAGTTGCAGATCCTGCGCCTGTAGACCCCCACGGATCTTACTTCCCGGGCGATGGTCAGCCAGATTTCCTGCTTCTGGTGGGCATCAACCTGTGAGGATGACAAAGTGAAAAGGCCATTACTACACATGCAACATATACGTGCATCACACAGTTGGATATACATGTCTCAAGCACAGGGGCATATGATGTACACAGGCAGTGCAACAATGGCTATGAACAGTTTGCCAGCAGTCACTACATGGTATCATTGCATGGGAAGTAAACCTAGTTGGAATGCACTGTTACTGCACTGTACCAGTTCAGTGCATGTAACTACACACTTTGGGGTGTGACAACTACTCAGTGAGCATGCTAGCCAGTGGTGTGCACACTGTAAGTCCTGCTAGTCAGACAACATGCACAATTAGTAAGGCAGTGGACAGCACACTCACCTGCTCCCCTGGTTTCCCATACAGGTTGCTGTACTGTGGAAGGAGGCTGTCCAGCAGGGCCTGGTTCTCCTCAAGGCTGAAGGCTGGGGCTCTCTCCACAGTACGTGCCATTGCAGTAGCCAGAGGATGCAGAAACAGCAGCAGTGTTGGTGGCAGATGTCGTCCTGGAGCATGTAGTGCAGGCAAGTGAGCTCTCAGGGGAACAGCCAGCATTATATGTGTGCTGCAGAGGCAGATACTGTCCCATGTGTCCAAAGTGATAGGTCCAAGTCGTTTGCATCTTCTGAATCTGACCAATCCATGGAATAGCAGCACTAATACACGCCCACAGCATCCTTCAAATCTTCAACTTCATGACACCCATGATTTTGCAACATTGTTGTGGCTGGCCAACTGAATTCACTGCATCAGACTCGCTGGAGCTTCGAAAACGCGTCCGTTGCCATGCCAGGCCCCAGCCAATGCGTGCACACCGATCGGTCCATTGCTGTACAACGCGTATTTCGGGATACAACGTGTACCCGCTCACAACACATGCAATGGGCCGGCCGGGCACACCAATCGGTCCATTGCTGTACAACGCGTACCCGCTCACAACACATGCAATGGGCCGGCCGGGCACACCGATCGGTCCATTGCTGTACAACGCGTACCCGCTCACAACACATGCAATGGGCCGGCCAGGCACACCGATCGGTCCATTGCTGTACAACGCATACCCGCTCACAACACATGCAATGGGCCGGCTGGGCACACCGATCGGTCCATTGCTGTACAACGCGTATTTCGGGATACAACGCGTACCCGCTCACAACACATGCAATGGGCCGGCCGGGCACACCGATCGGTTCATTGCTGTACACCGCGTATTTCGGGATACAACGCGTACCCGCTCACAACACATGCAATGGGCCGGCCGGGCACACCGATCGGTCCATTGCTGTACAACGCGTACCCGCTCACAACACATGCAATGGGCCGGCTGGGCACACCGATCGGTCCATTGCTGTACAACGCGTATTTCGGGATACAACGCGTACCCGCTCACAACACATGCAATGGGCCGGCCGGGCACACCGATCTGTCCATTGCTGTACAACGCGTACCCGCTCACAACACATGCAATGGGCCGGCCGGGCACACCGATCGGTCCATTGCTGTACAACGCGTACCCGCTCACAACACATGCAATGGGCCGGCCGGGCACACCGATCGGTCCATTGCTGTACAACGCGTATTTCGGGATACAACGCGTACCCGCTCACAACACATACAATGGGCCAGCCGGGCACACCGATCGGTCCATTGCTGTACAACGCGTATTTCGCGATACAACGCGTACCCGCTCACAACACATGCAATGGGCCGGCCGGGCACACCGATCGGTCCATTGCTGTACAACGCGTATTTCGGGATACAACGCGTACCCGCTCACAACACATGCAATGGGCCGGCCGGGCACACCGATCGGTCCATTGCTGTACAACGCGTACCCGCTCACAACACATGCAATGGGCCGGCCGGGCACACCGATCGGTCCATTGCTGTACAACGCATCCCTGTACAGGTCAGTCGCATATGTCACCATGCTTGTCACTGGTGAAAGTATGCCAGCCACATATACCTGCCAGAGACCCAGGGGCACACCTACAACACCACACCCAGTCCACACTGTTTCCTAAGGCATGTAAGGCTGCATTTCCTTCTCTGTGTATGGGGTTAACATGTGGTTTCTGTGGTGGCACTTGTGGGCAGCCACACCCAGGCTGTGCATTGTTCATGGGGACAGGGTCCTGTGTGTGTTGTGCACATGACCACTGTGATGTGCAACAGTTCATTTTGGAGCATGTGGCATGGTCACATTTCCAGGTTGTGTATGTGTATGACATGTCACATACCCCCAGAGTCCCATGTGGGAAGGCATGTATGTCACAGGATGACCCATTGCCACAATAGTGATGTCCTTCCACAGTCTGTGTGCATGTTGTGTTTCCGATGTCTCTGATTCCATGTGCACGATGGGAGACAGTCTCCACATCAACGTTGTTTGTGCATGGACTTTGATGTTGTGCGTCACTGGCGTCCATGTCTGTCCTGCGGATGCGACAGGGGCCATTACCTGTGGGATTCATGTTTGTTTTTCTGACGTGTACATGATACACCATGTCATGCCAGTGTCCATGTGGCAAGACTGGGTCACTGGGAATCTACCTGTCAATGAGCTGTGATGCCTGTGGCGCATCTGTCCAGACATGTCACTGTGGTGTGTGTGTGGAACGTGACAGCAGTAAATGGGTACTGTGACACAGCCTAATGGTTTCCCATAGCACAACCTGGTACCTGTTGTGCACACATGTTGTACTGAGAAGTTAGATGATGGCCATGTAGGTGCGAGTTATGTCCGACAGAACGGCACACACATCAAGTACTTGTGTCACGTAATGATGTATCATGTGAAATTGTGTATGGTGAATGGCACATATGTGGGGTGACTGACAATCTTTTTTCCTTCAACCTATGCACTGCAGGGCTCCAGCTGTCCATAGACCATTCCCTGACCTGGCAACGATGGTGGAACGTGACAGCATCCGACGGTACCGCTTCACCAGGCAGCTGATTGAGGATTTGGCAGTGCGCTTGGCACCACATTTGCAACCTGGCCGGACGTACCCTACGGCGCTGACCCCCAAGGTGAAGGTAATGGCAGCGCTACACTTCTTTGCCACCGGTACCTTTCAACACACTGTTGCGACTGCCGGTGGGATGTCACAGACTATGTTCAGCCGTGTGCTACGCGATGTTTTGGAGGCAATGTTGAGATGCCTGAACCAGTACATCTATTTCCCTACACGTCAACAACTCACTGACGTCAAGAGTGACTTCTATGCCCTGGGGAGGATGCCACATGTCATTGGCTCCATTGATGGGACACATGTGGCTTTGATACCACCACAGGCACATGAGCAGGCATACCGGAACCGTAAACATTACCATTCGATCAATGCTCTGGTGGTATGTTTAGCAGATATGAGCATCACACATGTGTGTGCCCGTTTCCCTGGTTCAGCACACGATGCCTACGTGATGAGGAGTAGTCGCATCCCGAGGATGATGGCACAGATGCAGAACCAGCGTGCCTGGCTTGTCGGTGTGTACTGACTTTGTACCATTGTGTGTGTTCTGATCTGTAGTATTCCACCCACTTTTCCAAATCAGCTAATGTGCACTTGTCTGACCGTAGGTGACTCCGGATACCCCAACATACCGTGGTTGCTGACACCCCTCAGGAACCCTGTGACACCAGCCCAGATGCGCTACAATGAGGCACATGGTCGGACCAGGAGAGTGATAGAGCGGACCTTTGGTCTCCTGAAGAGCCGCTTCCGCTGCCTGGACAAGACAGGAGGGCCCCTCCCATATGCCCCAGCAAAGGTGTGCAAGATTGTCATCGTCTGCTGCATGCTACACAACCTGGCAGTGCGGAAGGAGTTGCCTCTCATCCTGGATGATGATGACCAACATCCGCCACCTGTGGAGGATCCTGGCCTGGACCACGATGCCAGTGATGATGATGATGATGATGGTGATGTCCGCACACAGCTCATCACCAACTTCTTCAGCTGAATGTGAGTATCCAGGGAGATGTAATGTGAATGACGTGAGTTTGCTTGATATGTGTGGGTGGTGCTCTGGTGCTGTTTGAGTGTGGCCATGTGCTACTTGACTGGATGCGTGCAGCAATGTGTCCTTCCAGGTAGTCTGAACTCCCCAACAGTTCTGACATGCTAACTTGGTTTTGTGTAGTTGTCTTGTGACATGTATTGGGCATGAGTATTGCAGTTCTGTCCTGTTCTACAGTGATTTTAACTGTGTGTCATGTCTGTCCTTCACAGGGTGCTTACTGTGTACTTTGGTCAACTTGGATCCCCGACACCATGATTCAGCTTTCAGGGTGGCAGCAGTAGTTTCCCTACAAGTGATGTGCCACACACACCTGGACTTCATATCTTCTGCACTTGTTGACTGTGTGGCCACTGCCACGTGGGTAAACCTTGCATTTGTAGTGGAAACAACATGTTGCTGATGTGTAATAAACCTGTGCTTCACTTTGGGATGTGCGTTGTCTGTGGTCACACATCTGACTGACATTTGCTTACTGCACCTGTGGGCTAGTTGACACAGACTCTGAATAGGTGTGGTGTCTGTGCATTCCACTGTATTTCCTGGCAACATCACTGTGGGCGATGAGTCCGATGACCCTGGTGTCTGTGTTGTGTAGGCCTAGTAGTGTGTCTCCCTCATATGTGTCACGTCACCATGACTCACACAACGGTGTTGTACTTGCTGTAGCAGTTAGCATACACAGTGTAATTTGGCAGAACATCATAACCATAACAGTATCCACATTTGAATAACAACAGTGGCAAGTATGGTGTACTAGTGATTTTATTTACAGAAATGTGTGTGTGTATAGTGCACAGGATGGTGGGTGCTGTACATTGGGATTGTGATCCAAAGTTCCCAGATGAGTTGGAAGTCTTGGTAGCAGAAATGTCCTGAGTGAAGTCCACAGTCATATGATACATTAGTCCAACTTGAACTCCCCATGTCATGTGGGAAAGTACTGTTGCATTCGACAGGGTGAAACGTTTGCACACAAAGGATAATTTCCGGAAGAGGTGTTGGCTTCAACCTCTCAGTTTCCCTTCCTCGGATGACCCCTCTTCTTTGGGGGGGACCCTCACGTGCAGGCTGCTGCGGTGCAGGGGAGTCTCCGCCAGAGTCCTCCTCCCTCCCTGTGGCGGTGTCAGTTGTTGCAGCACCAGATGTTGTAGGCACACAGGGAGGTGTGGCCATGTTGGTGCTAATCTGGCGGAGGCATGTCAATATGTCCCTATGCATCGCTGTGAGTTTTTGAAATGTGTCCCACTTGGACTCCATGCGAGACATGTGTGTCTCCACACGGGACATGTGGGAGTCCAAGCGGGCATGATGGGCAGCCTGCTGCTGTTGTATGTCCTTGAGGATCCCCACGACCTGTCTGACCTCTCCGGTGCTATCCTGGTACGCATCAGCGATGCGTGCCAGTTGTGGGTCATCATGCAGTCCAGGCCCCTCTGCAAGCAGCGACCTATGTCTACCACCCCTGTCGACATGTGCAGGACCTGTGGTGGCACGCACAGGTGACCCGAGGCCAACTTGGGGGTTGTTAGTGGTGTTGTCATCCGTTGCTCCACGGTGGGCCTGGGGCCCTGTGCTGTTGTCAGCGGTGGTCCTTGGTCTGTCCGTGTCGGCGGGGGTGGTCTGTATGTTGGCAGTTGTTGGAGGGGTGGGTGCAGGGGGTGCAGATGTTGGTTCAGCTGGTGCTGCATGATGACTCACACCGGAGGGGCCAGGTAGGTCTTCGTCATCCGAGGAGGGCAGAGGCTGTTCCACACCAGTGAGCTCTGTGTCCCCCGGAGCCTGGGACAGGGACTCCTCCTCGCCTGCTGCTGTGTCCCCATCATCATCACCTGTATTTGGAAGAGACACACATTGTATGTAATGTTTCTACAGGCATCAATGGTTCACACACCTGACAGTTGTGACTGTACCTCTGGATGCGGGCATGTACATTGCATTGTCCTAAGTTGTCACAGTAAGAGGTTGATATTGGTGTAGCACATTCATGCATACCTGGGGCATTTCAATATGAATGTTGAGGTGCATGGCCAGCATTGGTTGTATTTGGTGGACATCCGGCCATCCTTCTCCACCTGGCCCAGTTATCCCACCATGAAGCATGCCACCCTTGCAGTGGGTTCAGGTTGACTCTCAGGATGTCATTCAGTGGTGTTGTGCTGTTTGTTGGTGCACAGTTCCCAGCAGGGCCTTGTGCTCCCCACAGCAGTAGCCAGTGTCAGCCATCTTGTCAGTCCTTATCCACTCCCTGTGATGTGAGCATGGTTCACAGTGGTGTTGATGGGCCAATTGTGAGGGTGAGCAATATCTGTGACTCCAACTCCCATCATGCTATTGCCTACACCCCCTTCCCAGCATGCCCGTACTTCCTTCCTTTTGACTCAGCTTTCCTGTGGGGTAGTGTGCCTGTGCTGACAGGAAGGCTGACAGTGTTGTCCTTGCGTTTGTTTGGCTACAAGTCCCAAGAGTGTCCCTGTGCTTCACACAGCATTACCCAGGGTGGTGGTTCTTTGTGGGATCTTCATTTGGTATGTGAGGCATTGCATTCTCCCAGGTGGGTTATGTGGAGTTTGTGTTGAGGGGTGTGTGAGGTGAGCTGCTTGTAACTATGGTCAGTGCTGTGAGTCCTCCTTCCCACCCAGCCAGATATCCCACCATGCAACGTACTTGCATTGCAGAGAGTGCAAGTTGGCTTTCAGGATGTCAGGCAGTGGTGTTGTGCTGTTTGTTGGAGCACAGTTCCCAGCAGGGCCTTGTGCTCCCCACAGCAGTAGCCAGTGTCAGCCATCTTGTCAGTCCTTATCCACTCCCTGTGATGTGAGCATGGTTCAGAGTGGTGTTGATGGGCCAATTGTGAGGGTGAGCAGTATCTGTGACTCCAACTCCCATCATGCTATTGCCTACACCCCCCTTCCCAGCATGCCCGTACTTCCTTCCTTTTGACTCAGCTTCCCTGTGGGGTAGTGTGCCTGTGCTGACAGGAAGGCTGACAGTGTTGTCCTTGCGTTTGTTTGGCTACAAGTCCCAAGAGTGTCCCTGTGCTTCACACAGCATTACCCAGGGTGGTGGTTCTTTGTGGGATCTTCATTTGGTATGTGAGGCATTGCATTCTCCCAGGTGGGTTATGTGGAGTTTGTGTTGAGGGGTGTGTGAGGTGAGCTGCTTGTAACTATGGCCAGTGCTGTGAGTCCTCCTTCCCACCCAGCCAGATATCCCACCATGCAACGTGCTTGCATTGCAGAGAGTGCAAGTTGGCTTTCAGGATGTCAGGCAGTGGTGTTGTGCTGTTTGTTGGTGCACAGTTCCCAGCAGGGCCTTGTGCTCCCCACAGCAGTAGCCAGTGTCAGCCATCTTGTCAGTCCTTATCCACTCCCTGTGATGTGAGCATGGTTCACAGTGGTGTTGATGGGCCAATTGTGAGGGTGAGCAATATCTGTGACTCCAACTCCCATCATGCTATTGCCTACACCCCCCTTCCCAGCATGCCCGTACTTCCTTCCTTTTGACTCAGCTTTCCTGTGGGGTAGTGTGCCTGTGCTGACAGGAAGGCTGACAGTGTTGTCCTTGCGTTTGTTTGGCTACAAGTCCCAAGAGTGTCCCTGTGCTTCACACAGCATTACCCAGGGTGGTGGTTCTTTGTGGGATCTTCATTTGGTATGTGAGGCATTGCATTCTCCCAGGTGGGTTATGTGGAGTTTGTGTTGAGGGGGTGTGTGAGGTGAGCTGCTTGTAACTATGGTCAGTGCTGTGAGTCCTCCTTCCCACCCAGCCAGATATCCCACCATGCAACGTGCTTGCATTGCAGAGAGTGCAAGTTGGCTTTCAGGATGTCAGGCAGTGGTGTTGTGCTGTTTGTTGGAGCACAGTTCCCAGCAGGGCCTTGTGCTCCCCACAGCAGTAGCCAGTGTCAGCCATCTTGTCAGTCCTTATCCACTCCCTGTGATGTGAGCATGGTTCAGAGTGGTGTTGATGGGCCAATTGTGAGGGTGAGCAGTATCTGTGACTCCAACTCCCATCATGCTATTGCCTACACCCCCTTCCCAGCATGCCCGTACTTCCTTCCTTTTGACTCAGCTTCCCTGTGGGGTAGTGTGCCTGTGCTGACAGGAAGGCTGACAGTGTTGTCCTTGCGTTTGTTTGGCTACAAGTCCCAAGAGTGTCCCTGTGCTTCACACAGCATTACCCAGGGTGGTGGTTCTTTGTGGGATCTTCATTTGGTATGTGAGGCATTGCATTCTCCCAGGTGGGTTATGTGGAGTTTGTGTTGAGGGGGTGTGTGAGGTGAGCTGCTTGTAACTATGGCCAGTGCTGTGAGTCCTCCTTCCCACCCAGCCAGATATCCCACCATGCAACGTGCTTGCATTGCAGAGAGTGCAAGTTGGCTTTCAGGATGTCAGGCAGTGGTGTTGTGCTGTTTGTTGGTGCACAGTTCCCAGCAGGGCCTTGTGCTCCCCACAGCAGTAGCCAGTGTCAGCCATCTTGTCAGTCCTTATCCACTCCCTGTGATGTGAGCATGGTTCAGAGTGGTGTTGATGGGCCAATTGTGAGGGTGAGCAGTATCTGTGACTCCAACTCCCATCATGCTATTGCCTACACCCCCTTCCCAGCATGCCCGTACTTCCTTCCTTTTGACTCAGCTTCCCTGTGGGGTAGTGTGCCTGTGCTGACAGGAAGGCTGACAGTGTTGTCCTTGCGTTTGTTTGGCTACAAGTCCCAAGAGTGTCCCTGTGCTTCACACAGCATTACCCAGGGTGGTGGTTCTTTGTGGGATCTTCATTTGGTATGTGAGGCATTGCATTCTCCTAGGTGGGTTATGTGGAGTTTGTGTTGAGGGGGTGTGTGAGGTGAGCTGCTTGTAACTATGGTCAGTGCTGTGAGTCCTCCTTTCCACCCAGACAGATATCCCACCATGCAACGTGCTTGCATTGCAGAGAGCGCAAGTTGGCTTTCAGGATGTCAGGCAGTGGTGTTGTGCTGTTTGTTGGTGCACAGTTCCCAGCAGGGCCTTGTGCTCCCCACAGCAGTAGCCAGTGTCAGCCATCTTGTCAGTCCTTATCCACTTCCTTTGATGTGAGCATGGTTCAGAGTGGTGTTGATGGGCTAATTGTGAGGGTGAGCAGTATCTGTGACTACAACTCCCATCATGCTATTGGCTACACTGACTTCACCAGCATACACAGAATTCCTTCCTTTAAGTGAGCTTCCCTGTGAGGTGGTGTTCTAGTGGTGGCAAAATATTAGGCAGTGTTTTTTGGTTATATTTGTGCCACTGCCTTGCTCTATTTGTTGTTAGGTTTGTACATGTCATGACACAGTTACATATCACTATGAGATGGTATGTATTGTGTTTATCTAACTGACATACACTTCTTGGGATGATTATCTTTTGGTTGCTGTTGATTTGCTAGGGGTGGATGGTTTGACTGTCCCCTTGAGAGTGATGTGTGTGTATTGGCACACAATATTGTGTATATTAGTTGTGTACTCACCAGGCTCTGGGATGTCTGTTAGTCCATATACGCTCACTGGTGGTAGGATGGCCCGCACCTTCTCCTCCCAGGGCCTGAGGTATACTGGTTATGCAGGAGGGCCACTGCCGGTGTGCTAGCTCAGGAGGTAATCCTTCTTGAGTAGGTCTCTGACCCTCCTGCGCACATCATACCACCTGTTCTGGATGTCTTCCTTTGTGCGCAAACATGGTGATTGTGCGTTCACCCTGTCGACGATCCTCGCCCACATCTTGGTTTTCTGCGACATGGGGGTCTGTTGGACCAATGTGCCAAACAACTGTGCTCTACCCTCAGGATCTCGTCTACCATGACTTCCAATTCACTATCTAGGAACTTTGGATTCTTCTTTAGGGGCATGGTGATGGGTGGTGGTGGTGGTGATTGATGTGTGTGTGTGTGTGCAAGTGAGGGTGTGTGTGTGTAGGTTTTGCTGGGTGTGTGTGAGGGTGCTATTTGTTGAGGTGCTAATGGTGTGTGGCTTTTGTGTTGGATGAGCTGTGTGTGTGTCTGTGTTTGCTGTGTGATGGTGTTCTGTGCTGGCAGGTCAGTGGAATTTGCAAAGGATCATGGTAGGGATTTGTGGGCTTATGTAGGTGGAGTTGGGGGTGTGTCCTTGTTCCATTTTTTTCACCCCCTGTATTTATTGGCTTTGTCATTGCTTGTTTGGCCCTTTTTTTTTGTATTTTTTCATTTGTGATTATTGTGCATGTAGGAGTCATTCTTCTGACCGAGTAGGACTTTGCAGTTGTCTCGTGCGCGCCTCTCCGAGTCGTTCCCGCTGTGTTTCAGCTCAGTTTCATATGCGGCGTACGCGTCGGTCGCGGAGTATTGTGTTTGTTCGGCTGGGTTTTATATGCGTGTCGGTCGTACGGCTTGGGCTCCGTACGAATCGGTCTGATTTTGCACCCATTGCATCGTACTGCGCGGGTCGGAGTTCGCGGGTACGTTTCGTTCGGGTTATTTCCTGATGCGTGTCGGTCGGTTCGATTCGCGTGGTTTCCCGGCCGGATAGCTTGTTTCCGTCCGGGTCGGTCGTTCGCCTTGTGTTCCGTACGAGTCGGTCGTGGTTCCCATGCATTTCATCGTACTACCCGGGTCGGACGGCGCCGGTACGTGTCGGTCGGACTAAATTCCAGTACCGAGTCGGTCGGTATTTTTCCGGCCCGAATCGGAATCGGCCCCATAGTGTCTCCCATGACAATTTCTTGGGTTACACATAATTATCCCACCACCTTCATTATAGATTTTCAACACAAGGATGGATATATTGGAAAGTGGTAGAATCTCTTTGTTTATTTAAAACAAAGAATACCAAGCCAGAGGTGCTCCACATATTCACATGCTATTGTGGGTAAAAGATACTCCAAAGTTTGGAACAGATACTGATGAGTCTGTGTTGTCTTTCATAGAGCAGTATGTGACTTGCATGGTCCCGTAGGAGAGTGTTGACAAAATGTTAAGACAACAAGTTCTACAATTCCAAAAGGATAGGTGTGGGAAATACTGTCGTAGAAAATATAGATCGAAAGAAAATTTTACACAAGATGTTGTTTTGGATTTCCACGACCTGTGATCTCAGAAGGAAGAGTTCACAGCTTTTTGTTTGCAGTCAGACACACTCTCATACAGAAATCACCAAAGAACACATACAACCTCAGAAGAGGAGAAGCTTCCAAATACATCAATGACTACAATCCTGTAATTTTGAAGATATGGAAAGCGAACGTGGATCTACAGTTTGTTGCAGATAATTCAATTGCTGTTGCTTGGTATGTCACCTCCTATATAACTAAGTCAGAGAAAACTGAGATGAAGGAGATTTGGGAGGAGATTTCAGCAGAAAAGACTCTTACAAAGAAATTGTACAGTTTTAGTTCTAAAATGCTTTCTTACAGAGAGATAGGCCCTTATGAATGTGCAGATCAGTTAAGCTCAGCTAGTTTGAGATCGCTCTATGAGTGAGTTTAGGGCTTGCTAATATTCATAACAGAGTACTGAAGTTTTTTCCTGAAATCCAATATCTTCCAGAATTGGAGCCACCCAGTACAGATATTCTGAAGACAAACATGGTGGATACGTACTATCCAAGAAAGAGTCCTCTTCTAGAAAGGATGTGTCTGTATGAAATACTTCAATATTTTACATACAGAAATAATGTCAGTGAAAACATAGAAAAAGAAAGATTGCTGTTGGTAAATGTGAAGGATGTTTGGTCAGACATAACAAAGGAAATTCAATCAACCATCAAAAGCTAAGTTGGCAAACTCCAGACAAAAGAGAGTTTTTCTATTTAACCCTGTTGCAGTTGTTCAAGCCATAGCAAACTGAAAATGAGCTACATGGAGAATTTGACTGCTACGAAGGCTCATTCAAAGCTGTAAAAGACACTATTGAGTGGTCTGTGTTTCCAGTTTATCTTCAAATATTGAGAGATGAGATTGAATAAGAAGAAACAATTGCTGCTGATATAGCAAGAGAGAGTTCTCAGAGCAGTAAAAGTTCTGTACCAGGAAGTCAAGATCCTCTTAGACAGCCAATCATTCAAAATGAAGCTGCAATAGCTAGGAGTGAGGTGTAGAATGCAATGCAGCAATCAAGACAGGAAACCGTGGATCTAGAACCACTAATACAGCAATTGAATACAGATCATAAATACATTTTTGATTACGTAAAGGTAAAATATAACATGGATTTCTTCATGAGAAAAAAGAGTGTGTATGTTCTATATATAAACCAGTTTTATTGTATATAAGTGGTCAAGCTGGAACAGGAAAAAGCATCTTGATTAAAGTACTGACAAGTTATCTACAGAAGACAATGGATTCCACATTTTTCGTGAGTAGTTACTGCACAAACAGGCTTAGCTGCACATAATATTAAAGGAGTTACCCTTTATCGATTATTCATGCTGCCTGTTGAACACGACAACAAATTAGAATACAATAAATGATCTGATAATGCTTGTCATGAAGTGGCAAGAGTATTAAAGAAATTAAAGCTACTAATAATTGATGAAGTCAGCATGTTGTCTAACCTAATGCTAGCTTTTATACATTTAAGAATATAGCAAATATTAAAATCTGACTATGATGTGCTTTTTGGAGGAAAACACTTAATAGTCTTTGGACACCTGCTACAACTAACTGCAGTCAAAGGACAGCCTGCATTCAAGACATTACTGCATAATGAAACTAGGAATCACTATGAAGTATTGGAAATGTAAACATTTGGGAAAACTTTGAATACAAAGAGTTAATCAGAAATGTGCGCCAATCATCAGATATGAAATATGGCGATATACTAAAGGACATACGAGTGGGAGTCCTCACAAAAGAACCAAAGAGAGCATTACAAACCCTCTCCTCAAAAATCCAACTAATGTTTCAGCCAGAGAAGTAATGTATAATTTTGTTAAGGAAGAAAAGTCTATTGCTTGTTTGATGCCAACCCTTGAGGAGTGTAGTAAATTCAATGAACAATTACTGCAACTAGAAAAAGAAGAGATCATCGAAATTAGAGTAAATGATAAAACATCAAAGAGTTACAGTGCTACTAACAGAAAAACTGCAATCAAAATTGGATAGTTTAGAAAAGACTGTGTCAAAAACTGCAGGATTAGAAAAACAGTTACGTATCTGTAAAAATTGTTGGGTAATCGTTCGTCACAATTTAAATGTTGAAGAAGGGCTAATAAATGGCACAACGGGTAAAGTTAAGAAATTTATAAATTATCCAAACAGAAATGACATGGAATACTAAACATTAAAATTTGATGATGTTGGTAAGGTTAAGCAGATTGGTAGACGCATTGTACGTTTCCTACTCCTGAAAGATTTGAATGTCCAGCAAAAGCAGTCCCCAGGGTCTTTAGTGTATGCAGTAACTATCTACAAATCACAAGGTTTAAATGTAGATACAGTTCTTGTTAATATTGGTAGTAGTGTATTCAAAGAAGGAATGTCACATGTAGCTTTGTTGCGAATCAGAACATTGTCTGGTTTATTTCTGATTGATTTTGATGAGAAGAAAGTAGGTGCTGACGTGAGCTGTGTAAGAGCGTATAATTGGTTAAGAAGTCAATATGCTCCTCATTAAGGCAAGTATCCTGTGTTTGAAAAACCAATAATGTGTCCAAAGTGTAAAATACCAAAGCAGTCTAGCAGAACTGAAAAGAAAGACGAAGACAAAGAAAAATGACAAGGTTCTAAGAGAAGAAGTCTACAACACAATGAAGAAATGGAAGGCTATCACTTTTATAATAAATCTGGAGTGAAATGTTATGCAACTGTAGTGTTAAATGGACTGCACCATTTGCCTCATTTTACAAATTCTCTTAAAGAAAAAGTAGATTAAAGGATGTCTTCACAACTATGTAATTTACGTGAATAATTAAGACGTGACAGAACTATTATACATTTTGCTTCTCCAATAAGAAAACTTACAGATGAGTATACTAAATCAGCAGTGTTTTCTCAAAATCTTCTGCAGGATGCTCAAGAATATTTATTGGTAATTTTAGGACTATTAGAGGAAGAAGATGTGAATATCAATTAATTATTTGGTTTAACTTATAAATGGAACCATAACTGTGAAGATTGTGAATTCACGTCTAGCACTGAAATTAATTCGGAATGATTCCTCTCCTTGACATTACCAGATTGTAAAGCTGTGCCCTTTGAACATTTAACTAAAAACGTCCATCAAGATATGATCTGTCCAAACTGCAGATCAGAACTTAGGTCTACGTTGCTACTAAAAAGGTATGGAAAATATGTCATAGACATGCTGCATCGTTGCAGAGTGGATGGTACTAAATTAGAAACTGAAACTGCAAACTTTATAGCTGGACAAATTTCCATTTCAAAAAGAACTTTCAAAACTATAGCAATCATATTTTATGAAGGAGCAAATATAACCTCTGGACACTGCACAGAATATTTAGATGTCAAACAGGATGGACAGAGTGCAATGACATACAAATGATATTCAAATCAAGACTACCCACAAAATTACCAAACTCATATCTGCTATTTCTAGAACTGAAGTTCTAAGGACAATTGAGGATAACAAAATGTGGTATTGTGTTGACATGTATATGGATTATGTGTTTCTGAGACATTGTTCCGCCTATTATGGGTATTTTCTAAAGCAAGCTGTTAGAAATGAAAAACTATTTTTAACTGCAGGAAAGGAATTTATAAAACATTACAGGACTACATTCTGTTACTACAGATACAAACTAAATGGAGGTACTATAATACCAGCAGCCTTAGGTTGCATCTAACAAGTCTCATCACCACTAAAAAAATTATCCCTTTTATTCTGCTACAGCAACTTCTACATAATATTGAGTGTTATGTTTTTCGTACATGGACCAAAAACATTTTAGACATCATTTGGCCTAACAGGGATGATATTTACAAAAGGACATCCAAAATGAAGACTGCTTCATAATTGTTAGACATTTTGTAGTAGATATAAAAATATCAGAAAGTGTTTTAACATATAGTTGCTTTCATTAAGGTTGTAACCAATCCGCAAGCCACTATTAACAAACTTGTAGTGAGTGGAATGCACAGTATCACATATTTGTAATGATATACTGTGCCCATTTGGTTATTTCTTCTTACAATCCATTGTTTTTCCCCACTGTTTGATGATGATGCTTCATACAGACCACTGTTGAAAGTGAAGAAGTATGAAAGCTGAAAACAGTTAAAAACAGTAAAACATTTTACTATATTGTATTAAAGTTTTGGAGAAAAATATTGTATCTTGTTTTGGTTGCCTAATGTTGAAAATTAAATCCTAATACATTTTTCATTGTTTATGTTTTTCACAGTGGTTGCAAATTGGAATATAATGTGTGTCAAATCACTAATCTAGTGATGGATTAATTGAGTCACTACTCGTATACTCATTCCATCATCCAGAAAGTAAACTTGCACTCATGCAATGACCCAGGTATTACCCATATACTAAACCAATTACCCACACACTACCTATGCACTACCTATGCACTCATCCAATCACCCAGGCACTACTCATGCAGTTATCCATTCACACAGGCACTACTTATGCACTTATCCAGTCACCCAGTCAGTACTCATGCACTCATCCAATCACCCAGGCACTGCCTATGTAGTCATCCAATCACCCAAGTGCTATCCATCCACTCATCCAATCACCCTGGCTTTACCCATATACTCATTCAATCACCAAGGCACTACCCATGCTCTCATCCAATCACCCAGGCACAATTCATGCAATCACCCAGGCAGTACTCATACACTCATCTAATCACCCAGGTACCACCCATACATCATGCAATCATCCATGTACTACCCTTACACTTATCCAATCAACCACGCACTACCCATGCAGTTATACAATTACCAAGACACTACCCATGCATTCATCCAATCACCCTGGCACTACACATGCACTCATCCAATTATCCAGGCACTAGACATGCCGTCATGCTATCATTGAGATACTACCCATGCTCTCATATAATTACCCAGGCAGTTCCTATGCACTAATGCAATCATCCAGGTATAAATTATGCAGTCATACAATTACCGGGGCACTACTCATGCACTCATAGAATCACCCAGGCACTACTAATGCACTCATCCAATCACCCAGGCACTACTCATTCTGTCATACAATTACCCAGGCACTACCTATGCACACATGCAATCACCCAGGTACTACTCAGGCACTCATCCAATCACCCAGGCACTACCCATGTACTCATCAAATTACCAAGGCAGTGCCTATGCAGTCATGCAATCATCCAATTACAACCCATGCAGTCATACAATTACCCATGCATTACCAATGCACTCATAGAATCACCCAGACACCACTCTTGCACTCATTCTAACATTCACACATGAATTATACACTCATTCAATCATCCATGCACCACCTATGTACTCATACTAACATCCATACACCGCTCATGTACTCATTCATTCATTCAACGTATTTCTTTTTTTTAACCAGAAAAGGCAGTTCTGAAAAGAACCATTTTTTCAATTTTTTCCAAACTGTTTTTTGTCTTAATTTTTTACTTTTTTGTATTTCTTCAAAAATAAATTGGCAAGAAAAATAACATAATTGTAAGCACTAACTGAACAATTGTGAATTGCTGCAATAAAAAGGCAAAAAAAATTCAGCAAAATTACATCCAGAGACGGCTCCCCAGCTGCTACAATGGTGTTACAGTCCATACAAAAGTAGCAAAATGTTTTAGTTCTGGTGACATTTCACTGCATCTCCTCTCCACTTCAGCTGGTACTTTGTCACCAGCAGCAGGGGCTGTAGGTCTGGAGGCTGATAATCCCTCTCCTACTCTCCCTCTCTGTGCAATTTTAAGTTGCTTTTGTGGTATTTTTTTAAGTGTATGTATTTTACCACATGAATATATTTTTGCTGTGCCTCGAGATAATGTCGTCTCACATATGCTGCACCTCACCAATTTAGCTGTGGTCTTCGATTCACCAGATGGAATAGTGAAAAAATCCCAAGCTATGCTTTGTTTCTTCATTGGTGGTTTTTCATCAGAAGACTGTTCATGTGCAGCTGAGACCTCCTGCGGTTCTTCTGATGCCATTTTATTTATTTTTAATAATAAATAGCTCAAAAAGCAAAAAAACAGCACAGTGTTGAAAATCAGTTTGGGACAGCTCCTATAATAAACTAACCAGTACCTGGAAAGTTAAGAAAGGGGCAAATGGGTGTGTACTTCCTTTCATACTGTGTAAACCAATGAAATTTCTTTATTTGGTAGTGACGTGCTATTCGCGAGTACCAGCATCATTGCGACTTCCAGCATCACCGAGAAGATGGAAATGTATTTTCAGAAACTGCTCTTTTTGACAAATGCGTAGAGAAAATAAAGTTAAACCAGTATGTTACTTAACAGGTAGATTCAAACTCTATGTAAATATGTCTATATATGTGTCTTACACATTGTCAAAAACACATAGGGGCCGATTCCGATCTCGGCCGGTAGGGCTCCGAATCGGATTCGGCTTTACCAGATCCGATTCGGAGCCCTGTTTCCCGACCGAACCGTACGCGGGTCCGGCCGAGCGAGTACGATGCGAAATCACCGACCGACTCGTCCGGGCGTCCCGACCGCTCCGACCGACTCGCTCCCGGCTCGAACCGCTCCGACCGACTCGCTCGGACTCGACTCGCACCGCGCAATGGAGACGTTTCCCGGCCGGGTAAGTACGATGCGCGCCGTGAGCAGTCCGACCGAGCCGCGCACTCCCGGCTCGTAAGAGCTGTCGGAGCCGTACTTTGGGGGTCCGTGTCGGACCCCTGTACGCGTAGCCGCGCGAGTCGCACACAGGGGGACCCATGGGTCCCCCTACCTGTGCGTGTACGGCGCGAATCGCTTCGCCGCGTACCCGCTGTAGGGGGCGCCCTTGTCCGACTCGCACCCATTGAGTCAATGGGAGCCCGCGTACGCGTTGTACGACCGGCTCCCATTGACTTCAATGGGAGTCCGACCGACTCGAGTCCGATAACATACGGACGCATCGTACTCGTTCGGTCGGACTGCACGGGTCCGATTCGGTCGGAAATCTCTCCGGGTCCGGCTCGGTCGGAGAAATTTCCGGTCCGAATCGGAATCGACCCCATAGTATTTACGACTACCGACGTCATTGCGACATCTGGTGTCGCCTCGAACAAGGAAAATGCATTTTTGATGTTGTTTTTTTTACAAATAAATACAAAGGAAAAAGTTAAATCAGAATCTTACTAAACAGCTAGACTCAAACTTTATGTAAAACATGTCTGTGTATGTGTTTAACACTTTGCCAAAAAACATGCAGTATTTATGACCACCAACGTCATTGCGACCTCTGGTGTCGCCGCGAACAAGGAAAATGCATTTTAGAAATAGTTTTTTTGACATATGAATACAAAGGGGAACATTAAATGAATATCTTACTAAACAGCTAGACTAAAATTTTATGTAAAATATGTCTATATATGTGTTTTACACTTTGTCAAAAACATGCGGTATTCAGTGTGTGTCCTCGGCTATTGTGATTTGTTGTGAAAACCAAAAATAACTTAAAATAAGAAGATTAATGAACTTTATAAATAAATAGATGACAAATACAGAAATAAGTGGTGCACCAAGCATATATAATGTTCAATATCTAAATCTAGAAAAAAAGGACGTTACAGTTATGAAATAAAATTTAAAAACCTTAGAAATTCACTAACAAAGCAAAGGTTACAGCGACATTATAATTAGGAATTAACATTTAAAAAACCTTAGAAATTCACTGAAAAAAACAAAGGTTACAGAGATGTTACAGTTAGGAAATAGAATTAAAAAAAACCTTAGAAATTCACAGAACATTTTCAAATGTCACAAGTGATGTAATTTGAGATGTAATCAGCGATGTCGTCAGTGACGTCAGTGACAATGTCTTGAGTAATGTCATAGGTCATAAGCAGTACATTGTGGGGGCGTGAGTTATAGTTAGCTCAGGTAACTATAACTGCTGAATTTCTTTGGTTTTATACGAGTGAAATGTCAGCCTAACTATAATGTCCCTGTAACCGAAGGTTACAGGAATGTTATAGTTAGGAAATAGAATTTTAAAAAACCTTAGAAATTCACTGAAATAAACAACGTTTACAGGGACATTATAGTTAGGCTCAGATTTCACTCATACAAAACCACTGAATTTCCCCCGCAGTGCACTGCTTATGACCTCATATATTATATCACTCATGGCATGGTCAGTGACATCACTGATGACATCATTGATGAAATCTCAAATGACATCACTGATTAAATCACTGATTGTGTCATCCAGTGAGTGTAAATGTTTTCTAAGAGTTTATTAGTGTTAGAGATATATACTAACATACTACAAAAGTTAGATTAGTATACTAGGGACTATTAATGAGTGATACTACTAACATATATTAAGTGAGTGGCTGGGTGACTGTGTGTATCTATGTGTGAGAGGGTGTCAGAGTGCCTGTATGGGTATGCGAAAGGGTGTGTGAGTGGCTGTATGGGTATAAAAGTGGGTGTGTGAGTAGCGTTGTGGGTAAGTGAGTGGCTGTATTGTTTGTAAGTAGGTGTGTGAGTGGCTCAATGGGTGAGTGAGTGGCTGTGCGAGTGTCTGTATGGGTGGGTGAGTGGATGTTTGAGTGACTGCATGGGTGAGTGAGTGGGTATCTTCATGTCTGTATGAATAAGTGAATAAGTGTGTAAGTGGCTATATAGGTAAGTGAATGGCTCTTTGAGTGGGTGTTTTAGAGAGTGAGTGTCTGTGTGCATAGCTGTATGTGAGAGTAAGCGGATGTGAGAGTGCCTGTATGGCTGTGTGAATGGGTAAGTAAGGGGTTCTGTGGGTAAGTGTGTGAGTGCTTTTATGGGTGAGTGAGTGGCTGTGTTGAGAGACTGTATGGGTGAGTGAGTGGGTGTATGAGTGATTGGCTATATGGGTAAATAAATATGTGTGTGAACAATTGTACGGGTGAGTGTGTGGCTGTGTAAGTGGCTGTATGGGTAAGTGACTGGTTATATGAGTAGCTGTATGAGTGAGTGAGTGATTATATGAGTGGCTATATCAGGGAGTGAGTGGCTTGATGGATGAGTGAGTGGTTGTGTGAGTACTTGTATGGGTCTGTGAATGGGTATGTGAGTGGTTCTGTGAGTGTGTGAATGGGTGTATGAGAGATTTATAGGGGTGTAAGTGGGTGGGTGAGTGCTTCAGTAGATGATATCAGCGATGTCATTTGAAATGTCATCAGTGATGTCATCAGTGATATCACTGACCATGTCATGAGTGATGTAATATGTGAGGTCATAAGCAGTGCATTTCTGGTGCATAATTTATAGTTAGCTCAGCTAACTATAACTGCTGAATTTCTCTGGTTTTGTACGAGGGAAATCTGGGCCTATTTATAACATCCCTGTAACCTTTGTTTTTTTCAGTGAATTTCTAAGATTTTTTTAATTCTATTTCCTGTGAGTGAGTGCATGAGTTTCTGAGTGGGTCTGTGAGTGAGTACATGAGTCTGTGAGTGGGTCTGTGACTTGATGCATGAGTGTAAGAGTGGGTCTGTGAGTGGGTGCATGAGTGGATTTGTGAGTCAGTGTGTGAGTCTCTGACTGGGTATGTGAGTGGGTGAATGAGTGTCTTTGAAGGTCTGTAAATGAGAAATTAAATGAAATGAAATACCAGTATTTGTAAAGCGCAAACAAATACCCCTAAGGGTGTCAAGGTGCTGGGGGTTGTCTGGAAGATTAAGCGAGCTATTGCCCAGAGTCACATGGTACTGGGCTAACCTGCCACTGGTGCCAGGGATCGAACCATGAGCCCCCGTGTTTCAGAGTCAGCTGCCCTTGCTGCTGTGCCACACCTCTTTCAGTATCTGAGTAGGTCAGTCATTAGATGTGTGATTCTCTGAATGGATTTGTGAGTGGGTGCATGAGTCTCTGAGTGGGTCTGTGAATGAGAACATGAGTATCTGAGTGGGTCTGTGAATGGATGGATGAGTGTCTGAGTGGGCCTGTGAGAGTGTGCAAGAGTCTCTGAGTGGATCTATGAGTGAGTGTCTGAGTAGATGTGTGAGTGGATGCATGAGTATCTCAGCGGGTCTGTGTGTTCATGTCTGAGTCTTTGAGTGGGTCTGTGAGTGGATGTATGAGTGGGTATGTGAGTGAATATCTGAATGAGTCTGTGAGTATGTAGTGAGTCTCTCAGTGGATCTGTGAATGGGTGAGTGAGTGTTTGAATGGATCTGTGAGTGGGTGCATGAATGTCTGAGTGTGTCTGTGAGTGAGTGCATGAGTCTGTGAGTGGGGGCATGAGTGTGTGAGTGGACCTGTGAGTGAGTATGTGAGTGTATGAGTGGGTCTGTCAGTGGGTGCACTATAAATAAAAGTAGAGCAGGTCTTCATTCCAGCTCCACCTGTGATGGTCCTCCTACCCAGCTTGCCTGCAGTCTGCTACCAACTGCTGTGTTCAGTTTGTGCCTCCTCCCCTCATTTTCTGCTAGTTTTTCTGCCTCTTCCATCCTCACCCCTGCTGTTTAGATCTCTCTGCTCATTCTGCCCATTATTTTGCCTCTTTCTGCTCACTCCTGACCTTTATTCTGCCTCTTGCTGCTAATTTCTGACCTCTATTTTGCATCTTGCTGCTAGTTTCTGACCTCTATTTTGCCCCTCTCTGCTCATTTTGCCGATGATTTTGCCTCTTTCTGATCACCCCTGACCCTTAGTTTGCCTCCTTCTGCTTGTTTCTGACTTTTTTGGCCTCTTGCTACTGGTTCCTGACCTCTCTCCTGCCTCTTTTTCCTACCATCTGAACAGGAAGAGGTTCTTAAGAACAAAAAGGAAAGCATCGTCTGGGAGGTTTTTTTCTATTACATAAGGAGAGAAAAAAGTTAATGCACACAAAGTTCCGTGCACTATTTGCCACAAAGTCCTTTCCAATGGCAGCAAGAAAATACATTCCTACAGTACATCTAGCATGTACAAACATTTAAGGACCATTCATGGTACTCGTTTGGCGAAAGCAGAAATGCAAGGGCTCAAAAAACAGCAAGGAAGTTCTGGTGCTGGGAATGATGAATCAGGTAGAGCTAACTATTGGTTAGAAGCTCAAAGTGTGTGTTTCAGAACCAAGGAAAAACATTTGTTTTTTATGAAGGCCCTCACCCACCAACCAAGTTGGTGGCATGCTTCATCATCGGGCCCCACCCAGGGCACCGAGTGTGCCTCGGGTGTGCTGCAACGTCTGCTTACAGCGGAGCGGATTTTGTTAAGTGAGTGTGTGGTGATGGTGTTAAGAGTGTAGGTTTAAAAACTGTTCTAAGGGTCCCAGTGTCCACAAGGGTAATTTTAATAATGGGCCCTTGGCCGTGTTAAAAGCAAGGCAGCGGATGTGTATGGAGGTGACTATGGGCTCCCACATCCAGTGTGGTCAACATGTTTTAGCCAGGCCATTCATTAAATCTGGCTTTCATCAGGACCTTATGTGAAGGGTGAATTAAAAAGGTGGTTTACAAAATATATTTAACCAGCTAAGTGACGCACTCGCTAAGGTGCGATATATGAAAGAGGATGATTTCCTCTAGTTTCGTACCTGTTTAGGGGTAAAAAACATAAAAAGAAACAGACAAACACACACATATGGAAATTAGCTTCAGATAAGACACGTTCAAGTTGTGTGACATCATACCGTCGTGCCGCGTCCTTTAATCAGAATTAAAGCGGAGGTGTAATGCGGTTCGTGTCGGAGCGTGGTTCATAATTATCGTGTAGATAATATGCGGTATTGTGCCATAAGTTCAATAGCGAAAAAATGCAGTGGCAATTGTGCGGCGGGAGACATGAAAACATTCTAATTCTTACTCTGGTATTGTTAGAGAGAAACATCATGAGTCTCGGGAGGGGGTCCAGCTTTTAGTCACACACTGGTGGTATTAAAAAGAAGGACATACAAGGCATGATAGTTACTCTGGTTACGAATATAGTCCCCGTGGTTTGGGACTAGATCGCAGTATCCCCCCGAGGGTTCCCCACTTACTTCATCACAGCTCGTGGCCCGCAATTCAAACCTACTTGGCCTGCACCAGGACTCCGTCGATAACGGTCCCGGGTTCCGGCGGGGTTTAAATATCCACCTTGTCCCACAGGTGAAAGCAATTCTCTGCCAGGCTCAAGCAGCATATGTGGAGGAGAAGTAAACACAAACAACAGACACAGAACTATGTGTGTGTAGCGTCATACTAGGTCCCGAGGTTGTCTTGGCGTGCGCCTGCAAAGTCAATGGAGGTATTTCAAGAAGTTAAAAATGTAAAAACGTAAAAAACTTAAAAAACGGTGTCAATGAGGATGTGGTGGCACCTGTTGTTTTATCAAAAGGGTTTTGAAACCTGGTGAAGGTGCCTATGAGGTCTCAGTAAGGGAACTGGGGCACAGGTTGGCTTAGTTCCGTGCCGCATGGGATCACGTTTTTCACATTCTTACGTGATAACAACCAGGCGCTTTTCAAACAATTCTCATCAGTTAACTACGAGTTCTGAGAACTACGAGAATGTAGTCTCTTTTCCCTTTCTCATAAACCCCAGATAGCGCATTACATAGTCGCTTAATTAGGATAGTCCCTTTATAGCGAACCTGCCAGCTTCTATCGCAGTATGTGGCTCTGAAAATTGCCCCATACCGGACCATGCCGGTAGAAGAAATTAACTTCTTGAAATACCTCCATGGCACAATACCGCATATTATCTACACGATAATTATGAACCACGCTCCGACACGAACCGCATTACACCTCCGCTTTAATTCCGATTAAAGGACACGGCACGACAGTATGATGTCACACAACTTGAACGTATCTTATCTGAAGCTAATTTCCATATGTGTGTGTTTGTCTGTTTGTTTTTGTGTTTTTTACCCCTAAACAGGTACGAAACTAGAGGAAGTCATCCTCTTTCATATATCGCACCTTAGCGAGTGCGTCACTTAGCTGGTTAAACATATTTTGTAAACCACTTTTTAATTCACCCTTCACATAAGGTCCTGATGAAAGCCAGATTTAATGAAAGGCCTAGCTGAATCATGTTGACCACACTGGATGTGGGAGCCCATAGTCACCTCCATACACATCCGCTGCCTTGCTTTTAACACTGCCAAGGGCCCATTATTAAAATTACCCTTGTGGACACTGGGACCCTTAGGACAGTTTTTAAACCTACACTCTTACCACCATCACCACACACTCACTTAACAAAATCCGCTCCGCTGTAAGCAGACGTCGCAGCACACCCGAGGCACACTCGGTGCCCTGGGGGGGGCCCGATGATGAAGCATGCCACCAACTAGGTTGGTGGGTGAGGGCCTTCATAAAAAACAAATGTTTTTTCCTTGGTTCTGAAACACACACTTTGAACTTCTAACCAATAGCTAGCTCTTTTTGATTTCTACATGTACCAAGGGGAAGTGAACTAGCCTATTTCTCATTCCTCTCTCTCTTATTGATACTCATTAATGATGAATCAGGAACATCATCTGCTGGCAAACAACTTTTAGGTGTTGCAAACACCATTCCTGAGTTTGGAAAGCTCATATTTTTTGCCTAAATGCTCTACCACCCTCAGTGTAGGCAAACAAGCTATGCAAACTACCAGTGCACATAGCTGTTAATTTTATTTTGAGTTGTAGCACACTTTCTGTTTTTGTGCGCTTGTTGTCTCAAAGGATGTTCTGTATTTTTGCCAAGAAAAAAAACACCCAAAAAATTCAAAATGGTTAAAAATCCCCCAAAAATGTAATTGGTTCTTGTTAGAACCACCTATTCCAGTTTAAGAAAGAAAATGTATATATTAAATGTACAGTTGTGAGAGTGAGAATGTATGTTGTTATGTCTATTACTATGTTACTGAGTGTTTAAATTAGTATATGGTTGTGTTAGTGGTTCAATATGTGAATGAGTGATTGTATAAGAGGCTGTATGATTAACTGAGCACAATTGTAATGATTGTATAGGTGCATGAGTGGATGTATGAACGACTATATGGGTGAGTGAGTGTATGAGTGGCTGTATCAGTGAGTAAATGTGTGTGTGAGTACCTGTATAGTTTAATTAAAGGGTGCATGTTTACCTGTATGGGTGGCTGAATTGATGTGTGAATACTTGTATGAGTGGTTTAGTGTGTGTATGAGTGACTGTATGGGTGAGCAATTGCATGTGTGAGTGTCTATATGAGTGAGTGAAAGCCTGTATGAGTGGCTATATGGATGAGTGAGAGGGTAGAGGAGTGGCTGCATGAGTGAGTTCGTGAGTGTGTGAGTAACTAAATGGGTGAGTGAGTGGCTGTATGAGTGAGTAGGTATGTGAGTGACTGTATGGGTGAGTGAGTGGCTACATGAGTGGTAATATGGATGAGTGAGAACTTGCATTAATGGCTGTATGGGTTAGTGAGTTGGTGTCAGAATGACTATATGTCTGAGTGAGTGTGTGAGTGGCTGTATGAGTGAGTGCTTGTATCAGTGAGTAAGAGGGTATGTGAGTGAGTGTATGGGTGAGTAAGTTCATGTATGAGTGGCTGTATGGGTGGGTGAGTGAGTGGGTGTGTGAGTGGCTTCATGAGTGAGTGAGAAGCTGTGTAAGTAGCTGTATGAGTGAGCAAAACAACATTGGTGGTCAGCAGCGAGAAATAGGACTTGCATTTGTGCCTAACATACAGTGATTGGTGTACTAGCATAGTGCAGACCCTTACGCAACCACAAATACTTATAATAAAATACCACCTGACATACAACTGAATAAATAATTATCACACATTCAATGCATACAGAAAGGGAAAAGAATCACCAGGGCAAGGCAAAAAACTCCAACTCATAGGGTCTAAAAAATGTCACTATGAATGTCAAACACACAAATAACAATAAAACATATGAATTATAACATTTATTAAAATTGCTCAAGCATATAAAATCATCATTGATATAATACAATATTAGATCTTTGTGCAAAATACATATACCTTTCTATGTGCAAACTACAATTCCTATGACAATTAATCCTGCCTACATTTAAAATACATTTAATACATCCATTTTATAATATAAAAACATCTTCTTAGAACATCATCATAAAAGACATGTAAATGGACAATAACACCAAATCCTCTTACAAAGAGAAACAAAAGTGGGAGAAAATATCGGTAAGAATAAATCTTTTCTTATCACAGAAGGCAAACCATTGGTGAAAAAGGTACTAATCCATAAAACTGTCCTTCACAACTCCCGGTTGCACCTATATAAAGCATTGACGCGTTTCGGTGGACATAGTTTGTTCAAACACCACCTTCTTCAGGACTATGATAACTCCCGCTGGATTAAATATCTTCCCGTGATTTCAGATCAACCTTTCCCAACTGGGTTATATAGGCATCAATTTCTCCTTGATGTGTACAGGCTTTCAAAGAACCATCAGATGAGTCTATTGTGATGTTTTTGATAGGACAGTCACTGAAGCTGCTCGGGATTGGATGACAAACTTCGCAGACTCACGGGATTGATCTTGACATCAAGACATTTGGTACTGGCAGTGTAAAAATTTAAAAAGTTGAATGTGACAACTGCAAGATTGAAACTGAGAAGGGGGACAGTGTTCTGCAATCAGTAAAGAGCCATCACATTTATGTGCGAGCTAAAGGAGGCAAAATTGTTGGCCGTGGAACACTTAATGGGAATTTGGATATTCGTGCATCAGAGAAAAGTACTGTGTATCTGGATAAGCTGCAAGGGACCTTTGTTAACATTTGTACAGAAGATGGTCTGCTGAAAGCAGAGTATCTTTATGCAGAGTCTTCTCTTCTGTCATCAACTGCTGGCGACATTGCTCTGGGCAGTGTACTTGGTGACGTAACAGTTGAAAGCCAGCACGGAAACATCACAATAGACTCATCTGTTGATTTTATATGCTTGAGCAATTTTAATAAATGTTATAATTCATATGTTTTATTGTTATTTGTGTGTTTGACATTCATAGTGACATTTTTAGACCCTATGAGTTGGAGTTTTTGCCTTGCCCTGGTGATTCTTTTCCTTTCTGTATGCATTGAATGTGTGATAATTATTTATTCAGTTGTATGTCAGGTGGTATTTTATTATAAGTATTCGTAGGAGAAATTTTGTTTGACAATTGTCTCTCTGGTGCCTCTCTCCTTCGGATTTTAGAGGCCCCTCTCATCTGATTTTATATTTATACCTTACGCAACCACATACAGTTTTATTCTGTTTTCTGGTATCCTTCTGGATGTATTTTTGATACTCAGACTCTGAATAGCTGATTAGCTTGACAAAATGGAAATCAACTTTTCTGACCTGTACATCTACGCAATGAAGGAGATAAAAGCCTTTTGCAAGGAGAGGGGGTTGCCTGTGGAAAGAGGATCCATAAGGAGGGACCTTGAGGCATGCATGTATTCTTATGAGGTCACACTTTGGGAAGCAACACTACCAGATGATTCTGAGGAGAACTTCTCTGTCAGTAAGGGAGAAACAAAGAAAAATGTGTGGCTTCTAGCTGTTGTACAGAGGCTGAGAGAGTTTGACCAGGAACTCAAGAGGAAATGTGTGTAGCTCAAGAACTGAGCTTGGCTGGGCAGGAGGTGGAGTCCAGCTCAGTTGGTGGCAGCAAAAAGGTGTTATTTAGTGCTAAGGGAAAAGTACACACACCAAGAGATGTTCAGGTGGTTCATGTTTAAGAGGTAGCTCCAGTGGTGCGCAGTGTCCCTGAGGTGGATTGGGGAACTGGCAGAGGGGATCATATTCCTAGTGGTGGGACAGACACTCTACTGACTCTAGATGAGAGGTGCAGGGAGAGGGGTTCCCCCATGGTAGAAGTCCTGGTATGTGAGTGTGGAGACCTCCCAGAAGCGTGTGGGTTGAGTGACAGGGACAGTCAGACACATTCTTGCCAGTCTGAGGAGAGTGATGTTGGGTACTTTTGCGGGGCACTGGATGGTGAGGCAAAGAGTAGCTTGTTAACACGTGTGTGGGGCTGTGTGATTCAATTGTTGGAGAGCATATTTGAAGTCCCTGTTTTCAAGAGCTATGCCAACACCTGATGGAGTGTGAGTTCTCTGATCCCATGGAGCTCGCACCAGAGACAGACCTATTGGTGGATTCCAGAGGGTCTGAGGAAGCATCTGAGGGTGATCCTGAAGGAGGTGGCTCAGGTTTTCCCTGACCAAGTGAGGTAGGGTAAGGTTGTGGTAGTCTAGATAGGTCCCAGCATAGTGGGAGGGGTGTAGGGTCCCATGTCCTGTCATGGAGGAGAAGGAGTGGGAGTGGGCTGTGTCCAGAGGTTCCCAAAACCCAGTCTCTAGGCCTGGTTGGTTTCATGAGGGAACACCAGGAGGGGGGCCTGGTCTGTAACGGGAGGGCATTCCCTAAGAGAAATCCAAAGGTGTCAGGTGAGCTGGGGGCGGCTGTAACAAGCGTCCCACCAGTTCTGGTGTCTGGTAGCACCTCTCCAGTTGGGAGGGTGCAAGAGTCCAGAGAGAGGCGTGAGGGTGGACACAGTCCCCAGTAGCCAGTGGGTCAGGGGTTACCAGCTCTGAGGTCAGTGTATCCCAGGATTTACCCTGGTGAGGCAACTTATGGCCTGGGGGGTCTTTATGCTCTGTCAAGTAGACAGGAGGCTGGAGACCTGTGCCAGGCAGACTCTTGCACAACTCATTAGGAGTGTGTTTCCCTTGGGGGTTGGTGTAACCACCTGGAAGTCCTGGGTTGCCAGGCACAGGTCCATCCTAAAGGGTGCAGACCCTGGGTTGGAGGGCCAGGTTCAGCGTGTCTCCCCTGACCTGGAGGAAGGGGAGACTGCTAACAGTGCCCCTTCCTGTTTGTCTTGTGGGGACACTGCTCCAGGTGGGAGGGTGCAGGGCCTCAGTGGGGGGGCAGGAAGAGGGCAGCCTCACCCCTGACCCCTGCCCAGCCTAAGGGTACAGACCCTGGGCTGGGATACCAGTTGCAAGATAGCACTCCTGAACTGGTGGGTGAATTGTGCAGGACACCATCCACAGATGCCCTGGCAATTCTGGAATCTGGGGGTACAGCTCCAGGTGGGAGGGTGCAGAGCCCCAGGAAGGAGGACCGGGTGTGGGAAAGCCCACCCCAGTCTCTAGTCCAGTTGCTGTGTATAAACCCTGGGCTGGTGGGCCAGTGTCAGGATACCATACCTTACCTGGCAGGAGGGAGAGTGGAAAATAGGTGCCATGCACCAGGGGATACCGCTCCCACTCTCTGACACCACAGAGGTTGGAGAGCCCTGAGAGGCATAAGGCCTGTGACTTCCTGTTCTGGTGAATAGAGTTCCCCCTGGGGGGCAGGAGTCATACCCCAGAGTGTGGACTGGGCCACACCACTCTGTTGGCCCTGTGGGTATTATCTACTTGTGGGGACACACCTCTGAGCACACTAAGGTTAGGTGCTGAACAGATGGGATCCCCAGGGGAGAAAGAGGGTTCCCCATGGGTCGCTTATTGGGCCATGAGAGTATGGACAGAGGGATCCAACTAGGTTCAGCAAGGCATAGAACCAGATCATCCCCCGCTGTTGTGGGCCAGGTCTAGGTTCTATCGCCTAAAGCAGGGAAATCCATCAAGGGATTGATTAGTCAATCTGGCTTTAGACTGGAAGGGGTAAGTGTTATACCTGGCTTTTCCAGCGGGTTTATCCCCAGAATTTTTGCTTTTGGGCCTCCTGTTTTTGACCCTGTTTTTGTTGGTTTTCAGACTCTGGGCACTTTACCACTGCTGATAAGTGCTAACGTTCATATGCTCTTGGTGTAATTTGTTATTATGGATTGGTGTTTCCATGATTGGCTTGCTTGACTTACTACTAAGTCCCTAGTACAGTGCACTGTTTGTGCCCAGGGCCTGTAAGCCAAATGCTGCTAGTGGGCCTGCAGCACTGATTGTGCCACCCACCCAGGCACCTTTCTGCGTGCAGTCTCTACTGCCATGTCGACCTGGCAAGTGCACCCACTTGCCAGGCCATAACCTTCACTTTTATTGCAAGATGATTTTTATATTGTGTGTTTGAAAATACCACTTTTAGAAAGTGGGTATTTTCTTGCTTAGCCATCCTGTGTGCCTCTGCTGGTTTGTGGATTGACTGTCTGGCTTTGAAGTGACAGGGGCTGGGGATGTGCATTCACTGTAGACAGCCACTGGGGGGGGGGGGGTTGAGGTGTGTCCTGCCTTTCCTGGATGAGTCAGAGCTGGACTGTATAGACCTGGGCTGCATTTTGAGTAGGGGGAGGAGATTTCCTTGCACCTGAATGGGTATGGTCTGCCTCACACAACGCTGTCTCAGCCTCCTGCCGAGAAGCTGGGCCAGAGAGGACAGAACTGGTTTTCACTGAGCACAGAGCCACCAGAGAGCAAAGGAAAATCCTGTATAAATATTGGGGCCAGATCCCAGAACTATAGAATACATCTGGATGCAAGAGGAACCTTTGCCAAGGAGAAAAGCTGGGAAAGCTGAAGGAGAAGTACTGCCCCTTTGCTGCGTGTTGTTTGGGGTTGGCCTACAGTGGCTGTTTATGCCAAGGAGACTTTGCTGTGTGCTGTGTATCCTGCTTGAAGAAGATCTCCAAGGGCTTGAAGTAGAGCTTGCCTCCTTTTCTGAAGTCTCAGTGACATAAAGACTTCACCACCAGCTCCCCTGAACTTCCTTGCTGGGAGTTTTGACCTTCCAAGAGGTGCGTGTTCCTGTGTTGGGCCTTTGGAGGTTGTCCCTGCTACTGGGAGCTAGAAAAGAGATGCAACTAAGGAAGCACAACACATCCGCACCCGTTTCCGACACATAGACGCCATGCCACTGAAGAAACCAACAAACCGCCTGCCCACGGCTGGAGAAATTGCTGCATGCCGAATCCCGTGGACTGATCTCCAAAGTCCAAGATTACCACACCAATTCCAATGCAGGGCCTGCTGTGTGACTTCAAGAACTGACACATTGTGGGATTGTAGCTGGAGACATCAACGCCGTGCCATTCCTGCCACCACTGCATCAAGAACCGAACCGTCCCCAAATCCCGACACATCGCACTGGGGCGCCAAGTCTACATCAAGGCTGGGGCTGCAGTAAGAAACCGACGCATCACCTTCCCGCATAAAGTGTATCCCCCTTACCCTGACCAGGAAGAAGGGTCCCTACTTGGACAAAGGTTCAAACCATTGCAAACTAGAGACCCCCATTTCTAAGAGTGGCTCTGTCACTGGCTGCATTGGTGTGTGTGTGGGTGTGTCAGTTGGTGTATGGGTGAGTGAGTGGGTGTGAGACTGACTGTATATGTGAGTGAGTGGGTGCATGGGGGACTGTATCAGTAACTGCAAGGGTGTGTGAGTGGAGTATCAGTGAGTGAATGGGTATATCAGTGGCTGTTTGAGTGGAGTGGGGGTGTGATCTACTCTATGAATGAAGTAGTGGGTGTTTGAGTGGCTGTATGACTGAGTGACTGCTTGTGTGAGAGACTGTATGGGTAAGTGATTGGTTGTGTGAGTGCCTGTATGAATAGGTGACTGAATGATTGAATGAGTTATTGTGTGATTGACTGTAAAAGTGCTGTATTACGCTGAAAGTTTTAATTTCAAAATAGGCAAAAGCAACATATGGGAATCTATGGCAAGAGCATGTTATGCTTAAAAACTCTCTTCATGGATATCTCTAAGCAATATGTCTGTGGTAGAATAAGTGTTTTGAGACATCCAACAAGGTTCAACTGCAGCCGCTACTAAACAAAACAAAGAACATAAAATTATGTTAGTGCTTCATCTTCAAAATTACAGAAACATAACAATACACATTACTTATACTGTAACACTTTATCACAATTTAATAAAAGTATCATTTTCACTTTTAAACTGTTTTTAGCTTTCATAATTCTTCTCCATAAATGGTGGTCTGTATGAAACATCATCCAATGGGGAAAAAAAATCAATGGATTTAAAAAAAAAAAAAATCTGCACAGTAGATCACTACAAATAAGTGACACTATACATTGCACTCACTACAATTAATTAATCAGTTGCTTTTTCTGAAGTTACTACAGTAATGTTAAAAATATTTCTCAAATTATTATATCTGGTACAATATTACAAATAGATATATAGAACTCTTCCATTTTTTTAATCCTTTTGAAAACATCACCCCTTGTAGGCCACATGATGTTTAAAATGTTGATGAACCATATAAACAAAATCCCATACTGTAGTTGTTTTCCACAAACAGTACATAGAAATGGTTAAAGAAAAAAAGGGGTCATTTTTTGGTTTCAAAGACTGTTTTTACTTAAAAAATTAAGTCTTCTGTAATTAGATTATGTCCATTAAGATTCAGACTTTAATTAGACAGTGTGGTATTTAGATGTGGTATTAACTCCTTTGTGGAAGATAAAATGGCTGTTGAAGTTTGAAGAAATAGTTAAAAACATTACCCCCAAGAGGCCAAATAATATCTAAAAGACTGATGAACCACATAGAAGAAAATCTTTATACTACTTTTTTATCCAGAATTCCTCCTTAGAAATTTGATTGAAGAAAGAAAAGAAAGAGTTTGGTAGTTTGAAAGGAAGTTTGGTTTGAATTTTAGGTTGATCTCATTACATTCCATCCATCCAGTTTCACTTTTTAAATAGACAGTGTAGAGTCCAGTGGTTGGAATAATTCCTTTGTGAAAGATGATAGCACAAGTAGTAAAAGTTCTTCTGAGAAAGATATTTGTCCAGCTTTGATGTTTGTAATTTGAATTTCCAATTTGGAACTCTGCATCGTTGTAGTATTACTATAATGTATTTCCCCGTTGTTGTTACCATTAACGTAAACATATAATCTGATCTGCACTTTGGGCTGGCCATATTTTGGTTAGTCTTCTTCAGCAATTTGTCAAAAGACACTGTTTTGGAATCTGGTAATGTTAAATAGAGAAAACGCTTAAATTTATGTAAGTGGTAGATGAATAATCGCAATCATGGTTCCATGTGTAACTCAGTCCAAATAAATCATCAATATTTATCAGGCCTGGGTGTGAAATTCCACTCCCCTTGTGGAGTTTATGTTGTTTTTTTCCCACTCTTCGCTACACGTCACACACATAGTTCCCAAAAATTCTGCTCCATGTAGCAGAACCAAGTTTTTTCCTTACTCGCACTCGTCAATGTTAAGTTGGCAAGCACGAGCGGGGAAAATCTTAATCCAGATCACCTCCTGACAGGATTGTTCAATACAGGCAGTCGCGAATGGCTGCTACCGCTCACGTTGAGAAACCTTCCCTTCGCGTTGTGGAAGCTGCCGCTCAAGTAAAACATCTAATCGAGCGGCAGAAACATACAGCGGTCTCTTGCACTGCACATGGTGCAGTTCACGCTGATTTTCCAGTGCAGGGCAAACACCTGCCACTCAAAATCAGCGTGAACGGTGTAGGAAGGTGGAATCTGACTATATGGTTGCCCCCACTTTTTTCCTGGTGGTTTGCGGGTTTATGACTTAGTTGGACTGGGATCCTGCTATTCAGGGCCCCAGTCTATCTGCTTCCTCTATAAAATGGTTTCCATGTGCCTTAGGCACATCTCTGATTGGAATCTGGAGTGCCCTTATAAGTCCCTAGTATATGGTATACTATGTACCCAGGGCATAGGTACCTCAGAGGCCTGCCAGGGGCTGAAGCATGTATTATGCCACCCCTGGAAGGCCAGCCAAAATGACACCACAGGTCTGCTACTGCAGCCTGAGTAAGGTGGTGCCTGCACCCCTTACAGTGGTATAGGCTACCTATATCACTACCATTGCACACACATATAAACCTATAAGTCACTCCTATGGCAGGCCTTGACAATCCTGACGGCACAGTGCTTGGTTTTCATGTGAGAGGGTGCCCCTGCATGAGCAGAGCCCCTCTGCAGCATTTGGAGTACCTCCTCTGATGCTGTTTGCAGTGCAGCCTGACCATATACTCTTAAGTGCATTATAACCTCGCGTTAAATGCTAACTTTGGGATGGCTGCACGGAAACATGTTGTGTTTGGTGTCAAACATCTTGGAATACTACCCCCCTGCCAGCTCTGGCGGCGGGGGTAGCATTCCACCCTTCTAGAGGGAGAGACATGTGCCAACCAGCATACCCGGTATTAACTTTACAGAGCCCTGGCATCACAAAATGGATGCTGCAGCCACAGCCACGGGTCTGGCCTCCTGCTGCTGACCGAAACTCCAGCAGGGGAGGCCTGGACAATAGGTTTCCTGTTGCAGGGAGGTGTAACCACCTCCCAGACAGGCTGATGTGTATTGGGGCTGGGTGGGTGCACTCTCAATGTGCTTTGAAGTCCAGCACTGGGGGCATATTTGGTGTCCCTGTGCATACCCCAGTTGTGCAGCATTCCGTCCATCATCTTGTGTGTTTTGCATTTCGCCCTATGTGGGAAGGGTATGCCCAGACGTGGGTCCCATGCTCACTACGCCACTGGAGTCAAGCTATCCTGGCTGATGAAGGCTGATAGCCTGAAACCGGTCCTAGGATGCTTGATTCCGGTCCAGGGAAGACATGGCTTGGCAGTTTGGTCTGGACTGTTCCCATGAGGCACAGGGTCAAGACTGATTTGCATATGGCTATGTCTGAACTGGGGTGGCGTGGTGAAGCAAAATAACGATGGATTAAACCCAGATCTGTGACTGGGGGTGAATGTTTGCCAATGTGCAGCATTCCGTCCATCATCTTGTGTGTTTTGCATTTCACCCTATGTGGGAAGGGTATGCCCAGACGTGGGTCCCGTGCTCACTACGCCACTGGAGTCAAGCTATCCTGGCTGATGAAGGCTGATAGCCTGAAACCGGTCCTAGGATGCTTGATTCCAGTCCAGGGAAGACATGGCTTGGCAGTTTGGTCTGGACTGTTCCCATGAGGCACAGGGTCAAGACTGATTTGCATATGGCTATGTCTAAACTGGGGTGGCGTGGTGAAGCAAAATAACGATGGATTAAACCCAGATCTGTGACTGGGGGTGAATGTTTGCCAATGTGCAGCATTCCGTCCATCATCTTGTGTGTTTTGCATTTCGCCCTATGTGGGAAGGGTATGCCCAGACGTGGGTCCCGTGCTCACTACGCCACTGGAGTCAAGCTATCCTGGCTGATGAAGGCTGATAGCCTGAAACCGGTCCTAGGATGCTTGATTCCGGTCCAGGGAAGACATGGCTTGGCAGTTTGGTCTGGACTGTTCCCATGAGGCACAGGGTCAAGACTGATTTGCATATGGCTATGTCTGAACTGGGGTGGCGTGGTGAAGCAAAATAACGATGGATTAAACCCAGATCTGTGACTGGGGGTGAATGTTTGCCAATGTGCAGCATTCCGTCCATCATCTTGTGTGTTTTGCATTTCACCCTATGTGGGAAGGGTATGCCCAGACGTGGGTCCCGTGCTCACTACGCCACTGGAGTCAAGCTATCCTGGCTGATGAAGGCTGATAGCCTGAAACCGGTCCTAGGATGCTTGATTCCGGTCCAGGGAAGACATGGCTTGGCAGTTTGGTCTGGACTGTTCCCATGAGGCACAGGGTCAAGACTGATTTGCATATGGCTATGTCTGAACTGGGGTGGCGTGGTGAAGCAAAATAACGATGGATTAAACCCAGATCTGTGACTGGGGGTGAATGTTTGCCAATGTGCAGCATTCCGTCCATCATCTTGTGTGTTTTGCATTTGACAATCCTGACGGCAGAGTGCTTGGTTTTCATGTGAGAGGGTGCCCCTGCATGAGCAGAGCCCCTCTGCAGCATTTGGAGTACCTCCTCTGATGCTGTTTGCAGTGCAGCCTGACCATATACTCTTAAGTGCATTATAACCTCGCGTTAAATGCTAACTTTGGGATGGATGCACGGAAACATGTCGTGTTTGGTGTCAAACATCTTGGAATTCTACCCCCCCGCCAGCTCTGGCGGCGGGGGTAGCATTCCACCCTTCTAGAGGGAGAGACATGTGCCAACCGGCATACCCGGTATTAACTTTACAGAGCCCTGGCATCACAAAATGGATGCTGCAGCCACAGACACGGGTCTGGCCTCCTGCTGCTGACCGAAACTCCAGCAGGGGAGGCCTGGAAAATAGGTTTCCTGTTGCAGGGAGGTGTAACCACCTCCCAGACAGGCTGATGTGTATTGGGGCTGGGTGGGTGCACTCTCAATGTGCTTTGAAGTCCAGCACTGGGGGCACATTTGGTGTCCCTGTGCATACCCCAGTTCAAACTGGCTCAGGGGCTTCCAGCCCCTGCTCTGGCACGAAACTGGACAAAGGGAAAGGGGTGTAACCACCCCTCTGCCCTGACCCTCCCATAGGTGGGTCCCCAGAGTATGTCCAACCCCCTAACTTGGTATAAGTATGGGACCCCAGTCCTTAGGACTTTAGATTTACCTGGACAAAACTCTGATACAGAATCCTGGACCTTCGACGCTCTACTTTAAGATTAGAGGACTGAAGAATCTCCCTTGGGGCCAAGGAGTGACTCCCCTGCTTGGCAGGCACCAACGAAGCAATTGTCCGGTCTGCATCGCTGAAGCTCCCGCCGGATGCCGAAGTCTTTGCATCACCAGAGGTGGATTTCCAGACTTCACCAAGGCTGCCCTGAGTCCCCAGCAAAGCTGAGGCCCATAGCTGTCGTGGGTAACGTGGAACCGTGACCCCTGGACATCGAGCGTATTTGCAAGTGCATCCTCTTCCTGGTCTCCCACAAAGTTGTGCTTTGGGCTCCGAGTAGCCCCTGCCTCCAACACCGACTGCACTGAAGATCACTGGCCTCCACTCCACGAGTGTCCCGTGAGCCAGCTCTAAGTGTGTCCACTCGAGGCTCCTTTGCGGTCGCTAGTCTGTTGGCTAGTGGGCCCTCCGGAAGGCCAATATTCTTCTGCTTGGGTTTCCTTGGTTGCTCAAGGTGTGCCCTGACGTACCCTCGCTGGGTGAGTCCTTCAGATCTTGCTGGTCTGCACCACCGTCCTTCTTCTATTTCCACGAGACTTGCTGTTGCCAAGGCTTGTTGGGTCCAATCCGGTCGCCGACACCTCAGCAATCGACAGACGTCATGGCACAGCTCGAATCCAGCTCCTGGTCATCGTCGATGCCTCCTGGACCTCATGGCTGAAGAGTCAAGACGACCGTCAACCTACCTGAAGCACCCGACTTCGGTGGGCATCCGCTCATCGCCTTCCTGGTCACTGGCTAGTGACCCAGACTCTGTCCCCTCTGCTTTCAGGTTCTTCAGATCTTTGATCCACCTTTGGATCCACCCTAACACTTTCGACTTGGCCGCCAGCAGCACTTTGCAGCAGATCGCCATTGAAACCGACGACGAAACCCGACCCCGAAAGACACCTATGCACCCGGCTTCCCTGGGTGAGGTAACTCGAGTACTCCGGTGCTCCCGTGGGTATAGACTCTAGAACAACCCAGTTCTAAAGGGGTTTGCTCCAAGTCCTCCTCTAAGTGTCCCTTTTCTTTAAAATTCCAACCGCGACTTTCCCCATAGAAGTCAACGGCGATTCGCGGCTGTGTTCTCACACTGTACGCGTCCCCCGTGGGTCCCCTGTGTCACTACCTTGGGTGGTTCCTTGTGGTCCAAGCACTTCTACAGGCTCTATGCCTTGTGTCTAGCCCAGTCGTGGTTCTTATACCACTTTATTGGTATATGGTTTGGTACGCCCCTAGGGCTCAAACGTGTATTTGTGCTATTACTGTTGATAAAAACTTATGTACTTGAACTCTAGCCTCATAAAGAGACTAGAGGGGTGTGTTTAGCAATAAATACATATATTTTGAATATATACCTGGTGTGGTCCTCTTTCATTTGGTCACTCAAGAGATTATAGACTGGTAAAACAAGCTGCATTACATTCCTTCAAGACTTAGCCTGAAGGCTGCTCTCCATAGCTACCACTAGGATAGCTTTCAATAAAGGTTGTCTTTAACCTATCTCCAATAAGGGGTTGTTTGGACTGGTGCAAGGTGCCCACTATAATTAGTGGACAGCATATACCAGGCCAACTTCTCACAAACGGCACAACCTAACGCGCTCCGCTGCTTGCAGAACTCCGCTTAGCATGGAACAGTCTTTGGGTCACTTCGCAGAGTTCCGCTACTCTGCCCAGACCTAAATTTACATCTTCTTCTTCTAAAACTCCAAACATAACCATAATAAATTCTTGTGTCTGTTGTCGACTGTTTAGAGTAAACATTACTGATCCACTACATATATCTAAAAGATCTAGAATACCTGAAGCAGAATTTTTCACAATTCTGTCAGTCAGTAAACGTTGGAGCAAGTGAAACAGTGCAGAACACAATCTTTTATCAGTTTTTTTTTATTTGGTTCACTAAATGTGGTAAATGAAACAGTACTTTGAGAACAACTATTGCATAGCAGTTGACACCTGATCTGTTTTCCAACTGGTAACCTACAATAACTCTGCCATTTTTTAATTTTCTCTTCTTAACAGATTCTACTTTGTCCTTGTGTCCTTTCATTTCTTCAGTATCTGTACACTCTTTTGTTATCTTTTGCTTTGGACAGATTATCCATTTCTCTTAAACAGGGTATTGGCTTAAATGAGGAGTGTATACAGTTCTTAACTGACTGTACCCTCTTACACAGCTTGCATCTACACTGAATTTCTTATCATCAAAATCAATCAAAAACAAACTGGACAATGTTCTAACTCGCGACAATGCTACATATGACATTCCTTTTTAAATACAGTCCTTCCAATGTAAACAAAAGCTGCATCTGCACTTAAACCTTGTGATATATGGACATTTACAGCATACGCTAGAGAAAGTGGGCACTGTGGGTGCCGCACACATAAGTCTTTCACTAGCAAAAAACGTACAATACATCGGCCAAACTGCTTCACACAATCAATCTGATTACATTTTATGGGTAAGTATTTAACCTCATCTCTATTCGGAAAATTAATGAAATCAATAACTTTACCCATTCCACCATTTACTAACCCTTCTTCAACATTTAAATTTCTTGAATCTTCTTGCACACGAGTAAACGCATTTCTAATACTTCAGTCCTGGATACAGACTTCTCCAAAGTATTCAATTTTGCTTGTAGTTTTTCTGTTAGCAGTGTTGTTAGTCCCTAATGTTCCATTTTATTGACAGCTGTAAGTTCCAAAATCTCTTCTTTCTCCAGTTTTAGAAATTGTTAGTTGAAGTCAGAGCACTCTTTCAGTGTAGGCATTACACAGACTATGGATTTCTGTTTTTTAATGAAATTGTACATTAGTTCTGCTGCTCTAATATTAGATGGAAATAGTTTCTTGAGGAGTCGACTTTCCACGGCACGTTTTTCATCATTTGTTTGAACTCCTATTCTAATGTCCTTACAAATATTTCCATTCTCTCCATCAGATGCTTGACGTATATTTTTCACTAGCTACTTGTATTTAAAGTGTAACCAAAAATTAACATTGCTAATACTCCCTAGAGAATTTCTTGTTTCATTATGGACAAGTGTTTTAAAAACAGGATGTCCTTTTACAGGGGTAAGTTGCACTAGATCACCAAATACAATCAGTTTTTAAGAAAACACTGACCGGTTTTGAGCTCTAACGCTAAATGAGTGAAACTAATAGTCAAAAATATGGTTGATTGATCATGGAGTTATTCAATATCTTTGTATCAAAAGGCATTCTTCACAGGCCAACACATGTTTCACGACTATAAGTCACTTTATCAGGGCCATGTCAGCCATGTTTCACAATTGATGTTTAATAAACCAGTCAGTGTTTCCTTAAAATTCGCACAGGACTGGTGGGTGTTGTCCTATATTTTCTTATGATGTATGTGTCAAACCGTTCAGAGAGACTATTTTCCCGTTTTCTTCTATTTTTGTAGCAAATACAATCAAATGCTTTCCTCCAAACAGCACATCATAGTTTCTTCCCAAAATCTGCTGCATTCTTATGTGCATGAAAGCAAGCATTAAGTTGGATACCATGCTGACCTCATCAATGATTAAAAGCTTCAGTTTCTTCATTACTGGTAATACCTCAGGGCAAGCTTCACCAGATAATGCCTGGTATTCCAGTTTATCATCATGTGAAACAAGTAGCATTAGTAGGCAATATAAAGTAATACCTTTAATGTGATGTGCAGCTAATCCTGTTGGTGCTGTTACTACACATGACAAATTTGATTCTGTAGTCTTCTGTGGATAACCAGTCAAAACTTTAATTAGGAAGCTTTTTCCACTGCCAGCTTGACCACTGATGTATAGTAATATTAGTTTGTATGAAGAACATTCACACTGTTTTCTCTCGTGGAGAAATCGGTGCTCAATTTTATCTTTAACTTTGTTGTAAATTTCTTTTTGTTCATTGTTCACTGTTCTACCAAGTGTCCGAAATCCACAGTTTCCTTTCTTCCTTGCTGCATTGCAGTCTCCACCTAATTCATAGCTATAGCTGCTTCATTTTGAATAATTGGTTCTCCAAGAGGATCTTGACTCACTTGTGCAGATCTTTGGCTGCTTTGTACACTCTTCTTGGCTATCTCAGCAGCAATGGCTTCTTCCTGTTCAATCTCATCTTTCAACATTTGCAAGAAAGTTGGAAAGACTGAACACTCAATGCAGTCTTTCACAGCATTGAAAGAGTCTTCGTAACAGTCTTAGTGTCCGAGGAAATCTGATTCAGCAGGCCATGGCTTGAATAACTGCAAAAGTGTTAAGTAGAACACATCAATCTCTAGGGTTTGGCAACTAAGGTTTCGGTGGTTAAGTACATTCCCTCTGTTGTGCCTCACCAAACAACCGTCACATCCAAGTACTGAATATCTTCCTTCTTCCATGTTTTTAGTTACATTACTTCTGTATGAATAATGCTGAAGTACTTCATAGAGACACATGTTTTGAAGATGAGGACTCCTTCTTGGGTAGTATGTATCCTGCATGTTACTTTTCAGAATGCCTCTATGTTTGGGATCAAATTCTGCAAGGTACTGTATTTTTGGGAAAGACTTTAGTGCTCTATTGTGACTGCTTGCAAGGCTTACCCACACAACTCCTCTTGACTTGGAGAACATACTAGCTGAGCTCAACCTGTCCAAGCATTCATAGGATCCTATTTCCCCATGGGAAAGCATTTTTCAACCAAAAATTTAAATTCTTTTGGTAAGACTCTATTCTTTAGAAATCTCCTCCCACAACTCTTTCATCTGTGTCTTCTCTGATTTTGTTATATATGAATTTACATAGCAAGCAACATCGATGGAGTTGTCTGCAACAAATTGTAGATCCATATTTGCATTCCACATCTTCAGAATCATAGGGTTGTAGTCATTGATATACTTGGAAGCCTCTGTTCTGCTAATGTTGTATGTATTTTGTGGTAATTTCCATGCCATTGTATGTCTAACTACAGAAAAAAAGTGGTTCACTCTTCCTTCTGAGATGACAGGTTGTGGGAATCCAAAATGACATCTTGTGTAAAAGTTTCCTTTGCATTTGTATTTTCGACGACAGTACTTCCCACATCTATGAGTTTGAAACTGTAGAAGTTGTTGTCTCAAGCTCGTCTGCACCATCCTTTGAGATTGTGCATGTCACATATTGTTGTATGAAAGACAAGACCGACTCATCAGTGTCTGTTCCAAATTTCAGTGTATCTTTTACCCATAAGAACATGTGAATATGTGGGCCACCTCTTGCTTGGTTCTCTTTGTGCCAAAAGAAATCAGTTACTTCACAAAGTGAGGGATTTGTTTTGTTGCAGATGAAAGACTTCATGGCTTGACACCTGTAGTTGAAATATCTGCAAACATTTGCAGGGTTCAAAGAGCAAAGTTATTCTGCTGTCTTCAGATTCAGTCTGGCTGATGAGGGGTGTTACCCCGAAACCGGTCACAGGATGCTTGTTTCCGGTCCAGGGAAGACCTGGCTTGGTAGTTCGGGCTGGACTGTTCCAAAAAGGAACAGGGTCAAGACTGATTTGCATATGGCTGGGTCTGAACTGGGGTGGCGAAGTGAGCTAAAGAATGATGATGGATTCAACCCAGATCTGTGACTGGGGGTGAGTGACTGAAAAGTTTCAGCGCTCCGTCCATCATCTCCTTGTGGTTGCTTTGTTCGCCCTAAGTTGGCAGGGTATGCCCAGACGTGGGTCCCTTGCTCACTTTGCCACTGGATTCAAGCAGGTCATCCCAGACATACTCAGCACAACTGAGTGTTAGAAACAAAGCAGGTACTCCTAGGATTCTCAACATGCATTTGAGCTCACCATGACAATGATACCAATACTCGTTGATACCACGTTGGCCCATCATTCGATTAATCAGGTTGTATTCTAAGTGTTGATCTTTTCGTTGAACTTTCTCAACAAATTCCCTTGATGAGAGATTTTTCAACTTCACTCCTGTTTTGAGAATGTAATTTACTACATAAGATAACCCTGACAAGTCGCTTTCAAATAGTAGATGAACTATATAGGGAATACACTGGTGAAATCTAGGATCTTCTGAATATAGTCTAGTAGATCAGTACACAGCTGCTGTTATTTGTACAGGCTGGTTATCATATCTACCACCTACTCCAGTAGGAAACAGATGTGGAAAACAGTGAGCTTCTAAACTTCCACACACTCGAGAGAGCTCCTTCTGCTTTTTTCATTTGAAAGAAATCAATAGCATCACAAATGATCTCTTTAGGATGCAGAGGATGAATACTGTGGAGTTCATAAATTTCTTCTGGTCTTGATCGATCCACCTTTTCAATCTGACATCTTGATGATGATGTGTCATCTTCCATATGTGTTACATCTTGAAGAAGATCCATATTTGTATAATAATTATTATTTTTGTACCAGATAAAATGTTGCTTTCTTTACTTTACTAAGATCCACTAACTCTTGCCATATTTATTTACTCTTGGTAGGGACACCTTTGACTAAAATAATAAGTGCTGCTTCCAAATCTCTCTGCACCCCTACAGTTTCAATATTCTTCTTGACATCTAATGGCAAGTACACAACTCTACTTTTAAGACCTTTCTAGAGCTCAGTCTGAGGTAACTTCCCTGTCTTTGGCTCCATATGAACTATGGCTTGGAATGGATGTATACATTGCATTAGAATTTATTCATGAACAAATAAATCTTCTAACTTGTTGTGGACTGCTCTAGCTGGCATTGTATTATCCCCCCACTTATTGTATCAGTACTTACATATAATTTGTCATGTGGAACAATCAAAGCGTTCTTCTACAAATAAATAAGCGTCAAATTCTCACCACTTATTTCTGCTCTCTTCTTCAGTTTTTGAAGACACAGTAACATAAAGAGTTTGACTTTTATAGTGAATGGGTCGACAACATAAACAAACACAGTCCGGTTTCTCGGAGGAGACTGTGTTAAACTTTCTAATAATTTCTTCAAAGTTATCAACAGTAATACCTGTCTCCTGTTCTGCTACACCTGCAGATACCAAGTCATCATTATCCCCACACTCCTCTTCAGGACCAAAGAAACAAAACTGGACATCATCACAAACCTTTTCGACCTCTCCTACTGTACCATGCAAAAGAACTGTATTCATTTCTCCTAAACATAGGGTAGGAGTTTTCACATAGTAAAGCCTTCTAACGAACTTTTGCATTATAAAGTGGTGAAGAGCTAATATTCTCAAGTGATGAAAGGTGCTTTGGCACACTTTTTTTGATATGCATGAAAGTGAATGCCCCTGTAAATTTGTATTTTTCCTTACTTTGCATGGATGTAATCCTGGCAAAATCCCTGTCTTCTGTTTCACACTTTTGCATGAAATGGTACGTAGGAAACTTTTCAATATATCATTAGATTGTTGCCGAACACTGCAAATAATACTACAGTTCTATTTGTACACAGGGGGCTGTCTATGCCTTCCCTTTGCCTCTTCAGCTATCACTTCCGCAACATTTTTAAGAACCATACCCTCCTTTGCAATGGGACCGTCCTTTACCTCATAACATCGCCCAGTAGTATCAACTGCATGCGCTAATGTACTCTCTTGAAATCAGCTTTCATCATTGAAGAAAGACCCCATACTGGAAGTATGCTTCTATTCACCACTGAATATTTTACAAAAGTTTGTTCTATTGACAAATCTTTTTTTCTGGCTTTTTCTTCTCATGGACAACCCTGTTTTATCCTTTGTTCTCATTCTGCTCAGAATCAAAATGAATAGCTTTCTCTTTGGGCAAATGCTTTAACAACTACAGCCTCAACATGCTCCTTTTATTTTAGTGCCTCTCTTCTTCTTTTGTACTGTTTCATATATCTTAGAAGATTCTGAATTGCCCTACTGCGAAATATTCTCACTCCTATTTTCTTAAACTGCAGCTGTCTTTTTGTTAAAGTATTTCTTTTCTCAGATGATTTTTTTCCATTAATGTCACTTCCTTTTTGTCTATTCTTAGCTAAATTGAAACAGCACGTCTTATTTACTTGGATTAGCTCAATTTGCAGTCTTCCATATACTGTTTTATGAAACTTCTTAGTTTTCTTGCCAGTATCTCTTTTCTCTTTCACCCTATTCTCAATATTGTGCTCCTTTTCTTTGGGTGTTGTAAGAGCATAGTATGCTTTCTTCTGTATCTTTCTTCTCTTTGTTTTATGTGGCATTGTAAGCCTTTATTTGTATGTAAAAGTATATATCTGGAAAGAAAAAACAAATAAAACCATTTGGGTGTTCATACTATACTAACAAATGGCACATTTTAAACATTTAACTATGTTTTTTAACAAGAAACTTATTATGTTATACCCTCTCTAAGTTAGCAACTTTTCATATTTTAATAAGTGTGCACCTGCTATGTTAGCATTCACATTAGTGTAAAACTAGGTTCATTACTATATCCATCAATGTGTACCTGTACCCATATAGATCAGGGTGTGTTGGGGTATATTTGTGTATGCATAAGTGTCTGCTTCGGTGTCCTAGTGTATGCAACAGTGTGTCTCTGGTAACCCTGGGCGGTGAACTACGCTACGCTCGCAGAGTTTGCATAGTTTCGGTAACTTTGCGATTCGCGTAGAGCGCGAAGTTGCCAAGCACTATGCAATTTGCGGCATAGCGTAGCTGTTTTTCTTCTTCGCGTGCTCAATATGCGTTCTCGCCCGTGCGGTAACGACCTACCGTGATTCTGCGTTCGCCGACGCTATTTCCTATCCGTTCGCGGGCGCCACGAGATTTGGAATCCGGCCACACGATCCCGCGAGAGTGTGCGAACGCAAACACGTCATTCGGACGCGCGATCTGACTTCCGGCGGTAGTGTTGGTAAGATCGCGATCCCGAACACGAAGAAACTACAATCTGGCGAAGAATATCTCTCGAGCATCATAAAACCTTCTCGAAAATGATTATTTTGCTCCAAAAAACTCCTCAGATTGGGTTTTGGCTGTAGTTTTTTGTGCAAGGAGTCCTTTTTCTTTTTTTACTTTTTTTTTCAAGAGGAAGGAAGTGCCCCTGAGTCTCAAACTTCCTGTTCCTGTCCAGCAGGCTCCTCCCAGTGCTTTGTCCATGTGCTGTTCACTTTCATTTGGATTTGGAGCTGGAAGGGTCACTTTTTGTGTCTGTCTGCTGCATCATATCATTGGATTGGATTTGAGAACTTTTGGATTTGAGATTTTACAAGTAAGTTGGAGAATTGGTGTACTTGTTTGTTTCATTGTTGCTTGTTTGTACCTACATTGTTTTGGGATTTTCATCGTTTTTAAAATTTATTGTTGTGGCCTGGGTGGCCTGTAGTTTCAGTAGGGGCCTAGTTGTTTTTCTTTGATTGGAATTTCAGCCAGTAGGCCCAGAGGTACCCATGGGTGCATGTTTCTGTGGTGTCTGTTGAATTTAAACATCATGTAGGGCATGGATGGCATTGGATTGAATTGCTAAATGTGGTTTTTGGGGTGTATTTCACTTTTTGGTTGTGTGTTAATAAATAAATACCTTTGTTGGATGTGTGTGTGTGTGCTTGTTGTGTAACTTTCCAACCTTTCATAGCCCTGTGGATTTTCGTTTTTGCATTTTTGTATTAAAGCTGTGTTGTTTAGCAGGCCTCCTTTGTCTGGTCATATTATAGGCCTGCTTGAGTTCATTGTTTTCCATGGCCTGTTGTGACTGTAAGTGACCATATGACTTGGGGCCATTTTGTGGTGGTAGTTTAGTAGTGTGCTGCTTTTTCCATATAGGCCTGCATGTCTTTTCTTTGTTCCCCTTGGCTTATGCTTGTTGTTGTTGTGGCCTGGCCATGTGGGTGGCGGCCATTTTGTGAAGGCAGGCAGTGTGCTTTTGCCATAGGCTTGCATTGTCTGTCTTCCATTTCTTTTTGTTGTGGGTGGCTAGCGGCCATTTTGTGGAGCCATCCAGGCAGTGTGCTTTTGCCATAGGCCTGCATTGATTGTCTGTCTTCACTTTCTTGTTATTATTTGCGGGTGGCCTGGCCATGTGGGTGGCGGCCATTTTGTGGAGCAAGGCAGTGTGCTTGCTTTTGCCATAGGCTTAAGCTTGTGGCCTAGTCTACCAGTAGGCCCAGAGGTAGTCATCATGGGTGCATAAAAACTGTTTCTGTGTTGTCTGTTGAATTTTAACATCATTTAGGGCATGGATGGCATTGGATTGAATTGCAAAATGTGGTTTTTGGGGTGGTATTTCAGTTTTTTGGTGTGTGTTAAATAAATAGGCCTTTTCAGCCAGTAGGTAAGCCTGGGCGTTCAGCTCGCGGACTTTTGGCAACTCCGCACTGTGCGACAACGCAAACTTACACTTTTTTTCTTCTTTGCGCGCTCAATATGCGTTATCGCGCACGCGATAACGACTTTTTGTGACGATCGCGATGCCGAACACGCAGAATTTACAATCTGCCGAAGAATATCTCTCGAACAGCATAAAACCTTCTCGAAAATGATGATTTTGTTCATTTTGCTCAAAAAACTCCTCAGGTTGTCATTTAGATGTAGTTTTGTGAGCAAGGAGTCATTTTTCTTTTTTTTACAATTTTTTTAAAGAGGAAGGAAGTTCCCCAGAGTCTCCAACTTCCTGGTCCTGTCCTTTGTCTTCACTTTCTTGTTATTGTGGGTGGCCTGGCCATTGTCTGTCTTGTCTTCCTTTTTAGTTGTTGTGGGTGGCCTGGCCATGTGGTGGTGGCCATTTTGTGGGACCAGCCACTGTGCTTTTGCCATAGGCCTCCAAGCTTGCGGCCTAGTCTGCCAGTAGGCCCAGAGGTAGTCATCATGGGTGCATAAAAACTGTTTCTGTGTTGTCTGTTGAATTTTAACATCATTTAGGGCATGGATGACATTGGATGGAATTGCAAAATGTGGATTTTTTTGGGGGGTCTATTTCACTTTTTGGGTGTGTTAAATAAATGCCTTTTTTGATGTGTGTATGTGTTGTTGTTGTGGTTGTTGTGTAACTTTCCAACCTGTTTTTAGCCATGTGGATTTTAGTTTTTGCATTAAAGCTGTGTGTGTTGTTTATCAGGCATCCTTTGTCTGGCCATATAGGCCTGCTTGAGTTCATTGTTTGCCGTGCCTTGTGCCTTTGAGTGACCATGTGGCTGGGGGCCATTTTGTGGTGGTAGTTAGTAGTGTGCTGTTTTTGCCACATAGGCCTGCGTGTCTTTCCATTGTTCCTCTTGTCTTACTGCTTCCAAATCCATCCCCATTGCCAGCTGCAGCTCCCTGATGCTGCATCCATCCCACGTGATGCACAAATTTAGGCCAAACAGGCTCCACTACATTTTTGTTTTTGTTCTTTGCTTTTCTTATTTTCTTGAGTGTACACACTACACAGTACACCAGGAAAGCCCTGGCCTTGTTGTCAAAGTCTCATAAATGGCTACACTGTTGTTGTTCACTGAGTTTCTAAAATGTAATAATTGAGACAACCACACACTAAGTTATATATTATATTAGTTTGATTTGTGCTATTGTTTGACTGATGTTCTTCTGGCTTTTTTGCTTTTAGGTGCACAAAAGAAGACTGAGGAGGAGGTGTGTCATCATTGCCCGTTGCACTGCCAGACAGACATCCTGCTGCTGTACACAACGTGACGTGTGACCTGACCAGACATCTCTGCAACTTGTGCAACTGAGTGCTGCTGACATCTGAAGAATATGGGCCCAAAGAAAGCAGGTACCAGGTCCTCCAGTAGCAAGAAAGTTGCTATTGAGAAGAAGGAACAGAAGAAGGAAGTGACACTTAAGTCTGGTGTGCCGCCCAATACCTTTTTTGGGAAAAAAAGAATTACGCCTGCAGCAGCGGTGTCCGGGGGGCAAGCTGGGGGCAGCACCTCCGCATCAGTGGGCCCAACCCACCAACCCAGGCCCAAGCACATGAGTGTGGAAGAGGTAGCCAGCCTAATGGTGGAAAGCAGTGATGCTGAGCCTGAGATGAACTTATCGCTATCTCAAAGTAGTACCCAATCAATGCAGGAGGAAACACAGCAGATAAGTGGTCAACAACAACAACAGCCGCAACCACCGCCCGCAATAGTAGTTGTTGTTCCTCCTGAAGTAGGGGCAGTTCAGGAAATTGAGCCTCATGCAGAGGTAGAAGAAGAAGCCACTCATTCAGAAGATCCATTGTCTTCCAAATCTCCAGCAAGGAAAAGGAGGGTTAGTCCATCAACTTCTTCGCCAAGCCCCCCTTCTGATGATCTAGATGCCACTTGGAAGCCACAAACTGAGTCTGAGAGGGAGACACGTCCCAAGACCAAGCTAGGGAAAAGGAAGGTTCCAGAAAGCCTTACACTTATGGAGGTCGATGTAGAACAGCAGGATGATGATGATGAGCCAGTCATCATGAACATCACTCCCGGCCCCGAGGAGATGGAGACCAACATTATTACCCTATCCAAAATCGCTGCGAGGGATGTAGCATGCATACCTCCACAGGTAACACCAACACGACCTACAGCTTCCATATTTGCATTAGCAAAGGCCCGGCAGCGACCTACATCAAGCACAACCACCACCTCAGTAGAAGTAGGTAGTGGTACAGCACAGAGTCAAATTCAACACACACCCTCCAGTTCATCCGGCATTGGAAGTGGCACCTCCAGCAGGAGGCAAAAGTTAAGCTCCCCAGTTTGGGACTTCTTTACGGTTAGCAAAAAGGAGGAGAACATTGCTATATGCTCCATTTGTAATATCTCTGTTAGTTGGGGTAAGCTTGGTACAAACTATGGTACTGGAGGCCAAATAACCCATCTGAAAAAACACCACTTGATCAGCTGGGAGGACCACCTTTGCGGCATAAAAACTGCAACCATTGGTGTTGGTGGGGATAAACGAGTAGAAGATCCGATCACGGTGGAAGAGGAAGGACAGGGAGACATTCTCTCTGGTAGTGCTACACAAAGTAGCCCTGTCCCCAGCAGTGCAGTGTTATCGTCGCCCACATCTTCAGCAACATCTCAGTGGCACAAAGTAAGCCTGAGACAGCAAAGAGTACCGCAATGAAAAAAAGTGCATTGTTGAGCCTAAGAGAAAGGAAAACCATGAAGCCTACCATTATCAGCATGTTTGGGGGGAGGGGCAGTACGAACGCAACCACCCAATAGCACGTTTGTACAATGAGAAGCTGGCTAAAATGTTAGCACTGGACCTTCTCCCTTTTTCTTTTGTTGAAGGGGTGGGTTTACGGGAATTTGTGACAGCCATCTGCCCAAAATGGCATGTTCCCAGCCACTACTATTTTGCCAGAGTTGCTGTTCCAGCACTACATCTCGACGTGCTGGAATTGCTTGGAAAAGCCTTGAAGAAGAGTGCTGTTCACAGTATCCACCTGACAACAGACATGTGGACCAGTTGCCAAGCCACTGATTACATGTGCATCACTGAACACTGGATCTCTTTTGCGGGGGTTAGAGAACAGATATCTGCTGGTGTTGACGCTGCTGACATTTTTCATGCCACTCGCAAACATGCAACTGTAGCCATGTTTGCCATGGAGAAATCTCATACTTCTGCAAACATTTTGGAAGAGTTTAACAGCAAGGTCTTTGAGTGGCTGCGCCCAAGAGGGCTTAAGATTGGTTCATCCACAGTACAATCGGCAACTGGTTGGTTTCTACGGCAGGGGTATGGTAAGTCCAGTGCTGATGCAAAGGCAAAACAGGCCGAGCACATCGGAGCACCCCTGAGCATTGAGCGGACGGTCCAGGCCTATCTGGATGACCCAACAGAGGTCTTCATGGATCGAAAGCTATTGGTGTATTGGTATGGGAAAAGAAGCCAATGGACAGTGCTCAGCAGGCTGGCGATAAAGTATCTGGCTTCCCCTGTCACAAGTGTCTCTTCTGAGCGTATTTTCAGTGCTGCTGGTGCCATTGTAACTTTGTAAAGGACCAGTCTCTCGCCCAAAAGCGTGGAGAGGTTAACCATGATCAAAATGAACCAGCACTTTATACCACCGGATTACAAAATACGTGAATCACAGCAGGAAGAGGAGCGCGACTTCGATGACGTAAGTAGTGGGTTACAGGACCTACTTCTGTCCAAACCACCAGAGTTTGAGGACGTGCTCCTCTTCCCTGACAACTAGGCTTTCAAATTGTTACTTTCTTCCTTCCTTTATTTGTCTGTGTCTGTCTTGCTGGTTCAAATCAAATCACAACAAATCCATCACCACCGTCTTCTCTTTTTATTTCCCTATTGGAGTTGCACGTCTGTGCATTTAACTGTCCACTCCTCAGAGTCCTGCTCCATCTTCCTGACTCGCCCTAATTACATTTCCATCAAGCCAGACATTGGAGTACAAGAAATGTTGCCTCTAACAGTCCCTCCAACCTCCATAAGAAGTGAAACGTGACTATAGCTATCCTCCGTTTTGTTTCCGAGCCGAAACTCATCACTGGCCGAAGGCTATCGCCTCTGCAGGCATCCACAACTCTTCACTGTCAGAATTTGGGCAGGCATCCAAAAGTAAACCCATCACTGTCAGAAGGCTACAGCCTCGGCAGGCATCCAAAGCTCATCACTGTCAGGACAGAAGATACTTGGCAGAGAAAGACAAGACTCTTCGAAGAAACTTGCTGACATTTCTGCAAACTCAATTGACCAGCAATGACCGCTACCCAGGCCGCGGCCCATCACAGCGCTGACCATGTGAACCAACTTAAACTGCAACAAAGTGCCACAGATGAATAAGACGCAAACCGAAACAGCGACTACCAACACTCAAAATGAATGTGGAGTAATAATGAGGCCACTGCCTTGTTAAAAAAAACACACACCTGTCAGAACTAGGCATCTGATGATCTGACAGCCGAAGAGAAGAGCAAGACAGGTAATGATGGCATGCATTGGATGCTTGCTGACTCTGAGCGATTGCTGTTGTTTGTTGTGTTGATGTTGTGCATGAAGTCGAACTATACTAGTTAATCTACAAAGTGAAAGTGACTCAAGTGACAGTCAATGTTTCCCTTCTTGTTGTTTAATAACCAAATTGTACTCCTACTACTGCAGGTGCAGGGCCAGGCCAATATCCGTTGCAATTTTTTAATATGGAATATGGACTTAATCGTAGACTAGTCACTACAGACTGAGTTGGAGTTGGACAACACGTACCACACCATGATGATGACCATACTACCTTTGCACGCAGTCAGTCAGTTGGATCGGAGATGATTGATGGAATAACTGCGTTTCATGAAGTGGCATAAAAGGTAAACACAACAATTCAACAAGAAAGTAAACACAGCAGACCTACATGTCCATGTAGAGTCGAGTGTAGTCATATGACTGACAGCGGCGCATTGATTTAGTCACTTAATTTTGAAAATGCTAGGTTGCTGTATATGCCTTTTGTCTGGCTCTGTCAAAATTTAAGGTAAATGGAGGTTGGGTCACGGGCTGGTGCTGTGGGCCTGTTCTGTCCTGTTGTTGTTGTAGCTTAATGCTGTAAACAGAATAGACACGATGTATCCAAGCCGCCTCAGTCTGAAAGTGTTCTCTCTTCTCTTCTTGGACTCCACCCTTATTGATGCTTTTTTTTTATTCATTGATTTTTCAATACCCCTTTTGTTTTTCCATCTACACTTACAGGCCGGCCTTTACCCTGTGCTATACTGGGAGAAACAACTCACACTTACCTTACCAATCCGCATCAGGCAGGCAGTGGCACCCAAGATTGATGTGCGGAGCGTCCATGGAAGATAGGACCAAGAGGAATGACGAGATTCAACTCCACAATTTGGCCAGGATAATACAGTAACTTTAGTATCATTCATCATTCGTCTTTTAATTAATTTGATTCCTTTTTTCTCTTCAATCATTACGACTGTGTGTTGTGTTGTTGTTTGTTTGCTAATTGATCCATACAACTATTTTAATTTTTTTTTGCTATCTTTAAAAGTAAGCCCGGTACAACATGTAATTTGGGTCTCTCTGAGGGCATTACAGGCAAGGCAAATTGCATAGAATATACTGCTGCCCTGTACTGTCTAATTGTCTAGTAGTAGTTAGTAAGTACTACTCATTAACCATCAAGTTATCTTCATCATGCATGCATTTCCTTTTTTCCCCTTTATAGATTTATTGGATAAGATCATGGTCGTCTGCCAAGATTGTGCTTTGCTTTTGTTGTGTCCATGCGTACTGTTTTTCTTTGTCAAACCTTTCCCCAAACCCCCCTTCCCATCCATTCATCAAACCCTAACCCTCTTCCCCCGGGCTGTGATTTATATTGAGGTGTGATGTGACTACATTCAATGTACACCAATTGATCACACGCTTGCTGGGAGCAGATGTGGTGAAAGCAACACTAATTCAATTTCAAGGCAGGGCGAGGATCTTCTTCTGCTTGCCCACCCATGCTCAGTCTATGTGCAAGCCAATTTTTTTCCAAAGGGACCTAATACATCATAATTAATTGCTGGCATTGATTGGATTCATCATCAACATCCTACCACACAGCAGTAAAGGTTACGAATTACGATTGTGTTAAGTTAAGTGACTCACTCGACACAACTACAGTTTGTAACTTCTTGTACTAGGCTGTCCCCGCCACCATTATGTTTTATTTTACTTTAGCAGTTGCAATATTGTTTGTTTGGCAGTCTTCTTCTGTACTGTACTTTACTTCGTTCTACTACTCCTCCCACAGTCTCTCTCAGGCAAGTGACTGTCTCTTTTTATTTTTTTGCAAATGCTACTGCCAGTGTCTACTACTACCACCACAACCATGGCATCTTCTCCATTCTCTTGGGAAACCATGCAGCCATTGCTGTGCCGAACTTAATCATCATCAATCACAGGTAAGATAAGTTTGGTGGGAGGTATAATGGACTAGGAGGAGAGACTGACAGTACTAGTAGGACAAATAACTCACTGAGGGGTACCGCATCTATCTGTTTGTGTTACATAATCGGCAGATTATTTAAATCAAACACTGGCTGCGGCCCTGCAGCAGCAAGGAAACCATGTGACGTAAATTAGTAAAACAGTAGCCCCCCACAAAACATTAACATCGTATGTTTAAGTATAAATATAATTTATTACCCTAACAAAAATAAACTATCCCACACCTGACCCACCCCTGTCCCTAACCCCAACCAATGTCCAAAGAGAAAAAGTCCAAACAATGTCCATAAACCCCAACGCCCAATTCCCACCCACCAACAAAAGGAATAAAAAAGGGGCAATCCAACGGGGTCCTATTGTTCTTATATTCGGCGGGCTTTCAGGTGTTTGTTCACCAGGATCTTGACCCGCTCCTCTAGTTGCTCCTCTAGGCGTGAAATCCGGAGGAGCATCTGGTGGCGAAATGCCCTGCTGTGGCATCCAGGGTGGGGGGCAGCAGTGCTGGATGTTAATGAATTGCAGCGGTGGGCGGCTGCCTGACCGCGGCGCCGTACCACTGGAGGTGGGGCCTGGCTGGGGCCCGGGGCATTGGAGGAGGCTGCAGCTGCTGCCGCCTCCTCCTACTCCTCCGCCTGAGCCACCAGCCGTCGGTACTCTTCGCAGATGGCCTCCAGTTTCCGGCACCGGGCCCTGGCTGCCAACTCCTTCCGTGATGGTTTTTCTTGGGAAGGAGGATCTATATCAAGAAAGAAAAAGAATATTGTTGTAACCAATACTCTTAGCAAAACAGTAACACAAAATTAATTCAACACATAGTGGCACAGTAGCACTAGCAAGAAGCACAGTACATAACATTTGTGGTAATAATCTATCCTCCCACTTCCTCGGCCTCTAACATTTGTGGGAGTTTCAGGCATTATACTAGCACTATGGACTCCAGTACACAGTACACCAGTCTTCTTCTTATCTCTAGTTTAGCGAAATTACATAACCTGGTTGTAGCCGGCATGCCAGCTCAGTCAGCTAAGCTTGCACCCAAGACAAACATACGAGTCATGACGCAGACTCACGTTAGATTTATTTACTACTGTCTGCAGGTGGTGAAGCTCGTATTTTTCTATTACGGGTGGCACTGGCCATACTCTCTCTGTTACATGAAGGGCAATTGCTCAATTTCACTTTCACAGTGCCCTGGCTACTGCAAAAAGGCAGATTATATATCTGATCCAATGATCATTGCTTATATATGGGACGACGACATAAGGTCAGTAGCGCTCGGTGGTGGGAGTGCTGCCGGGCGGTGACGTGGTCAGGGGCAGGGTGGGGGGTAGTAAACTATGGATTACGGCCAATTACAGGTAAGTAAACATATAAATAAATAAAACTAATTTCGTTGCGCGCACTGCATCGCATTTGGCAGTGCGCACAATGAAATTCGCTTTATTTATTTTTATGTTTAGTTACCTGTATTTGGCCGTAATCCATTGTTTACTACCCCCACCCTGCCCCTCCCCCTCCCCACATCACCACCCGGCAGCACTCCCACCACTGACCGCTACTGCATAAGGTACTTTGTTTTGATTGACTGTCTAACCAACATATAGGCCACCCTTTGCACTGCAGGCTGGCTGACACATTCGAAAATAAATTAACATAGGTAGGGAGTGGTCCTCGGAGTCGGAGGAAGGCGCTTGATAACTAACTATACACACAATATATATGATGTGCTTGCAAACTACTGTGAGTCAACTGTATTCTGAAAATCCAACTTGTATTCCCCTCGGCTTTGCTACTCTGGCGCGGTTTCTTTTACATTCCCTTCAAACTAAGACTCTGCATCCCGTGACAGTCTCCACCTATGCTGTCTATGATGAATACATACATGCATCCATCCATCCATTCTAAGTAAATGTCTATCATTCTTCTTAATCTCTCCCCAAACCTTAGTTTGTTTCACCAACAACCACCCATGCGTCCACTCCTTCCTTGCTTGCCTTGGCTTTGAGTTTCACCCAAACACCGCTGATGATTCTTGCTATCCCCAGTATCCACCCATACTGTGTCACCCACCCAGGCAGGCATCCATTCTTCTTTCACCTTCCACCCATCCTTCAACAACACATGCATCTGATTCCTATCAGCCACCTATGCATGCTTCCAACGTATCCTTCTCTGCCAGTCATATTACATCTCGCCCGTCCTTCCTCCTTCCACCCTTCTTTCCCTTTTTGTTCAACACATCCATCAAGGTCATCTGATCTGACTTTTAGTCTTCTCCATAAAACTTTCACAGCTGAGTTGGAGTCAGATAGAAGAGGCCATTGGTTACTCAACTCATGCTGCTAATGCTATTGCTAATGCATTGCTAATGCTAATGCTAAGTAAAGGGTGTCTTCTTCAACCATTGTATAATGTTCACTACAACTTCATACTTAATAAGTCTCAACAGTACAGTGAGTGAAGTGAACACCCTTCCAGCTAGTGCAATGTCAATAAGTAATGAATATAACTTACCACCGCCCGCCACTGCTGCTGGCTCACCCCCTGTAGCTCCTGCAGGTGCCGCATCTCCTGCCCCCTCCATAATGGCCGCATCGCCATCGCCGCTGGCCCCGCTGGCACTGGTGGTCGGTAGTACGCCTAGAAAAAACATGACACATGTTTAGATGCCTGTACACCTCCCCCTATTTATTCGTTTTCACTAGCAAGATTGAAAAAAAAGTTAATACATACATATACAACATACATCACTAGTCCAAATCGGGTACTAGAGTAGAGTCAGTAGACACTAGTAGTGTTATGGTCCCTAGGGTCATTATTATAGTCTACTCTACTCTTTGCAAAGTTAGCTTGAGCCATGCAACCATTTTTCGCTTCATGTCTTTTGCGCATGTTACCTCGCAGCTTGTTGTGCAGCAAGACGCCTTTTTGAGCCCACATGAGCTCATACAGCTACTGTCTGAGCGTTGCATACAAGAGGTCGAAAAACAAGCCACTTTGTTATGGAGTTCGGTTAGTCCGTATTGCTTAGCCATAAGTAACATGTTACACTTTTTGGCATGACTTAGAAATGCTTGCATTATACTATCTAACGCGCACCATTTTTCTCATAACAGGCAGAAGATTCCATTCTACGAACCAGAGATTTGCAGAGCTTATGAATGATGCATGTAACCAGTACTTCTACGTTCTACGGTGAGGGGTCTCCCAGAATTCGCACAGATCTTTTGTCTTCTATCATGCACTTGTAACAATGTTTATTGTTTTAATCTTATGCATTTTGCTGTTGGAGCTGGCTGTAGTACACTGAATTTTATAGAACAACGTACAGAGCTTGTTAGTTGAAAATAAACCTTTTGAACTTACACATAGACTCTGTGGTATTTGGTGTGGTGGTGGACTTACACGAGTGAGTGAGCGAAAGGGTGTTATGTTCTGGGTAGTGTAATCATTGGCTATCTTAAAGTAAAAAAACACAGTAAAAAGTAGAAATAAATGCAAAATATAGACTTAGGCACAGAGAGAGATAGATAATAAATAAAAAAAATTGAAAAACAGTGTAAAAAACTAAGGATTGCAAACATTGAGGGAGGATAGAAAAGCAGGCCCAGAACCATAGCATAGAGCGAAAAACAAGATGTCCGCGCCCATCGCGACCGCGTGGGTAAGTTCGCACAATATTTCTCCCCGAGCACGCAAAAAGCGTCGCGAACACGTACAACGCGTTCCCGAACATGAAATGTGCATCGCGAGCACGCTATACGCGACCCGGAACAGGAAATAAGGCATCGTGAATGGGCGGGACAAGTGAAAAACAAGATGGCCGTGCCCATAGGCGACCACATGGGCAAGTTCGCGAGATACTATCCCCCGAGCACGCAAACAGCGTCCCGAACACGCACAACGTGTTCCCGAAGAAGAAAAACGCATCGTGAACGGGCGTGACAAGCAACTATGCACGCTCACGTAGCTCACGTAGCGCTTTAACGTCTTCGCGTAGCTTCGCGTAGCGCGACTACGCGAACTACGCCCAGGGTGTCTTAGTGTATGCATCAGAGTGTGTTGCGATGTGTTAGTGTATGGAAGTGTGTCTGCTGGGTATTTCAATACATGCATCAGTGTGTGCCTGGGTGTATTACTGTTTGTTATGCTATCTAAGCCGATATGTCTCTCCCTATGGCCTAACTACAACTTATCTTAGGGGTGACTTGCATGCAGTAAAAGAGGAGTTTAATGTTTGGGAACGTCTTCTAAGGTTCTGCAGAAGCAGGCCTGAGACATGTTTGAAGGGCAAGTTCTCTACATGAGTGAATTGTTAGTGTTAGCGCCTCTGTAGATATCTGGATGAGTGTCTCGGACCCTATTTGGATGTGTCTTTGGATATTTAAGGAAGTATGTTGCTATATGACTACTACTCTTAGTGACTCTATGGCTCTCTAAATGTGTGTCTAAGGGGCTGTATGGATTGTTTAATGGCTGTGATAGTGGGTATTGGGATATGCAACTGTGTGTGCAGAGCTGCTTCCAGTAGGGCTAGATACATATGATGTATATCTGAGTGAATGGTTAGGTGCTATTGTGAGTGTGTGACTGGATGTGTTAATGGCTCTATCCTTTTATAGATCGGTATGTGAGTTGCCAACATGACTGTGAGACAGGATGTATAACTGGACATATGGGTTTGAAAGTGCAGATGTCACTGATTCAAACTTGAAAGTATATATTTTATGTTTTTAGCTCACTGCCTATGGCCTACCTACTGCCTACCTTAGATGTTAGTTACATCATCATCATCATCAAGAAAACGTTATTTCGGTCGTTTTGACCATAAAAGTACATGTGCAAATATAATACATTTTATTAAAAGGGAGAGTAATAAAAAAGAGTGAATCTATCCGTCTGAATATGGGACGGTGTTGCTCACAAGAATGCATATGCATCACATTAAATTTCCATAAAAACAATCTATAATAAGACATGCCCAAGTCCAATGACCTGGGATTGACCTGCAAGTACAAAGCTCATTAAAGTGCAAATGCAATACATGTGCAATATAATAACAGTAACAAGAAGAGAAAAGCACAAAGCAATCCACATAGGGACGAGCTCGATCCCCATGGCCCTCCATTGTGATTGTTTGCGAAAAGTGCAAGTGCATTACACAACATTTCATGTAAGCAAACTGGAAAAGCAAGCGCCCTGATCCAGAAACCAGGGTTCAAATTACCACACTTTCCTGGTCAAATTAAAAATGTTTTAACAGATATAAAATATTCATGAGACCAAGTATACATCATGTTGTAATTAGAAAATACTTGTTAAAAATCATAACAATTATGTCGAAGTTAAACATATTCCAGATCCAATTAAAAATATTATAGGGTGATCAGCCAGAACCTATGGGCTAAGCTTCAGGAGAGCTCTACGAACGCACCACATAGCGAATAAAAAGCGTGATAAGGAAAATACAATGGGCAGATGAGTGTCATATTTCAGTATCCTAAAAACCTCTGTGCAGTGCTTATTTCCCAGGTTTCTACATAACTGAATCAGCCATCGGTGTCTTGCCTTTTTATAACCTGGACAGAAAAATATTACATGATATTCCGTCTCCGCTGCGTTACTACATGCCGGACAACCCAAAATGTGTGAACCCGCCTAATTGTTTGTAAAAGCATGCAGCGGGAGAACCCCATACCTAAACTGTAGGTATAACTTCCTTGCAAGGGCCGGTTGGATATCATCCAGTGCTGGTTCTAGTCTACACTGATCTTTAATTTCTAAAAACATTTTGGTCAGCATGCCAGTTGTTGAGCTCCCCTGAAGACGGGCAAGTTTGTACTCCCTATAGCTCCCTATCAGATCCCTACTAGAATTTGTAGGGCAAGTTACTTCTGCATTAAGTCACAGATTGCTCCTTTCCATAGCCATAAATGTGTTTACCCGCAACCTGTAAGCTCAACACCTCTCTCAGTTCTTCCCTGTATTCCGCCAGTTGTGGGGTAACCCACAGACGCCGCCAGAATAAGAGAGGTCTGAGGGCAACTTCGTCTGCGATTGATCTAACTCCAAGGTCCAGATGAAGTGGTATAAGGGGAGAGCTAGGGGGAAGGCCAAAAAGCTGCCTGGCAAAGGTGTTCTCAATTTTTACTATATTGCCAGTAGAGCGATGGCCCCAGATTTCAGCCCCATACAGTGCAGCAGCCCTAGCTTGTACTTTGTATATTTCAACCACCGGGCCAACGGATTTATAGGTGGAATTCCTAAACACCTTTGTCAGGCCGCCGTTGTCTGGGCCAGTTTTAAGCTGGCTTTCTTGATTTGGGCACCGCAGTTCATTTTTTCCGTAAGCGTGATTCCAAGGTACTCAAATACGGACACCCTCTCCAGGGGTCTGCCTTCTAAACAAGGGTTTGGCCGAGTGCTGTTACCTGCATTAAACACCATATATTTAGTTTTCTGTATGTTAATCTCAAGCCCCCTATTCCTCCAAAAAGCGTCAAAATGGTCCAGGGTCCTCTGTATGCCCATAGGTGTTTTTGAAAGCAGGAGAGTGTCGTCGGCGAACATCATAGCCGGTACTTTGCGGCTCACCAGCTTAGGAGCATCTATGTCCTTCCCTGCAATCAAAGCCTCAACTAGTCCATTTATAAAAAGACAGAAAAGGGTCGGGGCAAGGACACAGCCTTGTCGAACACTTCTGTCAACGGGTATGGGGGCAGTGAGTTACCAAACCTGATTTGGGCAAAATTGCCTTCATGAAGTCGTTTCAACAGGTGGCAAAAGATAAGCTGGGGCCCCAAGGTCCGTTAAAGTTGCCCAGTAGTTATATGTAAGAGAAGAGGACTTTAAGGCTTGGGAAGCACTCTTAAATGTCAATTTGGTCCACCGGTAAAGCTACACACATAGGTTCTGCAGAAGCAGGACTGAGACATGTTTGAATGGCAACTTGTCTAAATGGGTGACTTGTTAGGGCCTCAGTAGATATCTGAATGAGTGTCTCAGTCCCTATTTAGGTGTGTCTTCGGATTTTTAAGGAAGCATGTTGCTGTATAACTAACTCTCTTAGTGACTCTAGGGCATCTAAATGTGTATCTAAGAGGCTGTATGGATGGCTTACTGACTGTGTAAGTGAGTATTGGGGTATGCAACTGTGTGTGCAGAACTGCCTCCAGTAGGCCTAGGTACATATGAAGTATCTCTATATCTGAGTGAAAGGTTAGGTGCTGTTCTGAGTGTGCGACTCGGTGTATTAGTGGCTTTATCCTTTTGTATATTGGTATGTGAGTTGCAATGCGACTGTGAGACTGGGTGTATAACTGGACATACGGATCTGTAAGTGCAGATATCAGAGTCTAAAACTTGAAAGTACATGTCTTATGTTTTAAGCCCATAGTTCACTGCCTATGGCCTACCTACTGTTTACCTTAGGGGTGAGTAATATGTAATAAAAGAGGAGTTTAGAGCTCAGCAAGCACTCTTAAATGTCAATTTGGTCTACTGGTAAAGTTGCACACATAAGTTCTGCAGAAGCAGGCCTGAGACATGTTTGAAAGGCAAGTTGTTTACATTGGTGACTTCTTAGTGACTCAGTAGATATCTGACTGAGTGTCTCAGTTCCTATTTGGGTGTGTCTTTGGATATTTAAGGAAGTATGTTGCTATATGACTACATCTCTTAGTGACTCCATGGCTCTCTAAATGTGTATCTAAGGTGATGTATGGATTGCTTACTGGCTGTTTTACTGAGTATTGGGGTATGCAACTGTATGTGCAGAACTGTCTCCAGTAGGCCTAGATACATACGATGTATCTCTATATCTGAGTGAATGGATAGATGCTATTGTGAATGTGTGACTGGGAGTATTAGTGACTCTATCCTTTTGTAGATAGGTATGTGAGTTCCAGTGTGACTGTGAGACTGGCTGTATAACTATACATATGGGTCTGTAAGTGCACATATGAGTCACTGAAACGCCAAACTAAGGGCCACATGTATCAACATTTGTAATAGTGATTACCTAAATGCGATTTTCAGGGAATCTCAATTAGGTAATCGCTATTACAAATGTATGAAACTCCAAGAGTTTCATTTAGCGATTCCAAACGAATCGCAAATCAATCACCTCATTAATATTAATGAGGTAGGTCGCAATTTGCGACCCCCTAGGAATCGCTAAAATCACGGGATGGTGGCCTGCTGGGGTCAGTAGACCATCATGTCTGTGATTGCTTTTAAATAAAGCAATTTTGTTTTTGTAAAGCAGCCTGTTTTCCTGAAAGGAAAATGGGATGCTTTGCAAAATGAAAAATGAAAAGTTTACCCTTCATTTTTTAAGAGCAGGCAGTGGTCCGTGGAGCCACTGCCTGCTCTTAAAAAAAGTTTTGCATACATTCAGAGAGGGGAAGGGGTCCCTTGAGGACCCTTCCCGTTTGCGAATGGGTTACCACCAACTTGAAGTTTGTGGTAAATTGCGAATGTTTCGCGACCGCATTTACGGTCACAAAACATTCATGCATACTGTTACGATTCGGTATTTGGTAGGGACACCCTAAACACGCCCCTCCTAAATACCGAATCGCAACCTCATTTTGCTATTCGGTAACAGGTTACTGAATCGCAAAATAGGGTTTGTTACATGTGAAAAGTATTTTCTGCGTTCGCAAACAGGCCGATTCTGAGAATTGGCCCATTTGCAAACACAAAAAATGTTTGATACATGTGACCCTAAATGTCTTATGTTTTAAGCACATACCTCATTGCCTATGGCCTATCTACAGCCCAATTGAGGGGGTGACTTATATTTTGTAGAAAATAACTTTAAGAATTGGGAACATTTTCAAATGCAAACTTAGGCTTGTACTAAAACTGTGCACACAGACTGTCCAGTAGCCGGCCCAGATATGTTGAAAGGACACACAGTGGTTCTAGAGTGGCATGCCTGACACATATTTGCATTCCTTCTTCTCTATGTTACAAAGTCAGACATAGAATCTGTGTAATAGTGTATAATTTACAGTTCCTTCCATAGTTACAGCAATAAAATGCAGCTCTACAAATAAATTAAATTTAGCAATTGTGGCTATGGTAATAAAACTATATGTAGGACACAAAAATATTCACTTAGCCACTAATAAAGTTTTCAGTCACCTAATTCTAACTACATGACTGGTTACCTAACTATATTTGTAACTGTCTGCTAAATAATCAAAACACCTATTTGTCACACAGTGTATAGATCAGTTACTGTTAAAATGATTGAGTAGTACCCTAAGCACTTCACTTCATAGTTAATCAATATTTTCAGCCCCTTTTAAGGTATGTTACAGGACATGTAACTCACTATATTTATTTAAGTATACATTATCAATCTGCCTTTTATTAACATACCTGTGAATTAGCTTTCAGAATTTTCAAATTTTAACACACTTGCACTTCAAATCTACTCTCACAGAAAATGATAACTACCCATTCTGTCAGAAAGAGCTAATAATGGCAATTTTCCCTCTCTTTTCCCTGTGATACTGATGTAGTTAGCAAATCAAAACATTCCCTTCATTTTTACCTGTTGTTACTCCAGTTCGCATTGGTCCTTTTTTGTCTTAACCTTTTATTAGTCTCCAGATAAGAAGCCCAATCTGGTATTGTCTGTGGGTGATTTTGTGGCCCCGTTGCAATGCCCAGCACGACCCCCCATGTAACTTCATGACAGAGTTGTGAATCTATAAAGGATTCCGTTAAAGTATTTACAATGATAGTGCTATTAATTTTTAAATACATTTCTAATCCTATCACACTACTGAATTATAAAATTGGTATTTCTCAGTATGTGCTATCCCTAAGGTACTACGCTTTGCAGTTTCAAACTTGAGTGTATTTGGAATCCTTCCTCCACACTGCTTTAACTCAGTAGTCATATCAACCTGGTTTGAAACACTCTAGTGTACCACTAAGTCAAATGTTCACAGTAGTCTCTAACAGGAGCATACAGGCTTCAAGTTCAACTGTAGCAGGTGCAGCTGACTGTTTGAAAATTTAAGCATATCCACAATAGTGTAACATGTCTTAAATATAAGCAGAGGCAATCACAGATCTACTTACTTCACCTATTAAATCACTACCTATTTTTAGCTATCAAATTATAGACACCATTCAATCAAAAACATACTTTTCTTAAACCACGTCCAATCCTCCATTTTAACTGCCTTTCATTCTACCAACTGTCACATTCAGTTGCAGCCTTCTCCTGTGTGTTAGTACTCCTTCCTTCAATATGGTTAGAGAGTGGATTGTGGGTCACAGTTATGTATTTTGGGCCAGAGAGTTTGCTAGAATGAGTGGTATTGACAGGGACTTGGGTTTGTCTAATGTGGACATTACTTGGATTGGCCAGAGAGTATTAAAGTGTCAGCAATTGCTGGCTTTGGTTTAGAGCATTGCCGATTGCCAGCATCCAGACCTCCCAATTGTTCACTGTGGTGGCAATGATCCAGGCACTCTTACTTGGGTAGGATGGGTAATAGCAATGAAGGAGACCTTTGGCCAATTAATGGCACTTTTTCCTCGCACTGCCTTGGTGTACTCTAACATTTTCTAAATGCAGAAATGGAAATGGTCAGACAAATTCTGTCCACAAATAGAAATAGCCAGGAAACATGTTGATAAAACAGTTTCTTCATTCCTTAGAGACCACAACATGGGCTCCATCTACAAAAACAACTTGCGCTTCGACATGGAGCATATAAATAGAAGTGATGGAGTACATTTTTTCTGAGAAAGGCAAAGAATATTCCTTAACATCTTGAAAGAGTGCATCTTGTTTTATCATCATCATCATCAAAGACTTTATTTCGGTCATACGACCATAAAAGTGCAGTGTGCGATACAGCTTGAATAAAAATACATAAATATAATAAAACATATAGTACATACTACCGGATGTAGGCTAGGAGCAGAATTGCAATCACCAAGGTGGACAGGTCTCTCTATAGTCCAAACAGAACGATAACAACAAAAACCTCAAAATAGCCATATAACACCATCAGGGTCCGCATCTTGTTTTATATGTAGTAATCATCTACACACAATAAACACAAAGGCTCTTATAAGAGCTACCGTATTACCAAACACTAAATAATACTCATTTTAAATCCTTCCAAAAAAATATTTTTGGGAGATGCGACTCCGTCACGAATCTGCAAAGCAAAAGTGTAAATTCAATGCTCAAGAACACATTTAAGATTTATAACTCTCATTTTGACTTAATGCATGTGACAATGCCTCTGTAAGTAGTTTTGTGAGTGTCTAGATGTGTGTGTAAGTGGGCTAATAAGTCTCTCAGGGGGTCGGAGAGTATCATCAATCACTTTCTGCGTGGGTATGTGAGTGGGGGAATGATTGTCTCAATGTCTCTGAGAGTTGGTGCATCAGTGTCTGAGTGAATGTCAGAGTTGGTGCATACGTGTCTGAGTGGGACTGTCACTGGGTGTATGAGCTTCTGAGTTGGTGAGTGGGTGGTGCGTAACTATCTAAGCTGGTTTGTGAGTGGGTTCAAGAGACTTCTGTGTGGGTTAGTGAGTAGGTGCGTGAGTGTCTGAGCAGGTTGGTGAGAATGTGTGTGTGTGTCTCTGGGTGAGTGTGTGAGTCTATGACTGAATCTGTGAGTGGGTGCAGGAGTCTCTGAGTAGGTCCGATACTGGCTGCATGAGTCTCTGAGAGGGTTTGTGAGTCACTGCATGAGTCTCTGAGTGGGTCTGTGAGAAGGTACATAACTGTCTGAGTGGGTCTCTGAGTGGGTACAGGAGTATCTAAGTGGGTCTGTGACTAGCTGCGTGAGTCTCACAGTAGGTCTGTGAGTGGGTGCATGAGTCTCTGAGTGGGTCGAGGAGTCACTGCATGAGTCTCTGAGTGGATCTGTCAGTCAGTGCATGAGTCTCCGAGTAGGTTTTTGAGTGGGTGCATGAGTGTTTGTGTGGCTCTCTGAACGAGTGCATGAGTCAGAGTGGATCCGTGAGTGGGTACATGAGTCTCTGACTGGATCTCCCAGTGGGTGAATGAGTAGATGTGTGAGTGGGTGCATGAGCCTAAAAGTGGGTCTGTTACTGGGTACATGAGTGTTGCAAGGTGGAATATTATGGGGTATGGCTGAGAGGCCTTACCATACAATTTTCTCACAATACACAGAGATGGACCTTAGATCCAACAACAATAATCCTTAGTTCAGTCCTCATAGTGTGGCAAAGAGCAGCCAGGCATTACTGGAGGAACATGTGTGAAGCATTTTACATTGCCATTTTGGTGCATAAGCAATTGAGACAACTCGAAAGAAATTAAACACCAATTTTAAAAAATAGAGCTTATTATTATATAAATATAGACACAAAAACAAACTTTGTATCATACATACAACCGAAGTTGTGGATTTTTGAAGTGTTCAAAAATAAATGCAGTAAATCTATCAAACTGGTCCCATTGAAGTCAACGGGGGCAAACACTGGTGACACTCGGTCACTTGCAGGGTGCATTCAAATAAACCCTCTTGTGGATAAGGGCATGCGCATCCCTAGACCAAGTTCCAACAGTCTTTACTTTGTTACCTTGCCATGGGATTCCAGGTGCAGAGGTGACTTGGCTGTCCTTGGTACTGGACATGATCTGTGGGAGCTGTCAAACTTATAGCACTTGACAAAACCACACTTGGAAATGGAGTTACACCATACCCACAGAGAGTGGAGGCCTTTGGGGTCCTAGGACCCAAGTTCAACGGCTGGATTTCTTCTACCTTGCTGGGCGGGTCCGGGTGCAGAGGTAGCTGGCAGCAGTCAATCACCGGGGCAGGTCACATCAACGATGTTTATCCACACACTCAACGACTCCACCTTCAGGAAGCAGAAACACAGCAGCGGGGTCGTTTCTGACATTGGTCACTGTCACTGTGTGGTTCTCTCGGGCTGGAGATGTTCAAGGGTCGATCGCCCGACTGGCAAGCCTTTAAGGCTCACTGCTTTGATGACTGTAAGCGCTAGCCATCCTGGGGAGGAGGAGGTGTGGCCTTTTTCCTGCCCAGGTCTTTGTCTCTGTCCTGTGGAAGTACTAGCACATCCCACCAGGAGGGCAGACTCTTGTCTTGGCGGCAACCTGCCAGGGGAAGCCAGCAAGGCATGGGTCACTGTATCCTGGTAGGGCACCCACTCAGGGTGGCACGCCTGTGCATGTCAGCTCATCCTCAACACAAGAATTGTGTTGGGGTGAAAAGGCACGGTATTTGACACCAAACATGACACAACTTAGTCGTTCCATAGTGGAGCTGTCTATCTCGAGTTTTCTCAGGAGTCAGCCCATGTTACTCTATGGACTGCCGGTTGCTTACAGTAAAAGCTTGCTTTACAGGGTTACTTTGGAATATATGTGTAAACATATATATCCATACCTTTATTATAATCCACTCTACCTCTTGAGCCTAGGAGGACAATCTTAAGAGTGACTTGCTTATATTAAGGCAGTGATGTGGCTCTGCAGCATATGGTGTGTGCAGAGTCACTCTCGAACAGACAGGCTGCTCGTGCAGGGCTGCCATGGCAGACCTGCTGACACACTTTTACTTGGGGCACACAGGGTGGGACAATACAGTGCTGCAGCCCTGGTGACCCCTTGCCCCAGGTAGCACTGATACCATATACTAGGGACATATCAGGAAGCAAAGTACCTTGCTAATTGAGTGTACCAATTCACTTTTTAGGGAAAAAGCACGGGCCCTAGGGCCTGGTTAGCAGGTCCCAGTGCACTATCAGAATCAAAAACCAGCACTTAGCAGTCTAAAATGGGGAAAACAGTAGGGGGGTATGCAAAGAAGCTCAATTTCCAACAATATTTCTTTGACTGGGTCTGTGAGTTGGTGTGTGAGTGTCTGACTGGGTCTCTTACTGGGTGCATGAATGTCTGAGTGGGTCTCTGAGAGAGTGCATGAATGTCTGAGTGGGTGTGCGAGTGGGTGCATGAGTGTCTCAGTTGCTCTGTAAGTGGGTGGGTGAGTGTCTGAGTGGGTGAGTGAGTGGGTGCATGAGTGTCTGAGTGGGTCTGTCAGTTGGTGCATGACTCTCTGAGTAGATCTGCCAGTGGGTGCATGAGTGTCTGAGTGGGTCTGTGAGTGGCTGCATGAATGTCAGAGTAGGTCTATGAGTGGGTACATAAGTATCTGAGTATGCCTGTGAGTGGGTCAATGAGCCTCTGAGTGGGTGCAAGAGTGTCTTAGTGGCTCTGTGAGTGGCAGTGTGAATGTCTGAGTGGGTTTGTGAATGGGTGCATGAGTCTCTGAGTGGGTCTTTCAGTGGGTGCATGAATCTTCAAGTAAGTCTGTGAGTGGGTGGGTGTGTGAGTGTCTGAGCGGGTTTGTGAGTGGATGCATGAGTCTCCGAGTAGATCTATCCATGGTGCATGAGTGTTTAAGTGGGTCTGTGAGTAGGTGCATGAGTCTCCAAGTGGGTCTGGTACTGGGTGTGTGCATCTCTGACTGGGTCTATGAGTAGGTGTGTGCGTCACTGAGTGGATTTGTGAATGGGTGCGTGAAGTTCTGAGTGGATCTCTGAGTGGGTGCATGATTGTCTGAGTGGGTTTGTGATTGGGAGCATGAGTGCCTGAGTGTGTCTGCAACTGGGTGCTTCAGTGTCTAACTGGATATGTGAGTGGATGTGTGAGTCTCTGAGTAGGACTGTGAGTGGGCACATGAGGCTCTAAGTGGGACTCTGAGTGGATGCTTGAGTGTCTAAGTGGGTCTGCGAGTGTGTGAATAAGTGTCTGAGTGGGTCTGTGAGAGGGTGCATGAGTCTCTGAGTCAGTCTGTTACTCGGTGCATGAATCTCTGACTGGGTCTCTGAGTAGGTGCATGAGTGTCTGAGTGGGTCTGTGAGTGGGTGCCTAAGTGGATCTCTGAGTGGGTGCATGACTGTCTGAGTAGGTTTGTGATTAGGAGCGTGAATGTCTGAGTGGGTATGTGAGTGGGTGTGTCAATGTCTAACTGGATCTGTGAGTGGCTGAGTGAATATCGGAGTGGGTGCATGAGTCTCTGAGCGGGTCTCTGAGTGGGTGCATGAGTGTCTGAGTATCTCTGTGAGTGAGAGCATGATTGTCTGAGTGAGTCTCTGAGTGGGTCTGTCAGTTGGTTCATGAGCTTCAGAGTGGATGAGTGAGTGGGTGCATGAGTGTCTGAATATGTCTGTAAGTCAGTTCATGAGCTTTAGAGTGGGTGAGTGACAGGGTGCTTGAGCATCTGAGTGGGTGAGTGAGTGTGTGAATGAGTGTCTCAGTGGGTCTATGAGTGGGTCTGTGAGTGCATTCATGAGCTTCTGAGTGGATTCATAAGTGTATATATATATAATTTACTTACCTGGAATCCCCGTCGTGTCCCTCCGATTCTTGTGATGGCGAGAATCTGTTTGTGATGTTTTGCAGCGCGCAGGCCCTGGACGCGCTGGAGGAGACCCGCCTTGTCAAGTGGTCAGAGAATTAAGGGCAGCTTCGGCTTTTTTCTACGTTCCAGGTTACTGGTTACTCTGACCCACCGCCCCCAGATTCAGCGCCAGTTCCGCTGCTAACAGCAGTCCGTGACTGCACGGAGAGATTGAGGAGCATGGTATCCGCAAGTTCCAGGACTGGGCATTATTTGGAATGGCGGTGGAGGCGTCCTGGGGACCCAGGTGAGGAGGTTTTAACAGCAGCGATGTTAACCAGCATTCTAGCCCCACGATCTTACTTCAATCCAGGACCCAGAAAGGGACATAGGCAGCCGTGAGGAGTCACTTACCCAGCAAGCCGGGGAGGTGCATGCTGGGATCTGTAGTATGCCGATGCAACTACAGTGAACTTTTGGGACTCTGTGACGGCCCACCTGGACAACCAATGGCAGATCGGATGGCTGTATTTAACTAGTGAGCTGGGGGCAACGTGGTTGTGAGCAGGCGTTTGAGAAAGACATTCATGTCGAAACGCGTCATGCCTATGCTCTCTGTAATAAATTACTTACCTGGAATCCCCGTCGTGTCCCTCCGATTCTTGTGATGGCGAGAATCTGTTTGTGATGTTTTGCAGCGTGCAGGCCCTGGACGCGCTGGAGGAGACCCGCCTTGTCAAGTGGTCAGAGAATTAAGGGCAGCTTCGGCTTTTTTCTACGTTCCAGGTTACTGGTTACTCTGACCCACCGCCCCCAGATTCAGCGCCAGTTCCGCTGCTAACAGCAGTCCGTGACTGCACGGAGAGATTGAGGAGCATGGTATCCGCAAGTTCCAGGACTGGGCATTATTTGGAATGGCGGTGGAGGCGTCCTGGGGACCCAGGTGAGGAGGTTTTAACAGCAGCGATGTTAACCAGCATTCTAGCCCCACGATCTTACTTCAATCCAGGACCCAGAAAGGGACATAGGCAGCCGTGAGGAGTCACTTACCCAGCAAGCCGGGGGAGGTGCATGCTGGGATCTGTAGTATGCCGATGCAACTACAGTGAACTTTTGGGACTCTGTGACGGCCCACCTGGACAACCAATGGCAGATCGGATGGCTGTATTTAACTAGTGAGCTGGGGGCAACGTGGTTGTGAGCAGGCGTTTGAGAAAGACATTCATGTCGAAACGCGTCATGCCTATGCTCTCTGTAATAAATTACTTACCTGGAATCCCCGTCGTGTCCCTCCGATTCTTGTGATGGCGAGAATCTGTTTGTGATGTTTTGCAGCGCGCAGGCCCTGGACGCGCTGGAGGAGACCCGCCTTGTCAAGTGGTCAGAGAATTAAGGGCAGCTTCGGCTTTTTTCTACGTTCCAGGTTACTGGTTACTCTGACCCACCGCCCCCAGATTCAGCGCCAGTTCCGCTGCTAACAGCAGTCCGTGACTGCACGGAGAGATTGAGGAGCATGGTATCCGCAAGTTCCAGGACTGGGCATTATTTGGAATGGCGGTGGAGGCGTCCTGGGGACCCAGGTGAGGAGGTTTTAACAGCAGCGATGTTAACCAGCATTCTAGCCCCACGATCTTACTTCAATCCAGGACCCAGAAAGGGACATAGGCAGCCGTGAGGAGTCACTTACCCAGCAAGCCGGGGAGGTGCATGCTGGGATCTGTAGTATGCCGATGCAACTACAGTGAACTTTTGAGACTCTGTGACGGCCCACCTGGACAACCAATGGCAGATCGGATGGCTGTATTTAACTAGTGAGCTGGGGGCAACGTGGTTGTGAGCAGGCGTTTGAGAAAGACATTCATGTCGAAACGCGTCATGCCTATGCTCTCTGTAATAAATTACTTACCTGGAATCCCCGTCGTGTCCCTCCGATTCTTGTGATGGCGAGAATCTGTTTGTGATATATATATATATATATATTTATTTATCACATCAGGATCCCAGGGGTACAACCTTCCAAAGGAGTGGCGCAGCACCAGGAAACAGACTCTGCAGGCAAAACTAAGAGAATTAATGATGATTTATTGCAGCATCAAATGTCCAAATGACGCGTTTCGGCCGCCAGACAATATATATATATTTTTCCACAACGTTTCCCAAAACCAATCCTCTAACGACGGATAAATGGGAACGGACTCCAGTATTAGTGCATCAATCTCCTTTATTTTTTTTGCTCCAGCTCGCCATTACGCGTTTCGGTCACTGCACGTGACCTTGATCACATGAGGGAGCGCCGCCAATCATGATCTTTTAAATTCATTTGAGTCATCATATCACCTGACAGGAGTTCTAATAAATCGAAAACAGACTGTGCATTTGTGAAGTGATTTTTGCAATCGTATTATTTACAACAGTGTGTACTACATGTTATGCTTTTTTACATAAGGCATTATTGTAAATCTATGTGTTTGTCCATATATCATTGTACACATAAATAAATAAATACATTCAATATTACATCATCAATCAATTCAATAAATATATGCATAAATAAATAAATAAAATGAATTACTTCTTTCATTTGACATTTAGCATATTTTTTCTACTTGTGTATGGGAAGACTTTTTTCTAAAATCTAATGCATTATGTCATTGTCATACCCATACAGAGACATGACTGACTGCCATATGACAATAGTCCCTCCTTTGTCAGACTTGTTTATTACTATATCATTATTTTCTCTCAGCTTTTTCCTTAACTTATCATATTGCTGTTGTTTGAATTTCCGTTTAGTGCCCAATCTTCTATTTTTGGTATACAGTCTTTTCAAATCATCAATGACACGGTCATGGAATATATCTATGGCGTCTCTTGTCATCATTGGTAAGAAAGTCGAGTTTGGTTTAAATGGACTATTTGCAACTACTGCTGTATTTACTCCTAAATCTTGTAGTCTTACTTGAGTGGAGTTGTTTTCATCATTTGTTTCAGGTTCATTTGTTGCACTTGCCAATTCATACATAGTTAGTAAAAGATTTGCATCAGCTCCCTGTAAGTTTTCTCTCTGAGTATCCTTATTTAATTGTCCCTCATTTTTCTGCTGGAGACCTTCTTTGACTGTAAAATATTTTCTGAGTTTTAATTTTCTAATAAATTTGAAGATGTCCACTCTTGTCTGTCCATAATTGAAATTGCTTTCGGGACAAAATGATAATCCTAGCGATAGAATTTGGATTTCTGCTTTGGTTAGTGTGACGTCTGACAGGTTAATAACTGTGTTGTCATTTACAGTTATTTTTGCCTCCATTGTTGCCTTTTGTTTTTTGGTTTTCCTGCATTTCCTCCTTTCTCTTCTCCTTTTGTTTCTCCTTTTTCTTGTGTCCTCGGAGGATTCCGCAGCCTTAGACTCTGTCTCCTGTCCAGACTTAAAAAATCCAGCTCTTCTGCCAGCGTAAGTCTCCCCTTTTCCATATTTGCATTAGCTGTCGTTGTTCCTCCGTCTTCAGATTCCATCTCACTTGTTAAAGAGCTCAGGTCTGAGGTGCACGCTAGTTCATTTGTTTCTCTCATGACTGTTTTATGGACGTTGAGACCTGCTGGATTTGCCTTCACAAATCGTTGGCGCTTCACATTATCAAATTTAAGTGCAAATGTAAATATTTGGCCTGTTTCGTAATCAAATTTATCCCGATTAAATTTGAAAGCTTTTTTTATTTTTATGGTGTCTTCGTGTTTCTTCAGTCGTGCCTTGATTTAATTTCTCACTTTTGTGATATTTTATTGATTTTCACATTTGTCCAGATCACTATTTAATTTGTCTATTTCCTTGATCAATTCCTCCCGGTCAATTTGTGCATATTTTATGAAAAGTCTTTACCAGTCTCGTAGAGGCATCTAGGTTGCTTTCTCCCCATTCAGTTAGCATTTTGGGGTTTGGGTTATCAAAGCTTGGTGCGAGCATTATCCTAAGTCCATGAGGCACTCTTCCTGCTTCCTCATATTTCTGAAGGGATTTTTGCTCCCACCACTTTGTTATTTCTGTGCGCATTTTTTTTCTATGTTCTTCAATAAGATTTTGCTATCATTATCTTAGTTTGCAACCAATGGTCCACCTCTAGCGATATCTTCCCTTGTTGTTGGCATTTTGCCAAAGAGTTCCTCCGCTGCTGCCTCTCTTTCTCGCAGCGCTTCTTCCGACATGCTGGACATTATGCAAGCCCACCGGGGAATACTGATTTTAACCCCTACGTGGTTTTGTTTTCTTTGCACACCTCCCCATCTGTATAACGCTTATTGTACTCACCGCTGGCTTAGCCGTGTTGAACGAGTCCTCCAACTCGCCTCCCACCGCCCCTCACACAGTTTGTGGTTCTTTAGCAGGTTGCTGCGGCTGTCTCTTTCTTGGAGTGTACTGTTTCACTTAGGCTGTGCGCCGCTCGACCTCAAAAAGGGAGGGGGTCCGTGATACCCGGAAGCAGCCTGCTTCCGTAGTTGCAATTCCACAACATTTCCCAAAACCAATTCTCTAGCGACGGATAAATGGGTACGGACTCCAGTATTAGTGCATCAATCTCCTATATTTTTTCTCGCTCCAGCTCGCCATTACGCGTTTCGGTCACTGCACGTGACCTTGATCACATGAGGGAGCGCCGCCAATCATGATCTTTTAAATTCATTTGTGTCATCATATCACCTGACAGGAGTTCTAATAAATAGATAACAGACTGTGCATTTGTGAAGTGATTTTTGCGATCGTATTATTTACAACAGTCTGTACTACATGTTATGCTTTTACATAAGGCATTATTGTAAATCTATGTGTTTGTCCATATATCATTGTACACATAAATAAATAAATACAATCAATATTACATCATCAATCAATTCAATAAATATATGCATAAATAAATAAAATGAATTACTTCTTTCATTTGACATTTAGCATATTTTTTCTACTTGTGTATGGGAAGACTTTTTTCTAACAGCATAATGCATTATGTCATTGTCATACCCATACAGAGACATGACTGGCCGCCTCTCAGAGAGTATTGCTGATGATTAATTGAAATCTTTTCTATTTTTATTCTTGTTTTTTACCCTGCGGCTCATTTTATACCTGCTTAAATGCTTTACCACCACTTCACTGCCAATGCATGTGTTTCTTTGTAATACACAGTGCTACCATTTTATTGACAACATTTTTTTTTTTTAGAGAGTTTTATATAGCGCAAACTTGACCCGAATCTGGTATCAGAGTGCTTACATAGCACCAATTGCATTACATGAGGACACATTCATTTTTTGTTAGGCACGGGGAGATTAAGTGATTTGCCCAGAATCACAGTATGTTCAGCGTCATTGCCGAGGCTCGTACCCAGTTCCCCAGATTCGAGGACGACCGCCCTAGCCGTAAGCCAACTCCTCTCCCCTAATTTGTCATCGCCTTCTATAGTGCTTAGTGTTACCCAAAGTGCTTAGTGCCTATATATTTTTTAAAGTGCTTATTTTCTCCTATACATGTGTTAAAATAGTTAGGGGCAGATTTACAAGCCCCCTGCGCCACCAGTACGTCACTTTTCGTGACGTACTGGTGGCGCAGGGGGCTCCTCGATATTTACAAGGAGAGGAAAAGCCACCATGCGTGACTTTTCCTCTCCTTGTAAATACCGTCCCTTCACACGCAGCACTTTGCGGTGAAGGGGCGTTCCATGGGTGTTGCTGTGGGTGTTCCCACGCAACACCCATGGAACAAGACACATCTCCAGAATTACGAGAAATCGTAACTCTGGAGATGCGTCTGAAAGCTACGCCACCCTAGAGGTGGCGTCGCGAGGCGCACCGAGGAGAAATGTTTTCATTTCTCCTCGTTTTTACCTCTTTCAATGCGTGCTGCATTCTGCAGCACGCATTAAAAGAGGAAAAAGCCTGTACTGATTGTTTTTGTGCAGAAAGGTGCCCCTTCCTGCACAGAAACAATCTCCCCATGGCGCAGGCATCCTTGCACCATGGTGCAAGGGTGCCTGCGCCGGCGCTTGGCAGCTGTTTGTGCGCCAGCGCAGGGGAGAGCACAGGAATGCGACATATTCTTGTAAATATGTCGCATTCCTGTGCTCTGAAAGTGCCGCAGCGTGGCGCAGCCGAAGGGCTTGCAGCGCCACGCTGCGGCACTTTCTTGTAGATCTGCCCCTAAGTCCGCTGTTTGACAGACTAATAAAAAAAAATCTTGTGTTACAGCTAGATGTTAAGTGCAGAGGTTAATCATTTCTATTAATAACAGTTATATTAATACAAATTGATTTGCGCTACACCATTTGTATTTTTCATTATTGACCATTGCGGAAGTAAATGGTATAAGCCTATACCACATTGATCTGTCAAATGTATTTGATCAAGTTATGTCATAGTATGTTACTGGAATGTATGTACTTGAAATGTTCACAAATCTTCATAAAACCTTCATGAAATCCCATAAAACCTCATAAGAATTTCATAAATATTTCATAAATTATTCATAAAAATTTCCTAAAATTTCATTCCAAACCTCCAAATCCATTCTCAGATTGCCTCACAAATATATGTACTATAATCAATTTCAAGAAACTCACAAGAAATTGTGCAATTCTTCACTGTTGTTTAAACCACAGGGTGACTTAGAGTCCAGTTCTAAAATCATTTTTGGCTCTAGTTTTCTAAGTAATTTTTCTCTGTTACCCCCTCGCCTAAGAGGGGGTTTAGACCCAATTACATAGTAGGTTAGACAATTGAGATTATTTTGATGTACACTTTTAAAGTGCCTGGCCACTGGGTATGTTTGATCGGAATTCACTAGTGCTGGAGTATTCTAACATGCACCTGCAGCTTCGTGCTACCTACATAGCGCATGCCGCAGGTGCATGTCAGCACATAAACTGCATATTCTGTACGGCAGTTGTAGTTGTCTTTCAATAGTGTAGGTTCCGGACTAAATGGGGTCATGTATTCTGTAGTGTTTACCCCAAATTTACAGGCCCTGCATGATGCGCACTTAAAAAAGCCATTTCTTGGTTTGAGCCATGACGTGCTGGGGTTAATCTCTGGACTATTTTTGACCAATGTTGACCTCATGGATAAAGCCCGCCTGAATGTTAATGTGGGCTTTTTCAGAATCTGCTCTGCCATAATTGTATCAGTTAATACTATTGGCCAGTTTCTATTGATAATGCTTCTGATTTTGTTTTCCTGCCGGCTATAGTTGGTTATTAGACTGACAGTTGAATCTTCACTGTTCCTCTTACTCTGTGAGGCACTAGATTGAGTTAAAGTTAACTCTTGCATGTTAGTCCTCTTCGTCTGCTCATTTCCTAATGGATTTGCAGTGACTTTCTTTATTGCCTGATTGAGTATGGTTTGACTATACCCTCTCTGTGCAAATCTAGTGATCATTTCCTTTTGGTATTTTACTAACTCAGTTTTTGTGCTGCATATTCTCTGCAATCTCAATAATTCACCGTAAGGTATACTGTTCATGAGATGCTTTGGGTGGAAACTTTTCGCATGAAGCGTTGAGTTTCCTGCAGTGTTTTTACGATGTATATATATATATATATATATACATATTCACTGAACAAACCACAGGTTTCAGGGACGCTATAGTTAGGAATTAGCATTTAAAAAACCTTAGAAATTCACAGAAAAAAACACAGATTACAGAAATTTTATAGATAGGCTGACAATTCACTTGTACAAAACCAGAGAAATTCTGTCATTATAGTTAGCTGAGCTAACTAACTCGTGCCCCTCAATGCACTGCTGATGACGTCACATATTACCTCAACACATGACATGGTCAGTGACATCACTAGTGACATCACTGATGACATCTCAAATGACATCACTGATTACATCATCCACATAATATCTGATGCACCTACTCACACCCTAATATAACCTTTCATACACCCAATCCAAAATTCAGATTACCATTCTCGAAACCATAGACACACTAATCCCAGTTAGTACATACCCACTCACTGATTCATAGGTCTACACACACATCCACTCACTCACCCATACAGCCACTCATACACACAGTCACCCACCAATACAGCCACTGATATATGTACTCATACACCCATACAGACACTCACATACCGCCACTCACCCATAGAGTTACTCACACAGCTAGTCACTCACCCAAAAAGTCAATCACACTGCCATTTACTCACCTATACAGTTATACACATACCACCTCACTTATTCATACAGATACTAACACATATTTACTCTCTTATACAATCACTGACTCAAGCACACACTCATCCATACAGCCACTCTCACAATCACTCACTCTCACATACAGTCTTCTTTATTCCTGAGGGGCATAAAAAGGTCAATGCCCAAAAGGTAACTTGCAACATTTGCAAGCTGCTTTCACGTGGATCCAATAAAAAAATACTCATGCAGAACATCTTCAATGTATAAGCACCTGAAGACTATGCATGAGAACAGGCTTGCTCGAGCGGAACTCGCCAGGCTGAAGAAGAAGGAAGGTGCCCAAGATGTGCAGGCAGGAACATCACGGCAGGGCGACAGGCTGCAGAACATTCCCCCTACACTGCCTGATTTTGCAAAGGCAGGACTTTTTTGCCCAAAGTGTGTGACAGTTTTGAGTGAGGGGGAACAGGTTGTCCAAACCATGTTGGACATCATCAACAACCATTGTTGTTGATTTTTGTTCTCCAATTAGGCACACTGTTTTGTGCTTGTTTTTTGTTTAAAATTTCAAAACACCCAAAAAACTACAATATAGAAAAAACAAACAATATATAAAATAGTTTAAAAAAAAGTTTTTTACGGAACCACTTATTCTGGTATAAAAAAGAAAAAGTATATGTTGTGTGAATGGATGAGTGCATGGGTAGTGCCTGAGTGAATGAATGAGTGCAAGGGTAGTGGTTGGGTCACTGGATGAGTGCATGGGTAGTGCCTGGGTGATTGGATGAATGCATGGGTAGTACCTGAGTGAATGGATGAATACAAGGCTAGTGCCTGGGTCATTGGATAAGTGCATGGGTAGTGCATGAGAGGATGGATGAGTATATGCAGAGTGCCAAGGTGAATGGTTGAGTACAAGGGTTGTGCCTGAGTGATTGAATGAGTGCAAGGGTAGTGCCTGAGTGATTGGATGAGTGCCTGTGTGACTGGATGAGTGCAAGGGTAGTGCCTTGGTCATTGGATAAGTGCATGAGTAGTACCTGAGAGAATGCAGGAGTGTATGCATAGTGCCTGAGTGAATGGTTGAGTGCAAAGGTAGTGCCTGAGTGATTGGATGAGTGCCTGGGTGGTGCCTGGGTGATTGGATGAGTGCATGGGTAGTGTATGAGTGATAGTTTTACAAAACGGTTTTTACGGACCCACTTATTCTGGTATAAAAAAGTAAAAGTATATGTTGTGTGAATGGATGAGTGCATGGGTAGTGCCTGAGTGAATGAATGAGTGCAAGGGTAGTGGTTGGGTCACTGGATAAGTGCATGGGTAGTGCCTGGGTGATTGGATGAATGCATGGGTAGTACCTGAGTGAATGGATGAATACAAGGCTAGTGCCTGGGTCATTGGATAAGTGCATGGGTAGTGCATGAGAGGATGGATGAGTATATGCAGAGTGCCAAGGTGAATGGTTGAGTACAAGGGTAGTGCCTGAGTGATTGAATGAGTGCAAGGGTAGTGCCTGAGTGATTGGATGAGTGCCTGTGTTACTGGATGATTGCAAAGGTAGTGCCTTGGTCATTGGATAAGTGCATGAGTAGTACCTGAGAGAATGCAGGAGTGTATGCATAGTGCCTGAGTGAATGGCTGAGTGCAAGGGTAGTGCCTGAGTGATTGGATGAGTGCCTGGGTGGTGCCTGGGTGATTGGATGAGTGCATGGGTAGTGTCTGAGTGATAGGATGAGTGCATGGGTGATTGGATGAGTGCATGGGTAGCGCTTGGGTGACTGGAGGAATGCATGGGCAGTGCCTGAAAGAATGGATGAGTGTATGCGTAGTGTCCGAGTGGATGGTTGAGTGCAAGGGTAGTGCCTGAGTGATTGGATGAGTGCATTTGTAGTGCCTGGGTGATTGGATGAGTGCATGGGTAGTGCCTGGGTGATTCGATGAGTGCATGAGTAGTACCTGAGTGAATGGATGAGTGCATGGGTAGTGCATCAACAAATAGATAAGTGCAAGGATTAGTGTATGATTGTTGGGATGAGTGCAAAGGTACTTCTTGGGTGAATGCATGAGTGCATCGATAGTGCTTGAGTCAATGGATGAGTGCATAGGTTTCTGCCTGAGTAAATGGATGAGTGTAAAGCTAGTCGCTATGTGATTCATAAGTGTATAGGTAGTGTGTGGATGAATGGATGAGTGCATGGGTTGTGCAATGTACAGTAGATTCTATTGTTTAAAACTTAGGCCTATTAGCTCTATGATATATGTTAAAATACGTTTTCAAATGAGAAGATACATTAAACTTCAAAACTGTCAAATTTTCAAATAAAATAAAAAGCACTTTCAGTTTCAAGCATAGATATTAGTATATATATAACTATAGTATGTATACCTTTGTGAAGACTAATATAAGTTTCAATAGAGATAATACAGTTTTGAATGTGTTTTAAAAGTCACATAAGAATACTAGTTTGTTAAAAGTAGAAACAGTTTGAAATAGAAACTATAACTCAAAATAAAAGGTCAACTATTATTAAAGCACTCTTATTGGTGTATGCACTTTTGCAGAAAGTGAGTGTGATACTGCTCCTCAGGAATAGGATGATACTTTTCAACTAGTCTAAAAGTTGAAGATTATTTATATTAGAAACAAGTAACATATAAATACATTTTAAACATTTCTCCAGTTTGTCATGAATATTCTATTATGTATTCTTACCTTTCAAGTAATTTAGATACATCATTTAGTAAATCTGTTTTAGAGTATTATTATCCCAAACAGCATTAAAACTGTTTTCAATCTTGAACAGTACCTACTATAAAGTAGAAAAAGAAGAACTAATATTTAATCATAATATATTAGAGAAATTATAATATTACATTTTTGAGCACATAACATTAATTTATAATTAGATAACATTTTCAGTTTCCCTTTTTTGTTGTTCTCAGATTGCACATAGCCTCACCATACACAGTGATTTGAATGTAGCATCATCATTGAACAATGGGGAAAAACTAATCGAATTGTACAAAAAAAACAATTCAGCATAGTACATCAATATGTGTAACTATGCGTTTTCCTATCTACACTTTGTTAATCACTTCTTTCATCTACATTAACTCTATTTTTTATCACAAATACTTTTGAAAAAATGTACAATCTCATTTACATCTGATACAATATTGACAACAAATATATAAACTGTTTGCTTTTAAACAAATTTTACAAAATATTATATCTATTAGACAAAATAATAATGAAAACACTAATTATAAACACTAATAGATTGCAGTGCTTTCTATTTTTGTTGACATCTTCCCCAATAGGCCGAATGATATTCTCAAAACTTTGGTTGGAGAAATAACATATAAGAATTTGGTAATTGAAAAGGCAATCTAGGTTTGAATTCCAAGTGGGCATCATTGCAATGCATCCATCCTTTGTTACACGTTAAATAAACAGTTTAGTGTCCAGATGTTGTAGTAGATCCATCATGGAAAATAATAGCCACTGTTGTATACGTTTCTTACTGAAATAAACATTTGACTTCCTTTAAAATTTTAATTTTTTTTCCAATTTTCTTCCATTTGCTCTACAATGTTGTAACATTAACATGACATATTTTCCAAATCCTTCTATATGTGATGTAGACAACATCTCTGATCTACAATGTGAACATGTCATATCCTGATTTGCTGTTTTTATCAATTTGTTAAAAGGTACTGATTTGCAGTCTTGTATTGCTAAGTATAGGAACTCTTCACAGTTATGGTCCCATTTGTAACTTAGTCCAAATAAGTTATCAATTTGTATTCCTTCGTCTGATAATACTCCAAGCATGAGCATTAGAAATTCTTGTGCATCTTGCTCTATGTTTGGAGTAAATGTCAATGCACCAGTACTTATATCTAAAAGAAATCAAATGACAGAAGCAGTATGTGTTTTACTTCTGTCACTTATCAACTGTTGAAATAAATGATGTAGTGCAGAACAGAATCTTTTTTCATGATTTTTCATGATTTCATGATGAAGATGTGGTAAATGAAACACAGCATTCAGAATCACATTAGTATAACAGTTGCTACCTGAACAATTTTCTAACTGGTATCCTACAATGTCATCATCAATTTCTACTTTTTTTTCTTTACGCCTTCAACTTTCTCTTCAATTGTTTTCTTATTTTGAACCTCACTTGAATGTTTGATATATTTCCGTTTTGGACACAATATACGTTTCTCATATTTTGGATATTCGCCTAAATGAGGAGCATAAAGTCTTCTTAAACAATTGTACTCTCTTACACAATTTGCATCAGCACTAAGCTTTTTCTCATCAAAATCTATCAAATACAAATCAGACAATGTTCTTACTCAAGACAATGCAATGTATGCCATTCCCTCTTTGAACACAGTACTTCCAGTATTTACAAAAGATCTGTCTATACTTAAACCTTGAGATTTATGAATAGTTAGTGTATATGCTAGAGACAGAGGAAACTGTTGTCTATGAACATACAAGTCTTTTACAAGCAAAAAACGTATAACATAATTCCCAATCTGTTTTACCTCATTAATCTGGTCGAATTTTATAATCAAAAATTCTATTCCATCTCTATTTTGAAAATTAACAAAATCAACAACTTTTCCCATTGCTCCATTTACTAATCCTTCTACATTCAAATTACGCCGCAAAATTACTCAACAGTTTTTACATACATGTAAACTCTTTTCTAATCCTGCAGTTTTAGATACTGACTTTTCCAAAGAATTCAATTTACCCTGTAGTTTCTTAGTAAGAAGAATTGTTACTCCCTGATGTTCGATTTTGTCAATATCTTTAATTTCCAGAATTTGTTGTTTTTACAGTTTGAGAAGTTGTTCATGAAATGTAGAACACTCTTGCAGTGTAGGTTTAGGCAAACTATAGACTTGTTTTCTACATGCATATTGTCCTTAGTAGCCGACTTTCTAAAGCTTGTTCACCATGTTTCGTCAACACACCAATTCTTATGTCTTTAAGAATATTTCCATAATCTTCATCACCTGCTTGTCACATATTCTTAACAAGTTCTTTATATTCAAAGTTTAACCAAATATTTACCTTCCCAATATTTCCAAAAGATTTCCTTGTGTCATCATGGACAAGTGTTTTAAAAACAGGTTGTCCTTTAACAGGAGTATGTTGAAGTAGGTCTCCAAATAGAATTAAATATTTTCCTCCAAACAGAACATCGTAATCTGTTTTTAACATCTGTTGCATTCGCAAGTGTACAAACTCAAGCATTAAGTTTGAGACCATGCTCAACTTATCAATGATTAAAAGTTTTAGTTTCTTCAGTACCCTTGAGACTTCATAGCAAGCTTCTCCCGATAGCTTTTGATATTCCAATTTATTATCCTGTTCAACAGGTAGCATTAGTAATCAATGTAAAGTGATACATTTAATGTTGTGTGCTGCTAATCCAGTTGGAGCTGTTACAACACAAGATAAATGTGACTCTGTAGTTTTGCGCACGTAACCGGTCAAAACTTTAATTAAGAAACTTTTTCCTGTTCCAGCTTGGCCACTAATGTACAATAGAATAGGTTTAAATGATGAACACTGGCATTCTTTTTTTCATGGAGCAAACGATGTTCTACCTGTTTGACTTGTAGATATATATCTTTTATTCAATATCTAGTTGTTCCTCTAACTTTTCAAACTGAATAATATCCTGTTGTGCTTGCTGCATTGCAGTTTCTACCTCATTCATGGCTATTGCTACTTCATTTTCAATAATTGGTTGTCCCAGTGGATCTTGAGTCAGTGGACCAGAACTTTGACTGCTTTGTGAACTTTCTCTAGCTATTTCAGCTGCAATAGTACCTTCTTGTTCAATCTCATCATTTAACATTTGTAAGTAAGTTGGAAAAATTGTACACTGAATGCTGTCTTTACTTGTATTAAAAGCATCTTCATAGCAGTCAAAATCTCCAAGTAATTCAGTTTCCCTACACCAAGGCTTGAACAGTTGCAGAAGTGCTAAATAGAAAAATTCTCTCTTATCTACAGTTTCACGACTCAGTTTTCTGTGGTTAATAAGATTCCCTTTGACATGTTTCACTAAACATCCATCACATCCAATTTCTGCATATTTTTCTTCTTTTATATTTTCTCTAGCTTTCTCTTTAAACTTATAATGCTGAAGTATTTCATACAGACATAGGTTTTCAAGATGTGGACTCCTTTTTGGATAGTATGTATCCATCATACTGAATCCCATCTCCTGGAATAGCCATTATCTGCATCTACACTTACCGGAACCTATGCTGCCTTGAATGAGCCCACATCGATCGCTGGAGTTGTGGCAACTCGATGCCCCTCGGGACCCGCTATGGACCGGATGTGGTGAAGCCCTTGTGACGAATCAACACCGAGCAGGCGGGACCGGAGAGCGTCTGGCAGATCATCCCGGTGAGTGCCCGAACGTATCTCCAGACCCTGGTTCCTTGTCCCCATGAGACAGCCTGCTTGTGCCTCCTGGGTCGCTCCTCGCTCGGGACGGGGAGAGTCCATTTCCCATTGTTCACCGTGACAGGGGTGACTGTACATCACCGCTGCATGGTGGATTTGCGACGCGCTCGAGGGAAGTGCGGCGTGATATACACTCCAGCAATTGAGGAGAAGGACCGCGAGTGGAGTGAAGCGGTCTGCCCCTAAAGAGCTTGGATGGTTTTGAGAGGGGTGGCCACACGTGTACTCAAACTGGTGCTGACACCGACTGCTCCCCTCACGCTGACTTGCGGAGTGGCCGCTTCCGTGGGAGCCTCCTCTCCGTTCCCTCGATGCTTGTCTGTAGGGATTTTGATTCCAGTACCTTGGAGGCCCAGACCTCCATTCTGTGACGATAATCTTCACCCTCAGCCCTCTATCTCTCCTAAGATGGCGCCCCCTCCCTATACAAAATGGAAATAAAAATAGAACCAGCACGCACAGCCTGAAAAGTAGCGGCCATCTTTGATTGGTTTAAACCCCCACCAGTGCCTTCACCAGAAAGGAAAGAAAAAGGGGAAGGGAAGAAAGAAAAGGAGAAAAGAATGAGAACATTTTAAGTAAGGCAGGAATGAAGTAGAAAGGGAGGCATGGAGAAGCAAGGACGAAAAGAAGAGAATAGAGGAGAGAAGGAAAAAGAAATTTATCCAAACCTAGAACCCTCTGGTCTACATGCCTTCACCATTAAATATCCACCAAATCTATCCAAAAATGTGGCTACAAAGTTCAAACACCGGCTAATGAAAAATCACCCAGAAACACTTATTTCAGATCTGCACCAACAAGGGCATATTAACTAATGACCTCATCTTCCATACCAAAAAACGTGCTCAATGGAGGAATCTCTTCTACACCATGCTTCGAATCTCCGATTCTAGGAAAACCCCACATGCCCTCAAATTGTCGGTATCTGCCTTGGAATTCTGCAATGCGAACGTAAATATATCCCTATACAACAACGGTAATATCCTTATACAAGCCTCAAATGACAATCTCGCTCATATAGACAAGATCTTCCCTATCCTCAAGAAAGCATTGAGCAAGAAGACCTCACCTCCCATCACAAATCACCCTGACTGTCCTGACGGTGTTCCCACTCCACCACAAATGTCTGTGACTACATCAACTGTAATTAATTCTCACCATTCCCCCAACGACTACCACCCATCCTTCACACCGGACCAAACCATTCCAGGGACCCAGGCCCAGAAGGGTCAAGGATCCAATCTGCTACCGGCCAATCCTATGCTCACACACCCCCAACACCCTTGACGAACAATGTAGATTCCTCCAAATATGAATCCTCTCCTGCTAATCCACTCTACTCACCTACAATTGAACCAGCCCGCAAGGCCCCCCACGACTTGCCAACAACCCTGATCTATGAACGGTCGCTCTGCATCTCGGAACATATACCCCAAAACGTAATTAACCACTCCTCGACCATATCTCTTCCACATGTCACAGGCCCCCCCACGCTATCACCTATCCAAGCCATCACGCATACCCGAATGGATTCCCCCCAAGCCGACCTGACACACGAACCCCATTGGAGCCTAATATTGCCATCCCCATCCAACCAGATCTAACATGCGGACCTCGTCCCCTAAGAGAATGCACAACTCAACATATAATTAGCTGTCCTAACTCTGATTGCATCGCATGCTTCAATGAGATATCCATCGGCCTATCCCACCTCAAGGTCGAAATACAGAATCAATCAACCATCACCAAAGAGCTCCTACATTCTCACAGAGTCACTAGTACCACCGTGAACCGAATCAATTATCAAACAAACAGATATATCGCCCAAAAACCTCACCCCGAGTTCACTATTCATAATACCATACCTTCCCCAAATGACCCTTCTTGTCCCAAGAGACCAATTGCTGGGTTATCTGACAATGACATGCGCAACCTCCTCCTATCTTATTCCAGTCCTTTAGACAATAGCGAGCCTCCACAGAATAGTATACAAACCATTCAAACTAATCCTTGCACAGAACCCACTCACAACCACAGATCTATAAATAGCAAAAACCTCAAAAATATCGACATAGTGCACAGAGACCTCACCCACTACACTAGCAAACTGAAATGAGTACTTCTCAATTGCAGATCAGCTAGCAAACATGCGTCCGACATCTACGATCTCATCCTCTCAAATGAGCTTGACATTGTTATCCTTACTGAAACATGGCTAAATAGCTCCTCCTCACCTATCCTAGACCTACTGGTCCCTCCCAGCCATGACATAATCCACCTAGACAGAGCTGTGAAACCTGGCGGTGAGGTAGCATGCATTTACCGAAACACAATCTCAGTTAATCAAACAGACATCGTCTCTCTATCTACCTGTGAATATCTTTGCATCATCATCACAAACAACAACTGCATCATTAGCAAACTCCACATAATATACCACCCCCCGGGGATACTCTACCATTCTTGGAACAGACAATGGAAGTCATCACATACAAATGATAACCCACAAGTGTCGCAGATTTACCTAGGAAACTTCAACCTCCATTGGAACAATACAAACTTTCATGCTGTAAACTCTCTTAAATCCTTCCTATCAGATCAGGATCTTACCCAATTCTGTGACAGTCCAACCCACAACAAGGGACAAACATTGGACCTCATCATAGCTAAAATGAACAATGTCACATTAGATTCTATTAACCCATGCGACTGGTCTGACCATCACAGCATCTTCTTCTCTATCAATATTAAGGTGACCCCGAAAAGATGTCAACCTATGAAAACAAAACAATGGAAAAGGAATACCCAAAATATTAACCCTATAGACCTAGCAAACCGATGCAACACCGATCTGATCCCCCAAGCAGGCATGGAAGACGTCCATGACCTCACAGACTTCTACAACTCCACTATTCTTGAAATACTTGACTCAACAGCCCCCCTTCAACAAAAAAATGTCTCCACCAAAATCTCTAAACCATGGTTCAAAGAGAATCTGAAGTCTGACCGACGCAAACTAAGAGCAGCTGAAAGAATATGGAGATCGGCACCCTCTATGGAACACCTAAATCACCTTAGAGCACTGAGGAATACATACAACAGGAAAATCTTAAAGGCAAAGGCGGTCTTCTTTAGAACTCAGCTGAACCAAGCCATTAATGGTCCCAAAAAACTATTTGAAATAGTTAAACAACAATAGTTCAACTCATCAAACTCTACAGAACAAAGAGAGACTGCTACCCCCAACTGCGAGGACCTGGCCAATTTCTTCTTAGAAAAAACAGAAACCATTGAACTCGACCTACAATCTAAGAAGGCTCTTCTACCAGCTACTGATCATGGACCAATTTACTACACCGGTGGGAGTCCCAAAAAACAATGCCTTCTGGCACACCTGCAAGACCTATACTGAAAATGACATCTACAACATCCTTTTAGCGATTAATCCCTCCAATCACTTCATTGATCCACTACCTCCTGCCATATTCAAAATGATAAAAACTTCTATTCTTCCCTTATGGTCAAAGATTGTAAATGCCTCTCTTAAGCAAGGCACTATACTTGACTGCCTCAAAGTAGGGCAGGTTACACCCATACTAAAAAAAGCCAATTCCCTCTCCTCAGATCTCAACAACTACCACCCTATATCCAACATCCCCACTCTGGCGAAACTACTAGAAAAATGTGTGCAAACTCAACTATGCAACCAGATTGAGAACTTCAATCTTCTAGATCAACACCAATCTGGCTTCCGTCAAGGACACAGCACTGAATCAGCACTCACCCACATTACGGACGACATATTAAAAATGCTAGACCATAATGAATCATGTCTTTTGATACTTCTTGACGTATCCTCCGCTTTCGACACGGTTAAACATGACAACCTATTGTCCCTACTGGAATAAAGGATGGGTTTATCTGGTCCAGTACTGCAATGGTTTACCTCTTTCCTAAACCACAGAACCCAAAGAATCAAGATGAAGCAATCCCTCTCTCAACCCTCCATGGTCACCCTAGGAGTTCCACAGGGCTCTGCATTATCACCCATCCTTTTCAATCTAATCATGGAACCCATGGCAAAAGCGCTGAACTCTGCGAACATTCTATATCACATGTATGAAGACGACACACAATTGTATATGAAAATCTCCTTCCCAGAGGACTTCATCTCCCTCAACGCCATTCTGCATAACACTCAAAATTCGCTCACTGGCAACCACCTCATGCTCAACACCAACAAAACGGAATTCCTCCTCATCTCCCCCCCCCAACCACACACCAAAGATAGACCTCTGTCTGAAGGATCTAACAACCTTTAACTGCTCTCCCCACATCATTGACTGCGCTAAATCATTTGGAATCACCCTAGACAAACACCTGAATATGCAGGCACATATCAGTAACGCCACCAAAGGAGCTAATCAGCAGATGAATATCCTAAGGAAACTTAAACCCTTCCTCCCACAGGTTGACTTAAAAATGGCGGTACAAGCCTTAGTGTTATCAAGATTGGATTACGGAAGCACCACTCTATGCGGACTTCCCAAATACAAGCTGGCCCCACTGAGGGCCTCACTTAATGCTGCGGCCAGGCTGGTCTCTGGAACAAAAAGAAACAACCACATTTCTCCGACTTTAAAAGCATTGAAATGGCTACCATACGAGGCAAGAATACACCTAAAGATCGCCTGCATGACCCATAAAGCCCTTCACACCAAAACCCCCAGTTACTTAACACAAAAGCTAGAGCTGTCTGGAGGTTGCAGACATTCGCAAAGCGCTAGCTCACTACTACTGAAACCACAATCCTTCCACATAAAGAGAACATGCTGCAGAGCCTTCTCAGGTATCGCACCGAAGATTTGGAACTCATTGCCACCAGATGTTCGCAGGATCCCTTCCTCCTCCTCCTTCAAAAAAGAAGTGAAAATGCTTCTAATGAACAAATTCACATCCTAAGACTTTAATTCTCACGTTACTGTTTTTTAGCATATGTTATCTTACCTACCATAGTCTACCTGTAAATTGAATGTATGCATATTACCCTCTACCTTCTAATGTATCTGAACGATGTTATGTAAAGCGCTCTGATGCCCTCTAGGGTCATGTTCGCACTATATAAAACTTTATAAATAAATAAATCATATTAGCTTTGACAATATCAGTACTTTCTGGCTCATACTGTGCTAAGTATTCAATTTCTTGTAAAGATTTCAATACTCTATTTTGTGTGGAGGCTAGACCTAGACTTATCCAAATGATTCCTCTTGACTTTGAATATAAACTGGCTGAGCTCAAGCGATCCGAACATTCGTAGGATCCAATCTCTCTATGGGAAAGCATTTTCAAGCAGAAGCTGTACAATTTCTTGCTAAGACTCTTTTCTGTCAAAATTTCTTCCCACATTTCTTTCATCTCCGGCTTTTCAGATTCTGTAATATATGATGTAACATAAGGAGCAACAGCAATTGAATTATCTGCAACATACTGAGGGGCAGATCTACAAGAAAGTGCCGCAGCGTGGCGCTGCAAGCCCTTCGGCTGCGCCACGCTGCGGCACTTTCAGAGCACAGGAATGCGACATATTTACAAGAATATGTCGCATTCCTGTGCTCTCCCTGCGCTGGCGCACAAACAGCTGCCAAGCGCCGGCGCAGGCACCCTTGCACCATGGTGCAAGGATGCCTGCGCCATGGGGAGATTGTTTCTGTGCAGGAAGGGGCACCTTTCTGCACAAAAACAATCAGTACAGGCTTTTCTCTTTCAATGCGTGCTGCAGAATGCAGCACGCATTGAAAGAGGTAAAACGAGGAGAAATGAAAACATTTCTCCTCGGTGCGCTTCGCTACGCCACCTCTAGGGTGGCGTAGCTTTCAGACGCATCTCCAGAGTTACGATTTCTCGTAATTCTGGAGATGTGTCTTGTTCCATGGGTGTTGCGTGGGAACACCCACAGCAACACCCATGGAACGCCCCTTCACTGCAAAGTGCTGCGTGTGAAGGGACGGTATTTACAAGGAGAGGAAAAGTCACGCATGGTGGCTTTTCCTCTCCTTGTAAATATCGAGGAGCCCCCTGCGCCACCAGTACGTCACGAAAAGTGACGTACTGGTGGCGCAGGGGGCTTGTAAATCTGCCCCTGAATATCCATGTTTGCATTCCACATTTTCAAAATAACTGGATTGTAGTCATTACTGTACTTTGAAGCTTCTGTTCTTTTTAAGTTGTATGTATTCTTGGGAGATTTTGGAGTTATTGTATGTCTTACTGCTGAGAAAAAACTATTTACTCTTCTTTTAGAAAATATAGGATGTGGGAATCCAAAACGATATATTGTATTAAAAAAATTCTTTACATTTATATTTCTGTCTGCAGTATTTCCCACATCTATGACTTTGAAAGCGTAAAACTTTTTGTCTCAAGCTCTTTTCTCCTCCTTCTCTTGGAATGGCTCATGTAACATACTCTTCGCTGAAAGACAAAACAGTTTCATCCCTATCTGTTCCAAATTTTGGTGCATTCTTTATCCATAATAGCATGTGTATATGAGCAACACCTCTGGCTTGGTACTCTTTTCACCAAAAGAAATCAGTTATCTCTCCAAGCGGTGACACACTTTTATTACAGATAAATGACATCATTGCTTGAAACCTATGGTTAAAATATCTGCAGACATTTACAGGATCCAGACAGAGTTCTCCAGCTGTCTTCAGTTCAATGTTTTTCACATTTGAATTTGCTTTTCGAAGGAATTCAAGTAAATCATCCATGCATATTCAGCACAACTAAGTGTTAGAAACCATGTAGGCATACCTAGGTTTCTTAACATGCATTTAAGTTCACCATGACGTCGATACCAATATTCATTGGTGCCACTTTGGCATGCCATAAAATTCATTAACTGAGATTCTAAATTTTCATCTCTTTCTTGAACTATGTCCATGAATTCTTTTGAAGAACCATTTTGAACAGGAACTCCTGTTTTTAATATATGGTTTACTGCATATGAAAGTGCAGACAAATCACTTTCAAACAGAAGATGAAATATATATGGAATGTATTGCCGAAATCTTGGATCTTCACAATACAATGTTGTTGATCTGTATTCTGATGCTGGAATCTGTACAGCTCGCTCATCAAATCGTCCACCTTCTCCAGTGAGGAATAGCTGTGGAAAACAACGGGCTTCTAAACTTTTTTCCCATACACTCATAGGAGTTCCCTTTGCTTCTTTCATTTGAAATAATTCAATACTGTTTTCTATGATTTCTTTCGAATGCAGAGGATGTATAGTATAATGTTCATAAATCTTTTCAATTCTGGACTTGTCCACGTTTTCAATTTGGCCACTTGAAATTAGTATTTCATCTTGTAAGCATATTACTTGTTCATCAACATTTACATATTTATAATAAATATCATTCTGTACCAGGTATAATGCAGCCTTTCGAAGTATATTAACATCTACAAACTCTTGCCAGATTTTTCTACTCTTTGTTGGTATACCATTTGCTAGAATAACTACTGGCTCATTTTCCTCTCTCTCCATACCAACAGTGTCAATGTTTTTCTTAAAATCTAAAGGTAAGTATATAACTCTTACTTTGAGACCTTTTTCTAAATCGGTTGGTGGCAGCTTACCTGTTTTAGGCTCCATACGAACTATGGCCTGAAATGAGTGTACATATTGAATAAGAATAGACTCATATACATTTAAATCTGCCAGTTCCTGAGGAATAGGTGCCAAGTCTAAGTTGTTATGGACTGCTCGAGCTGGCATTCTGTTTTCTTCTAATTTGCTGTAACAGTACTTACAAATAACTTGATCACTAGCCAAATGAAACTGGCCTTCTACAAACAAATAAAGACCAAATTGCTGCCACTTATCATTGTTTTCTTTTTCACTTTTTATATATAAATCAACATTCCTAGTTTGACTTCTATAGTGAGTACATCGAGAACAAATACAAATATAGTTTGGTTTTTCAGATGCAACTGTGTTAAACTTTGTAATTACTGCTGCAAACTCATCAATACTAATCTCTTTCTCGTGTTCTTCAACACCTACAGTTATCAAACTCTCAGTTTCTTTACACTCCTCCTCTGAACCGAAAAAACCATACTGTATATCATCACAAACTTTCAGTACATCTAATACAGAACCGTGTAAAAAAGCTGTGTTCATTTCACTTAAACATAATGCAGGAGTTTTTACATAGTAAAGTCTCCTTACTAACTTCCCCATTTCAGAGTGGTGTACAGCTAACATTCTTAAATGATGAAAAGTACTTTGACACACTTTTCTGGAAAGACAAGCCAGACAATGACCCTGCACCTTAGTATATTTTCTTATTTTACATGGATCTAGTCCTTGTAACATCTTAATCTTCTGTTTAACACTTTTATTTTGCAGATTGTCATAAAAAAATTGTAATATGTCAATAGACTCCTGTTGAATACTGCAAATACTGCTACAATCCCACTTATATACAGGAGCTTGTGTACGCTTTCCTTGAACTTCTTCAGCTATTACTTCTTCTGCATTCCTAGGAACCATTTTTTCCTTTGGAATGGGAGATCCATCTTTCACCTCATAACATCGGCCACTAGTATCAACTGCATGTACAAATGTGTTCTCTTGGAAATAACTTTTTTCATTAAAGAAAGGCTCAGTACAGGAAGTGTGCTTCCATTCACCAGTAACAGTTTTACAAAAGTTACTTCTATTAACAAGTGTTTTTCTTTTCTCCTTCATAAACACCATTGTTTTATCCAATATTCTCATTCTGTTAATTATTAATATAAATAATTTTCATTTCCATTCAAAAGCTGTATCTACTACAGTTTCAGTCTGTTGCATTTTATTATAAGCTGCTGATCTTTTTTTATATTTTTTAAAATCTTTTAATAAATTTTGAATTACTCTACTTCTAAACATTCTTCTTCTTATATCCTTATACTCATTCTGCCTTCTTGTGATATGCGTTGTTTTTCCATAATTTGATGTTGTTTTAGCATGACAATTTTTGTTTTGCTTCTGATGTGTTGTAAAACTTTTCTTTAACTTTTCAACATTTTCCAAATTTTTCAATCTCTGTAGAACTGTTTTAAGAAACTGTTTAATTCTCTTACCAGAAGAGTTTTTTCATGTATAACCTTCTTCATCTAATTTCTTCTTTTCACTCTTCTTTAAATAGTATTGCTTTCTTTGTTCTATTCTCTTCTCATGTTTTCTTGCCATCTTCAATTTGTGTTACAAATAAAATAAATATCTAAAAAACAAAGAACAGTTTCAATACTTTATTACAACAATTAACAATTTAAAAATGTATTATCTATTAATATTTATAATAATCAATAAGCAGTTGCTTACAATTACATTGGCATTCTTTCCACAACAAATAAACATGTAGGATACCTAACTAGGCACATTAGCAAAGCTGTAAATGGTTGAAACTCTGGGAAAAGACATTTATAAATAACTGTACACTTTTATTTTCTAAATTTGTGTATGCATTACTTTTTCCTCATTTACAGGGCACTCAGATTTTTAACTCAATATTCCAGTGCTTCTTTGATCGCTACCTAGGTAAATGATCTAGGTGCACATGCATCAAACTTCGAAAAAGCGATTCCTTATTTGCGAAAAATAAGGATTCGCAAATAATAAATCGCTAAGCGGAATGCATCATGAGAATCGCTAATAATTAGCGATTCACAATAAATCGCTAATTCGGGACCGAGTACACATTAGCGACTCGCTAACACATGAAATCGGAAAAAAGCGATTTCGGTATTAGCGATTTCGGTATTAGCGATTTCGGTATTAGCGAAATCGCTAATACTGAAATCGCTAAAAACGGAGTCGCACTGGAAGCAGGCTGATGACATCACAACCAGGAAGTCATCCAGTCCATGCTTCATTCAGTGCCCTGAGGAGCTCAGAGGAAGAGGCAGAGACCTGAATCTGAGTGGAGAAACCTCACACTCTGTATCCAGCCACTGTACCCAGACCCAGGATGGACAAAAACGATGCAGGGAAGAGTGCCACGCCTAGGAAGAGGAAGCTGAAGTTCTCTGAGAGGGAACTTGAACACCTGATTGAAGGTGTCAGCAGTAGCCACGTCAAACTGTTTGGTAAATTGTCCCTGAAGGTGCCAGAGGCTGTGAAGTGCAAAATATGGCTGCGCATAAAGGAAAAAGTGAATGCTGTGGGAGTCACACACCGCAGCATTGATGATTTAAAGAAAAGGTGGTATGACCTGAGGAAACGCGCAAAGGAGTGCATAGCAGAAAGGGTGAAGGAAGCAGCTGGTACAGGAGGGGGTCTATCGAATGCACCCGCAAACACAGCCCTGGAGGACCTTGTTGAGGGGACAATCGAGCCTGAGGCAGTCGTCGGAGTGACACAATTGGACACATCCGGCACAGCAGGAACATCACAAGGTAAGATGCATGCAAGCGCTACTCCTCTGCGTACTGTATAACTGTGCACAATCCCCCAGGCAAATCACAGTGTACAGGTAAAACCCCATGCCACGTTTCACCTCATACACAAAATGCATCATGGGAGTTGTAGTCATGTCAGACAAGTGGTCATTCAAAAGCCAACATGGTAAATTAAACATACCAATACCACATGCCAGCCAGTGTGTTTAAGTCAGTGATTTATTCAGAAATAAGTTTGCCAAATGATAAACAGAATTAGGATAATACAAGACTAACACTGCACTGTTTCACATCACAGATGCAGCGGAGGCAGACTCCGAGGATAGTGACCAGCTCGTCATCTCAGAAACACCTGCAGAGACGGATGCAGAGACTCCTGTGGTCCCAGAAAAAACACCACCCCCACCACCAAAACGCAGGGTACATGTACCCTCACTGGCAGAAATGGAATCCGATCAGACTCCAGCACCCACTACATCCTCCAGCCAGCCACGCGTCCCTTCACCAACTCCAACACCGGCACAGCTCCAAACAGGACGACGGCGCAGGTCCAGGGCCCGTATTGCGGCACATGATGAGCAGGTCCAAATTGTATATGGCGGCGTGGAGTCTCAGATGCTACGTGTGCAGCGCCTGCAGGGGAGACACATGGGCACAATCAACATGCAGGTCACAAAGCTGGCCAAAAACATAAGCACAATGGCAGACAATGTGCGCGAACTAACATCAGTGGTTGCCGAGGGGAATCGGCAGACAAACTTGAGCTTACAGGAGCTCACCCGTGCAGTCCTCGCAGGACAACGCATGAAGCGGAGAAGGCATCACCAGAGCCTGATCCGCATGTCAGCGAATACCAGGGCCATCAACAAGCTCTGTAATACCACTGCGCTATTGGCACGGTGCTCCGTGTCAATGCAGATTGATCTAGGCCATTTCTGTGGGGATGTTGCCAGGTCCTTAGGACAAGTCACCACTGCCGTGGAACACATCCAGTCCGGGACTGGGAGTGCCATCCACCTGGAAGGGGAGGAGGGGAGTGAGGAGGCCTCTAGCCTGAGTAGCCTATCGGTGCCAGTGACCACTAACAGGAGGCGCAGTTCGCGCAGCTCAACCTCCATGGGATCACGTCAGGGTGATGGTGCCGAGGCAGGCGACAGGAGGCTGGGGGTTCGTGGCAAGAAGCGCTAGCCATGCATATACTTCTTTTTGACCATGGTGGGGTAACCATGGGCAACTTATACTTGGTGATTGCCCTCCAGTGCTGAGTACAGTTTTATTTTGTCTTTATAGACCAATGCAATCACCTTCCAATATTTCTAAACGCACGTCTCAAGTTTGACATGTGCTCATGTTAATAAATATTTACGTACAGCATTTGTTTGTCATGGCTCATTCTTACCTACCTCAAAAATGATGTTGTGTGATGTGTGCACGTCTCCTCTGACCCTCTGCAGTGTTTGCCACATGCGCCTGTCGGTGTTGTGCGGGTGGTTGCTCGTCGCCATCCGAGTCACTGTTGTCCATCTCAATGGTAATGCCCCTTCTGGTGGCAATGTTGTGCAGCATGGCACATACAGCCACAATCCTGCAGCATGTCTCTGGGCTATATTGCAATGCACCACCAGTTTTATGAAGGATGCGGAAACGACTTTTCAGTATGCCGAATGTCCGTTCTACCACATTCCTTGTGCTTATGTGTGCCGCGTTGTACCTCTGTTCCGGTGGTGTGGCTGGGTTGAGGTATGGTATCAGGATATATTCGCGCAGGGCATATGCCCTGTCACCTACAGGGTGGAAAGCAAAGGGTTAGACACAGTAATGCTATTACATTTTGCTTCATGATGTAGCAACTAGGTATATGTATGTACCAAGTAGGTGTCCTTTGCCAAATTCACCCCTGAGCAGACGCCTGTGGATACCACTGTGGCGGAATATATACGAGTCATGTGTGCTCCCTGGATATTGTGCCACGATGTCCGTTATTATATGCTTAGCATTGCACACGACCTGCACATTGATGGAGTGGTACGACTTCCTGTTCCGGAAGATGTACTCGTTGGCTGCTGGTGGACAGATGGGGACATGCGTGCAGTCAATGCATCCGATGACATGTGGGAAATGCGCCACCTGGTAGAACTCCAGTTTTGTCTGGTTCAACTCCTGTGGGGTTGTGGGGAAGGTGATGTGGGTGTGTATCATTGTCAACATGGCGTCAAGGAATTTTCGGAAGAAGCGTGAGAGTGCGCTTTGGGATACACCTCCGGCTACGGCTACTACCCCCTGGAAACTGCCTGACACTAGTAGGTGCATGCTGCATAGGACCTGTACGTGTGCAGGAATGGCATTGGTCCTACGGGTCTGGTGCTGCAGCAGGGGTTCCAAATCTGCAATGAGGCTCATAATCATTGCACGGTTCAACCGGTACTTATCATATATTTCGTCTTCATTTTGGCCCAGCAATGTTATGCGCACTCGGAATACCCTCTCCTGTATCCTCCTCCTGCGCTGGGCTGCTGCATTGATCCTCATCCTCCTTGCCAGCACGTAGAGGGCTGCCATTGTGAAAGGCTTACGGGGTCTCCTGAGGCATTTTTCAAGGGTTTCTGATTGTTTGCACCTGTTTTTTTTGTTGTTTTTTTTGTATCTTTACCTCCTGGTTGAGATTCCCCTTTTTCTGCTCTTGCAAATTAGCGATTTTCATTGTATTCGCTAATTGCGAATTTTGATGCATTGCTTTGCGATTCTTTATTTGCTAATAGCTATTTGCGGGAGCAACTGTATGTTTCACTATTATGGTTTCACTATTTTGCGACTCGCTAAATTTGCGGGGGCTTTTTTTGCGAATCTCTAGTTTTTTCGGTATTTCGGTTGATGCATTGGAAATGTTCATTTTGCGGTCGCTAACGGCCTATTTTGCATTTTCGCAATTTTTGCCAGTGCAATTATGCTTGATGCATGTGCCAGCTAGACTTTAGTGACTAAATGCTGTAGTAGGACTAAGAACATTTGTTCACCTGTAAGATAAGCTATATCGTTTTTAAGTTAGGGTCATCAGATACACAACACGTGTCAGAATACATGTTGAAGTAGACGCATACCTCAGTCATGATAGCACGCACATATTCAAACTTGACAGAGTACAGTTTCCATTTAAAGCAGACACCTAAATTTATGCGCCATACTACAAGTGTACTTTTCCAGAGACTCATATGAACTAGCATAAACACTAATCCATCAGCCAAAATGTTTTAAACCTCACTTGTCACTTCAAGCTTCATTATTCACTGACAGCTCACAAACTTAGGCCTAGGCAAATATGAAAGACCAACTCTTCTCATGTCTCACCATGTCTCTCAAGCCGTCAATGTGTGTGTCTGTGCCTCTTTGAGGTGTTATGACCCATCAAAGGAAGCCTATACATACCAGAATACCTATGTTTCACACCACATGCTCTCTAAATTTGTGTACAAGAAAGTGTATGTATTACTTTCTCCACCTTATACAGGACAGGTGGGTACTGAACTCTATATTTGAGGGCTTCTGTGACACCTACATAGGTAACAGATGTCTGCTTCTGCGACTGAATGCTCTAATAGGACTGATAAGATTTGTGCACCTGTATGATAATCTACATAGTTTTTAAGTTAGAGTCATCAGATGCACAATACGTATTTGAATACATGCAGAAGTAGACACATACCTCAGTCATAATAGCAAGCAGATATTCAATCTTGACAGAGTGCACTTTCCATTTAAAGCAGACACCTAAATTTATGCAGCCTACTTCAAGTGTATCTTTCCAGAGACTCATATGAACTAGCATAAACACTAATCAATCTACAAACATGTTTTAAACCTCACTTTTCTCTTGCAGCTTCATTATTTATTGACACCTCACAAACTTAGGACTAGGCAAATATAAAAAAAGACCAACTCTTCTCATGTCACTATTGTAAATTCCATACTTTTAAACTTATTTTATGTATATATGATGGTACAACACACACTATTACAATGCATACTTTTACAATGTGATTTTTACAACGCAGCTTCCATTACAATGCATACTATTACAATACGAGCCATTACAACACATGTACCATTGTCATGCCTGCGTGGTAATGGATGTTTCGCACACAGATAGTTATATAGACTGGGATACAGGTTAATACATCTGCCAACATGTTTTAAACCTTAGTTTTCTTTACTACTTTTATTACAGACTCAGGAATCACACATTTTAGTATGCACAACCTATTTCAATCTTCATTTCAGTACAATAAAACAGACTACAATACAAGTTCCTACATTTGGTAACATATGTCAAACATCACATTTCTCTAATGCTTCACAAGGTTTATAAATAATGCATCACAATGTTAAAAATATCATTACAAACACTGAAGCACTCCTACACAATACATAACACACCTTACACATTTGTAATTCACCTCTGAAATACTATTGCAGAATATGAAAATATCAGAAACTCCTTTTTTTTTTTTTAAAGCCTCGTTTTATTTTTAATTTTTATTTTTTTTAAATATTTTTTTATTAAGTTTTACTTTTAGTGCATGATTACACTGATACAAATTGCACTTCATTTGTTTCAATCACTTTGCAAACAATTTATAAGTATAGCACATGCATGTATTATATCGCCGCAGGTAGGTTACATATTAATTGAGTTACTTATCGCAGATGAAGATTAATATTAAATCAACAATTGTGCATCATGCACACAGCTTATCGAAGAGATTAAATAATTCTTTTTTTTCCCCCCCTTTTTACCCCCACTCCCACCCCTCCCACCCCCGGGGTTGGCACAGCTTTATACGAGTTTGAAAACAGTAAGAAAAAGAAAAGGAAAAAAAAAAAAAAGAGTTAGATTATCTGAATTATCTCTCACGCCATTTAGTCAGAGGTTCCCAAATCTTTAGCCCCTTCTTGCAAGACCGTACTCCTCTTTTTCCATAGATGGCTTTTTCAAAGTTATAATTTGCCACCAATCGTGTTAGCCATTGATGGTACCTAGGGGGAGATGGATCCAGCCAGGCTGAGGCAAGGCAAAGGCGGTATATTGCCATGGCTATGAAGATCAGATACTCTCCAGGTTTGCCTTGCATCTCCTGATCTACCCCTAGACAAATCAGTGAGGACGAGAGGAAAATGTCCCTCCCTAGCACTTCTTTAAAAAAGTTCGTAATCTCAAGTTTTAGCTCGCTTAATACGTTACAAGAGGCAAACATGTGATTAAGGTCAGCCTGAAATAGCGAACATCGTGGGCAAAAAGTCCCTCTCCTCGTCCCCCATTTTGCGATCTTTTTTGGAGTATAGTACAACGAAAAGCAGGATTTTAATACTGGGCTTGAAGCCGCGCTGGGATTAGTAGATTTTGTGCTAACTCGGCTGAGTGAAAAAATAGATCTTCTGTTATATCAATTTCCTCTTTCCACTCTCTAGCTCGTGTTATTAAATCGTCTGGCATTAATATATTGAAAGAGTTATACATAGTTCCAATAGATGAATGTTTCATTCTTAGATTATCAATAATAGAATTGTTAATAAATCCTGCTGGACCGCCGCACTTTCTCCTTAGAAAATCACGTATTTGTAGGCATTTATAGAAATCTTTCCAATCCAGTTTATATTTTTCTTTAAGACTCTCAAAGGAAATTATATCAGAAAAAGAATATAAATCCCCCAGTTTCGACAGGCCCTTATTTTGCCACTTTTTGAGTATTGAGTCTTTAAAAATGTCAGGTAGATTTGGATTGTTATATATTGGTGTGTAATAGTTCAAGCGACCCAGCCCCAGCATTTTGCGAACCAATTTCATACATTTGAACCCGGGCACCAGCGTCTTAAAGCGTACCTTCTTGTAGTGAGAATCATTTAAAAACCTCCAAATCCACCCCCATGCATCTTTGCCCATTATGAGTTCTATAGGCGTAGGTATAACTCCCAGAAGATTATCTGTAGCATTTTCTGTTAAGAGGGTAAGATTGTAAAACAGAGTGGTTGCCCAATAATAAAGCCTTATATTTGGGAGAGCGAGCCCCCCCTTTATCTTTGGTAGAGAAAGAAATTTGTAAGCTCTTCTGGGTTTTTCATAGGCCCATATAAATCGTGAGAACAGGTCTTCAATCTTTTTAAGACACATGTTACTGAATTCTAACGGAATAGCTCTTATAAAGTACAAAGAATTTGGGGGAAAAAGCATTTTAATTAGATTACATCTCCCTATTATCGAAAGATGCAGTTTGTGTAGTCGGATTAATTCAGGTTTGATTTTATCAATTAAGGGATCAATATTGCCCTCAACTATCTTCTCAACAGTTGCCATAATTTCCACTCCAAGATACGTAGCTTTTTCGACCTGTCTTGTATCCTGCCCCATATCAACATTCTTACTGATTATCTGGGTTTTGAGTCTATTAAGAGAGTATCCAGACAAGCTTCCAAACCTAGCCGCCTTTAATTCGACCTCAGCCATAGATGTTTCGGGATTAGCAGTCACCAAGGCAATGTCATCGGCATAGGCCAGAACTTTCGTCTCCCACCCATGAGAAATAATAGGGCTAATTTTCGGATTACTTTCCAGCAAGCGTAGAAAAGGGTCTATATAGAGTGCGAACAAGAGGGGTGAGCTTGGGCATCCCTGGCGGGTCCCCTAGATATTTTAAAAGTATCGGTTAGTGCGCCATTTAAAAATAATCTTGCAGTGGGTTGATAATACAGCATCTTAAATGCTTGTATACAGCCCTGACCTATCCCAACCCTTGACAGGGTCTCCCATAAGAAAGGCCAGGAGACCCTGTCAAAAGCCTTCTCAGCATCGAGAAGAATAAGTGCCATTGGATCTCCTGAGATATGCACTGCATCGAATAGAGAAATAGTTCTCCTAACATGATCTACCATGCCTCGTCCCGGTATAAATCTGTGTTGCCTCTGGGATATAACTTTGTGTATTACCCCTGCTAATCGAACCGCCAAGATTTTAGAGTAAATCTTGCTGTCCGCATTTATCAGGGTTATAGGGCGGTAGGAGGCGGGATCAAGTGCCGATTTATGCTTTTTCAGGAATATAATGATTTTAGCTTGTGACCATGACTCGGGTGGTTTTCCCCCTCTATACACATGAACGAATAGCTGGAGCATGATCTCTTTTAATTCCGTGGAGAATCTTTTATAAAATTCACCCGGAATATTATCCAACCCAGTGGCTTTATTATTAGAAAGACTATTAATGCAGAGCAGTGTGTCAATCCATTGGGGGGACTCATCAAGTAGTGCCCGGTCCTCATGCGATAATTGTACCGCTGGGATTTGGTTTAGATAACTAACAATATCATCTAAATGAGCAGTGGTCGTTTCGTAATATAGATCCTGTTAATATAGATCCTGATAATAAGCAAGGAATTCCTTACGAATGCCCTCAGCATCTGTAACAACTTCCTGCGCGGAGTTTTTGACAGCTGTAATAATATTCCTAGTGGCCTTTTGTCTTGCCCTGATCGCGAGGTGGTGTCCCACCTGTTCACTGCATTCATATGCCTCCCTCTTCCAAATTGCTAATCTGTCCGCTGCTCTTTTAGCGATTACCCCCATAATGGCCGATTTTGCTGATATTATTCTTGCTAGCGCATCAGCTGGTTCTTCCCAATCCCTAAGAACAGTAATTAAATTTTCTTCTGCCCCAGCCAGCTGAAGTTGTAGTTTATCCAATAGTTGACGCTTTTCTCTATTTAAAGTGAGTGAGAAGCTAAGTGTCTCTCCTCTGATTGCTGTTTTAATGTATCCCAAACCACCTCAATCCCTGTGCTACCTAAATTATCCTTAATGAACTGTGGGATCCAGTGCTTCATATGTTTGGAATACTCATCATTTACGAGGAGGGCTCGCTCAAAGGTCCAGTTAACAAAATCTTTATTAGCTACTGTTACCCCTCTTATTTCCACTACTAGAGGATTATGGTCTGCCACTATGCGTGGGGACTTCTCTATTGATCACTCGAAAAGAATAGTCTGAGATACAAAGATATAATCCAATCTCACCATCTTATTATGCGGGAAAGAATAGAAGGTATAACCGGAGTCAGTGGAGTGTTGAGAATGCCAAATGTCGGTGAGTGCTTGCTCCCTACATAAATCCTTAAGGGCTTTAAAAACGTTTGGTTTCCGTCCATTGTATATCCAGTTTCTATCACCGGTTATACTCTTATCTGCTGGTAGGTTAATATTGAAATCGCCGCAGATGATTAAAGGTAATGGCCATTCGGCCAATTCATTATTCAGAAAGTCAAAAGCTGCTGAATCATCTGCGGTGCTTCCACATATAGTGCATATCGTGAGTGTATTCCCATTTTCCCTTTGGCATACTGTAATAACCCACCTTCCATTTGAATCAGTTAGTGTGCGTGTGAATTGAAGTGAGTGTTTTGCTGATAGAATTGCCACCCCTCGTGTCCTAGCATTTTGAGTAGTAGCCCCTACTACTGTAAAACCAAGTGAATCTAGCAGATGAATTTGCGTCCTTTCTATGTGTGTTTCTTGTAAGCATAAGATATCAGCTTTAAGTAGCCGAAGTGCTACGGCCGTATTGCGTCGTTTCTTGATATCGTTAAGGCCACACACATTGATTGTCGCTATGCGTAGTTTACTCATTTAAGTGTAGCGAAATTTTCCCCAAACTGCTACCCGCATTTTTAAAACAGAGGGAAAAAACAAACGATGCAAGCAGGGCAGAAACATAAAAAACCCTCTTGGTGCCAGCCCCCTCCCCTTCCCCGTCCCTTACCCCATCCCCCGTGGGCCCCACCCACCACCCTCCACCACCCACTGAGGCTACCTGGTTCAGCAAGAACCAGGATGAGGACATCTGGGCAGTCAGGGTCCCGTGCCCCCTCCCCCGGTCTGACCCCTATACCAATAGTCCAATCAGTTTAATAATCATTGACCTCACTTAGTTATCCCCTGTATCATGCATTATAGCGTAACGTTTTTAGATAATTTAATCCTTTGTTCTAGCTTTAACTATGAGAGGTCGGTTCGGAGCCTCTATTTTTAACTCCTTAAAGCACAAGATTAGATAATTCAGTTCTTGGTTATGTCTCTTCTAGTCTCTGTGATCTCCCGCAGATAGGTTTGGGCCTGGATTTCGGAAGTAAAGCTACGTGTGACCCCATTAAAGATGATTTTTAGGCGTGCCGGGTTTTGTAAGTATACCATTGCGCCAGTTTGTTGAAAGGGGGTAAAGAGTTGCCTCATCCTCCATCTTCGCTCGACCGTGGCATGGGCGAAATCAGGCCTACTAGAGAAGGTAACGCCACCAAACTCCCTCTTGCTGGTGGGTCTCGCTAAATCAAAGAGACTCTGACGTAGGAGAAAGTTGCCAACATAAACTAGCATTGCGCGAGGATATTGCGAAGTCTGAGGGCGTTTAGAGGGAGTTAATGGGAAGCGGTGAGCGCGTTGTATCTCCCTATCCCAATCCCAGGTTTGCAGCTCTGGAAATGCGCCTTTGAAAAGCGTGATCATATAAGCCCTTGGATCAGTTCCTTCCGCACCTTCAGGAACCCCCAAAATGCGAAGATTATTGCGTCGGGATCTGTTCTCCTGTTCCTCAATCTTCAGCATTAGGTCCTTTACAATTCCGTCATGCATACCCCCCTGTACTTGAAGGGAGGAGACGTCCTTTTCCAGATTTTCAGTGCGTACTTCTACCGATGACATTCTGTCAGCAATCTCTACACATGTTCGACCCACTTTCCTTATCGCGCCCTGTAATTTCTGAGTGGCATGACGGTTTTTCCGGTTGTCGATCTTAACCTCCTCCTGGAAGCTTTTAATTGAGTGCAGGACTTCGACGAGGGAAGGCTCCTCATTATTTCTGGGGGCTCCTGAGTTTTCACTTCTCCAATCTGCCATGGTTGAGGGATTACCACCTGAGAATACTGTTTGATCTGAGGGAGTCGTAAATTGAGAGGATGTGTAATCTCATTAGCGTTACTTCCTTGATCCGTGATCCCCCCACTCATGTGGCTGCTTCGTTTTTTTTTGTTTTCTCCTTTTCTTTTCCAGCTTCTTTTTTTGTGTAGTATCTTCCCATGAATCCTCTGAGCTCTTTGAGTCCGCACTTCCCCAATTTTGCCTCCCACCGTCACCATCACTAGATGTTGAGATACCGGTCTTGTACCTCTCTGACTCATCTGTGACAGAGTAGAGTTTTTCAATACTGTGAGGATTTTCCATCCGTTGGGAAGCTGTATTTGCTAAGTTAGCTGGAGCCTTCTGTGAAACAGTTTCAGTGTTTGAGGGCCCCCCCTTGCCCACATGCTCTGTCCTGGGTATGCTTGTTTCCAGATTTTGAAGAGGGGCCAAAGGGGCACTTAAAGGGTCATTCTGAATCACCTCGCAGTTTACACTCATGTCTGTCTCTGCGGTTGCAGCTATTCCTGTATTTTCCATAGTTGTTAAATTTGCCGCCGTGGGTCTCTGTGAGTTTTCTCCAGCTGCTGTAGAAGTGGATAGTATAGTCTCCCCCTCAGATGCCCCCACCATGGCAGATTCATTGTATGCCTTTCCCAACGCTGCCTTTTCCAACACTGCCGGGCCAAACATATTAGATATTAGTGGCTGTGTGATCTGAGCGTTATCTATTAGCTTAATGTTTTTTTTGGCTTGTAATCTTTTGGTCTGTTTGACCATCTGCTCAGACTTCTCAGTGGAATTCAATTCCCTGTTTTTTAATCCCCGCGTTTCTGGGCGCCTTGTTAGGGGATCTGATTGTATTTGCTGCACCACTTCAGTCATTGCAGGCGCTAAAAACTGACTGTCCTTGATTTTGGCAGCTTTCCCACCACCTCGCCCTGCCATCCTTACTTGTTTTTCTTTGATGGTTGAGGAATCCTGGAAGCGATGTAGCACCCGCTTTTGCTTTCGCTGGAATCTGCTACAGTTGCAGCTTCCGATCGCCGTGTCTGGCAGAGTCGTCAAGAATTCTCTGAATAACGATAGAGTTGCGTGGGGTTGCCACGTCACTGCAGGCGGCCGCAGGGCGAGGTGGAACGAGGATGTGGGAGATGCTGGAGCTGCGCGGCTCGCTGTTCGTGTCACCGGGGCCGGGCGTCTCTTTGCTGCTCGTTGCTCCTTCTGTTCTCCGACCCGCATGAAGATGAAAATGGCCGAGATGGAGTGCCGGTCCATGCGGTAAGATTTTATCCAGTATTTAAGCAATATTTAAGCCATAGAAGCTTCTTTCTTTACTAAGTTAGGGATCAGACCGGCGGAGCAGCATCGGGTAGCCGCTACTCAGACGCCATCTTGCCTCCTTCTTTCTTTACTAAGTTAGGGATCAGACCGGCGGAGCAGCATCGGGTAGCCGCTACTCAGACGCCATCTTGCCTCACTCAGACGAAAATATCAGAAAATCTTTTAGGAGTTTCTGAAAATATCAGAAACTCCTAAAAGATTTTCTTTCCCACACAATAAATGTGATGAACCACTCTCAACAAGGTAAAACCAGTAATGGCAAACATTCCCTCTCTTTTTGCCCACAAATGAATGTAAGTAACAAATCAAAATGTTCCCTTCATTTTTTCAAATTCTAAAACCCATTTCTATTGGATACACATATTAACCCTTTATTACTCTCTTCTAAAAGTGCCCAATCCGGTACTGGAGTTGTGACTCTACCGCGGTACCACAGTGTAGCGTTGCGAAGGAGTCACGAACCCTGACGGGAGTTCAAAAACCTATTTCCAACAATACTAGTGTTATTTTTTAAGAGCACACCACTTCTAAGCACAGTACTGATTTGGGAAAACTTACTTTAGAAGCACATCACGTATACATATATATAACTTACCATTTCATATTTTAAAACCGCAGTTAACTTTCAACCCTTCACCTATTCTGCTTAATCCTAGTTTCCATAGTAACAGTTTCTGCAACATTCAACTGTACCAGCAGGTCACAAGTTCACCATATTTTCAAAATCAGCACACTAGCTTACAAATGCAAATAGCATGTGTGGTCGGCTTTTTCAAAATATTAGCTTATCCTGTCTACTGTACCTTTCAAACTGTTTTCTATAACCAATCAGAAAGATGCTTGTTCTGCAAAGTAACATGCATCCTATTTTTGAGTACACAAGGTTTATGAACAACCAATCAGTTATCTGCTTTTTCTAAAACAGCATCTTCTCCACCATTTTAGATACCTCTCATTCTACCATCTGACTTACTCAGCTACAGACATCTTTTGATGCCTTCCATATACCCCTTTAAAATGCTTACAGTATGGATTGTAGGACACAGCTATGTTTTTTGGGGCAAAAGGTATGCTGAACACAGAGATATTGACAAAGACCTAGGTTTGCAAAATTAAATGGTATGCGCAGAGAGGATAAAAGTGGCACCAACTGATGCCTTTGGTTAAAACCCTTTTGCATCTCTAACCCCCTGACCTAATGATTGTGCACTGTGGTGGCAATGACCTAGGCACATTGACTGGGGTAGGATTGTAAATCCTAGTGAAGGATACCTTTGCACAACTGATGTTGTTTTTCCCTCGCACTGTCTTTGTATACTCTAATATATATGACAAAGACAGAAATGGAAGTGGTCAAATCAATTCTGTCCACAGATTGACAAAGCTAAGAAGCATGTTAATAAAGCTGTTTCTGCTTATCTCAGAGACCATAACATGGGCTCTATCTATAACAACAATCTACGTTTTGACATGCATAACATCTACAGAAGTGATGGAGTTCACTTCACAGGTGAAGGGAACAGAGTGTTTCTCAACAACCTTAAGCTGTCCATCCAGACTTACATGTAGCTCTTCTTAGAGCCAACCTATAACTCAACAGTGAAAGTCATATATTTTTTAACATATAAACTCTTTATAAATATTTTTGGGATTCGTGAACCCGTCGCAAATCCATAAAACAAAAGCACAAATTCGATGTACTACAACACATTTCACTTTTAAACTTTAACTTTTAATTTATATTTTTAATATTATTTCTAACTCTGTCAATTTTAATGTGATTATGAAGTTCAATCTCACTACCTCTATAAAACGGTTCACAACTGTAACACTACCTCTGGAATTGTATAGTATTTAATTATTTATTTAAGGTGGATCCACAAATCCACCGAGACATTACACTGGGGGGGGCGCGCTGAGCACCACCATAGGTTCACAACTCCCACCACGTCAGAAAAAAAAAGTATTTAATGCCCCCCACTTCTCAAGGCCGATTTCAGCACCGGGGACCCCATCCCCTGGGGCCTGCCCATTTTTTTTTTTAAGGAAGGGAGGGCCACGTGGCCAGTTTTAGCCCCGGGGTCCCCATCACCCGGGGCCAGGCCTTACGCTTCTATTTAAAAAAATGGGTAGAGGCCTGCGAGGCCCCCCTACCCAGGCCAATATTGCCCCTGGGACCCCATCCCCTGGGGCATGGCCATGACGTTGCGGACCACGGGGGAGCCTCAAGGCCCCCGTGGTTCTTGCCGGCTTTCACCCTCCTGCAGGAGCCGGCATTGCTTTTGGGCAGAGGGAGCTGAAAACATGTAGCTTCCTCTTCCCAAAAGCAATTCTGCTTCGCTTCATGGAAGCAAGACCATTTTCAATGCTTTTGCTTCCATGAAGCGATGCAGAGTTTGCTATAGCATAACTGCAATGTCCCGGGGGTAGGCACCCCGGGACATTGCTGCAGCCGGCCCTGGGGGTTGTGGTCCCAAGAGCCATTTATGGCTCCAGAGGGGGGCCATGTGGCCCCCCTCCCATTTTCTACAGAGCCCCGGGGAGGTGGCAGTCCCTGGGGCTGCGTGGGGGGCTTGAGCTCCCCATGCACTCTATTTAAATATAGCGCTCTGTATGTGATGGTCGCCGGGGCTCTGGGGGGCCACAAGCCCCCCCAACATTTAAGATAATTAGCACCGGGGAGGTGGCGGTCACCTGGGCTGCGTGGGGGGGCAGGAGCAGAACATACAACAACATCAGCTAAAGGAATGGTGGGATCCTCATCAAATATGCCATCAGTGTCAGAGGGAAGCTCCTGGAAGAAATTAAACACCTAGAAGAGCTAATCTTGCAGGATTCAGCTAAAGAAACAGTTGAGAATTTAAGACAACAGATGAAGTCACATCTGGTCAAATATGAAGAAACCATTCGGCAACGTAAGCATAATAAATTCACTGGGGACCAGCATGATTACGAAACAGGAAGAGTGTTAACTTTTGCTGAAAATGTGATCTGCCTAGGAAATCAGTGCAAGAGGCAAGCAATAGAACTACCACCACAATGATCAGAGATACGTCAGAATCCGAGATCGAAACAGATCAGTCAGAAACAGAAGGATTTACTACTACCCAGGCAATGACCTCTGGAGGGGCTGTAAATTTTCCAAGGGAATATCAAATAATACAGCAATCATGGCGCCAGTTTCCACAAAAAACAAGACCCCTGGAGCAAGAGGGTGGAAAACAAGAAGGAGCAGCAAAAGAAACAAAGCAATATGGAACCCCAAGTGTCACAAGAAGCAATAGAGGGGCATTTTGGAAGTGGCATCACATGATTTCATGGTAATCAATCTGTCAAAAAGACAACTATCATCAAATGAAATATAAGTTCTCCGTAAAGGACTCACGTTTTGTCCAACTAGCAAATGGAACTATGCACAAACGAGAATTAATGTATATAAATTCATTAGGAAATTGAAATTGAAAAAGTTGTATCATGGTATTGATAAGACGCCAGTGAGTAATACAGATAACAATAAAGAACAAATGGATATTTTAAGAGTGAATGACTTGGCATCCTTAAGAACTCTGCATGAACTGGAAGGCTTTCCAGTACAAACAGCAGATGACTCAGTGGAGCATGGTCCCCAATTCCTGGAGCAGATCGACATTGTGCCGAAAAGTGCCAAAAGTCAGCTCAAAAGCAAGTCCAGATTTATTCCCAAAACAGCATTCAATATGATTGATAGCTTCCACGAGGTTATCATAAAGGATCTGGACAGAATCGGGAGTAACAGAAAGGAACAGAAGCACTATAATGTGACCGAGAATGAGTGAGAAGCGATTCTGGCACTAAAGGAAGATCAAATGTTAGACCTGGCCTCATTGGCGTGGGTTTCCCCTGTATTTTTGCCTTTGCCTCCTGTGTTTTTGCTGTGTGTTGGACTTTGTTTTGCTGGTCTAGATGCTTTTGGCACTTTGCCACTGCTGTTCAGTGACAAAGTGCAAGTGCTCCGTTTGTAAATTGTTGCTATGGATTGGTGTTTCCATAATTGGCTTATTTGATTTACTAATCAGTCCCTAGTACAGTGCACTGTGTGCACAGGGCCTGTAAAACAAATGCTGCTAGTGGGCCTGCAGCACTGATTTTGCCACCCACCTAAGCAACCTGTAAATGTAACTCAGGCCTGCCATTGCAGTGCCTGTGTGCAGTCTAATATTGCCATGTCAACCTGGCAAGTGCACCCACTTGCCAGGCCCTATCCTTCCCTTTTCTTACATGTGAGTCACCCCTAAGGTAGTCCCAAGGCACCCCTGTGGGCAGGGTGCAGTGTAGGTGAAAGGTAGGTCATGCCCTGATGTGTGTGGCAGGTCCTGATAGTGATATACTGCCAATTTTGTTTTTCACTATTGTGAGGCTACGTGTCCCCATAGGATAGATTGGGGAGTTTGCTTCTAACATCTTTTAAGCATAACTGCCCATGGGATCAAGATAGGAAAATAAAGTTTGATATGCCTGAACTCAGAATGTTAAAATGCATCTTTTAGTGAGGGGGATTTTTACATTCTGTGTTTGAAAATACCATTTTTAGAAAGTAGGTGTTTTCTTGTCTAACCATCCAGTGTGCCTCGGCTAGGTTGTGTATTGACTGTCTGGCTTTGGTGTGACAGGGCTGGGGATGTGTATTCTGTTCAGACAGCCACTTGGGGGGTTGAGGTGTGTCTTGCCTTTCTAGGGTGAGTCAGGGCTGGGCTGAATAGACCTGGGCTGCATTCAGAGTAGGGGGGGAGGAGATTTATTTCGCACCTGAATGGGCCAGAGAGGACAGAACTGGTTTTGGCTGGGCAAAGAGCTTCTCTGCCACAGAGAACAAAGGATGTTATTGTATACAAAGAGATGCCCTGACCCCAGACTTTTAGATCACTTCTGGCAATCAAGAGGAACCTTTGCCAAGGAGAAGAGCCGGAGAAGCTGAGGAGGAAACTGCCCCTATGCTGTTTGCTGTCTGGGTTGGCCTGCAGTGGCTACTTGCTGCCAAGGAAAGGAGAATGACTTTGCTGTTTGCTGTGTCCCCTGCTTGAGGAAGATCTCCAAGGGCTTGAATTGAGTTTTCCTCCTGGTCTGAAGTCTCAAAGACTTTACCCCATACCCCCTGAACTCCATTGCTGGGAGTTCTGACCTGCTGAGAGGTGACTGCCAGTGTTCTGGGCCTCTGGAGGTTGTTTTGGGACCAGGCCTTGGCGTAGTTCGCGGAGTTTTGATACACGGAACTCCGCGAAGTTACAAAAAAACTCCGCGAAGTTCCGCGAGTGGCGGAATGCATTGCAAACTGCAGTTTGTGCTGGCATTCCTGCCGCTCGGGTAGAAATTCTACCCGAGCGCCAGCTCCTGCTCGCGAACTTACTGTTCGCGATTGCGAACTTACCGTGCTCCATTGCGAGAGGGGAAAAAACTCAGCTGCACATCACAAAGCGGAGTTTTCTGCACTCCCCGAGCTCTGTGGAGTGCAGAAAACTCCGCAAACTCCGTGAACGGAGTGAAGTTCACCGCCCAGGCCTATTTGGGACTGGGAACTGCAAGAACTGTGAAAATAGACGCATCGTCTGTTTCAAACGCATCGCAGTTTGCCGCCGCCGAAGAATCGATGCTGCGCCTGCTCGTGGCTGAAGTATCTGCCGTGCGACGAATCCTGTGCACCGATCTCTGAAGTCCGAGATCACCGCACCGATTCTGATGCAGGCCCGGTTGGAGAAGAACCAACGCATCGCTCCGGATCGTCAGACAACGCATCAAAGCGTCAAGTCTGTTGCATCATTGGCGGACGCAGTAAGAAACTGACACATCACCTCCCCACGCGGTAAGAAGCTGACGCATCACCTCCTCTCCGGTAAGGAACCAAAGCATCACCTCCCCTGCGCAGCAGTAAGGAACAGATGCATCACTTCCCCCGGAGCAAGGAACTGATGTATCACCTTCCCTGAGTGTGAGGAATAGACGCATCACCTTCCCTGCGACCCTTTATGCTTGCATTTTTCGACGCATCCAAGACACTTCGTGTAAAAGTGTTGCATCCCACATTTTCTTGGAACAGAACTGTTTCTACCTTTTAAGAATCATATTTTTAGTACTGTATTGTGGATTTTTGTTGTTTGGTCTTGTTTTGGTTTAGATAAAGATTACTTTTTTTTCTAAACTGGTGTGGTGTCCATTTGTAGTGTTTTCACTGTATTACTGTATGTGTTCACAAATGCTTTACACACTGCCTCTGAGATAAGCCTGTCTGCACGTTCCAAGCTACCAAGGGGTGAGCAAGAGTTATTTTAGGAGTGTATCCCCCTTACCCTGACTAGAAGCAAGGGTCCCCATTTGGACAAAGGTAACTACCTCTGCCAACTAGAGACCCCCATTTCTAACATTGGTGGTCAGTGGTGGGGAGCTGGACTTGCATTTGTGTCTTACATACAGTGATTGGTGTGAACTATTAGTAGAGGGCAGACCATCACGCAACCACATACAATTGGTGGAACTTTTTCCTTGGAATTTTTTGCAACTTGAGAACTGGCAATTTTCACCATGAGTAAAACAGCATGACTTGCATCTGTGGATATTGAATTTGAAGAGGATCGGGTTGAAACCTACACTATGCCACAATTGAAAGCTCTCTGCAAAAAAATTAAAATTTCAGTAAGCGGCCTCACCAGAAATGAGGAATACCAAAAGGCGTTGAGGGCCTGGTTGGAATCAAGGAATGCTAGTGAGCATACCGAGGAGCCTATGGTGGAGGAGGAGAATTCAGATGGGCAGCAGGATGGGCTCTTAGGTCTGCCTGGAAGGAAGTTGCCGTCTAGGGGGACAGCAGTGTGTCTTCAAAGGGTCCGTCTCCAGAGGAGTTGGAGGACAGGGAGAGAAGCAGAGTGCATGAGTTGGAGCTTACAAAGCTTAGGCTGGGGAAGGAGTGTGACATGGAGAGTAAGAAATTGGAGTTAGAGAAGCAGAAACTGGCTATGGAAGAGAAAAAGATGCTCTTGGAACATTAAAGAGGTTTGAGGGAGTTGGACCTGAAAGCAAAAGGTATAGAGTCCAATCCCATGCTGGCAGCGCACTATCAGTGCCTGGAGAAGGGACGGTATACATCCCCAAGGAGATTATTAAGGATTTCATGAAGCATGAGGACATTGGTCAGTGGTTTAAAGCATATGAGGTAGCAATGAGGTCCTACAGAGTACCTGAGAGAGACTGGGGAGTGGGGTTGTGGAGCCGCTTCCTAACTGAGGGGAGGGAATCGTTGCTAGCATTGCCCAGTGTGGATCAGATGTCTTATGCCCCCAAGAAGGAAGCCTTAATAAGGAGGTATGGGTTGACCCCAGAGCTATACAGCCAGAAGTTCAGGGCCTGTAAGAAGCTGGAGTCAAGCACTTGGGTGGAGTATGCGTCTTATGTCTGCAGAGCACTGGATGGATGGGTGAAGGGTAGTCAGGTAAATGATTTGCAGGGGCTCTATGATTTGGTTGCATGGGAGCACTTGTCAGATAATTGTTTTCCAGAGCTACGCCAGCACTTGATTGACAGTAGGCTGACTGACCCCAGGAAGCTTGCTGTGGAGGCGGACCGCTGGGTCAGTACCAGGGTCCAAAAAGGTGGTGTGGGAGACTCAGCCAAAGGTGGGCAGGGTCCCCAGCAGAAGACTGGGGGGGACAAGGGTAAACAGAAGGAGTTCCAAAAATGGCCCCAAAGTAATTCAAAGGATCCAAGGGGAAGGTTCCCAGCCTCCCACTGAAAAGAAACCGTGGGTCCCTACAGGTAAGCCTGGTCAGAAGGGCCCCAGGGTATGTTATGGTTGTGGTCAGGTGGGTCACTTCCAGGGGGATGCTAGGTGTCCCAAAAAGATTACCACTGTACCTACTGGTGCACCGCCCCAGGAGATGGCTAGTGTAGCCTTGGGGGAGGAGTCGGGTGCCCAAGTGGGGTGGGGTCCACAGAAATGACCCTGGTCTCTTTAGGAGAAAGTGAGATGGTCCCAAGTGCTCATCTGCCTGATAACAATAAAATATACAGACAGTGGGTGACCATCAATGACCATAGTGTGGAAGCTCTGAGAGACACTAGAGCCAGTGTGACAGCTGTCAGTTGTTGGCTAGTGTCTGAGGAGCAGGTTGTCCCAACAAATTCTACCCGGTAGTTGCAGCTGACAACTCTGAGTGCCTCTGCAAAGTTACGCAGGTTCCCTTTGAGTGGGGATGGTCTCACATACCTTGAAAGTAGCTGTGAGGCCAGCCATGCCTGTTGACTGTCTGCTAGGCAATGATCTGGAGAGCTCCCCTTGGGAGAAGGTGGAACGGAAGTCTCATTTGGAGATGTTGGGTCTGCCTGAGTGGGCGTGTGTGACCATTCAGTCTATGGCAGCCGGTAAGGGCAATCAAGAGGACCTGGAGCCTGAAACAGTAGCCCCGGTGCCTGACAGAAAGAGAAGAGGCAGGGGGCGTGAGAAACTGGATCCCAAAGTTTCCACAGTCCAGGTGGAGGCAAACCTTGAGGGGGATGCCCTGGAGCCTGCAGGGGAGCAAGTGGCCGAACTGGGGGACCTGCCTGAGCTTACCCATTGGCAGCAGGAAGGGGGCCCCTCCAGGGAAGAATTCTGCCAGGAGCAGCAGAAATGCCCTTCTCTTGTTGGTTTGCGGCAGCAGGCTGCAAACCAGGCAGCAGGTGATCAGTTTGGATCACATTGGATTTACTGGGAGAATGGTCTCCTGTATAGTGAGCCTAAGGTTGCTGAGCCTGGGTCAGCCTGTGTGCTGGTGGTACCCCAGCGCTTCAGAGCCTTCCTACTGGGGCTGGCTCATGATGTGCCTTTGGCAGGGCATTTGTGGCAAGACAAGAACTTTGAGAGGCTTGTCACCCACTTTTACTGGCCCCAAATGTGTAAGAACTCTGAAACCCATTGTAGGTCTTGCCAGAATTGCCAGGCAAGTGGTAAGAGTGGGAGGAAGTTCAAGGCTCCTCTCCAACCTTTCCCTGTAGTCAGCACCCCGTTTGAGAGGGTGAGTATTGACATTGTGGGGTCTCTGGATCCCAGTACAGCCATGGGCAACAGGTTCATCCCGGTCTTGGTGGACCATGCCACCCGGTAATGGATGCCATCCCTCGCCGAACTGTGATGGCCCCCATGGAGGGTTATCCATTGATGGGGATTTTCTCCTGTGTGTGTTCCCCAGAGAGGTGGTGTCTGACCGGGGCACCAACTTCATATCCAAGTATATGAAGTCCCTGTGGCAGGGGTGCTGTGTTACCTACAAGTTCACCACTCCTTACCACCCCCAAGGTAATGGGCTGGTTGAGAGATTCAACCGGACCCTGAAGGGCATGATTATGGGTCTTGGTGAACCCATGAGGTGTAAGTGGGACGTCCTCTCACTATGCCTGTTGTTTGCTTACAGGGAGGTACCACAGAAGTCCTTAGGGTTCAGTCCCTTTGTGCTCCTGTATGGGCATCCTGTAAGAGGACCTCTAAGTCTGGTCAAAGAAGGCTGGGAGAAAGCTCCCAGTAAACGTCCCCAGGATGTATATAGCTACATGCTGGACTTCAGGAACCAGACTAAGTGCTTCAGGCAACTCGCTCAGGTGAATCTGGAAGCCAGCCAGGAAGAAATTAAATGGTGGTATGATCAGAATGCCACTCTGATCGAGTTTCAGCCTGGTCAAAAGTGTGAGTCATGGCCCCAGTGGAGCCTTGCGCGCTCCAAGATAAGTGGACTGGGCCATTTGAGGTGGTGGAGCGCAAGAGTAAAGTCACCTACCTGGTGGACTTGCAGTCTCCAAGGAACCCTTTGCGGGTCCTGCATGTCAACCGCCTTAATCCCCACTTGGAGAGGTCCGAAGTGGGCATGCTCCTAGAGATGGATGCTGGCATGGAAAAGGAGACTGAGCCACTTCCTGATCTCCTGTCCACTAAGGAACATAATGGGTCAGTGGACCGTATAGCCCTCTCCCCCGCCTTGACTCCTGAACAGCAAAGTGACTGCCGCCAAATGTTGGGACAGTTTGGTGCTCTGTTCTCCCTGACCCCTATTGTCACTCAGTGGTGTGTCCATGATGTTGACACTGGGGACAGTCCTCCTGTGAAGCACAAAATTTACAGGGTGACTGACAGGGTCAAGGCTTGTATCAATGAGGAGGTCTCCAACATGTTAGCGCTAGGGGTATTTGAGCCCTCAAACAGCCCTTGGACCAGCCCAGTGGTCTTGGTCCCAAAGGCTGCCACAACCGTTGCCATGCCATAACTCCTGTTCTGTGTGGACTACCAAGGGCTCAATTCAGTAACCAGGACTGATGCACATCCCATCCCCAGAGCTGATGAGCTTATCAATCGGTTGGTAGCTGCCAAGTACCTCAGTACGTTTGACTTAACGTCTGGGCACTGGCAGATTGCCTTAACTGATGGGGCAAAGGAAAGGTCAGCATTTTCAATGCCAGAGGGGAACTACCAATTCTGGGTGATGCCCTTTGGATTGAAGAATGCCCCTGCAACCTTTCAGAGTTTGGTCAACCAGGTGTTAGCTGGACTGGAGGATTTCAGTGCCGCCTACGGATGACATCGCAGTGTTCAGTGCCACTTGGGAGGAACATCTGCACCACCTCTGGGAGGTGCTGAAGGCTCTGCAGAGGGCAGGCCTCATGATAAAGGCAACAAGTGACAGATCAGGCAGGGTTCGGTGGTGTACTTTGGACACAAGGTAGGGACAGGCCAGGTGGCACCCCTACAGCGCACGATTGATACCATTCTGGCTTGGGAACCCCCCCAAGACCCAGAAAGAGGAGAGAGCCTTCTTAGGACTCACTTGGTATTACAGGAGATTCGTCAAGGGTTATGGCTCCATTGTTGCCCCCTTGACAGAGCTAACTTCCAGGAAGCAGCCCAGGAAGGTGACCTGGACTGACGTCTGCCAAAAAGCTTTTGATGCCCTAAAATCTGCCATGTGCACGGCACCCGTGTTCAAGGCACCCAACTTCTCACAGGAATTCGTGGTGCAGACAGATGCTTCAGAGCATGGTGTGGGGGCTGTGCTCTCACAGATTAATGAGGATGGCCTAGACCAACCTGTAGCCTTCATTAGTAAGAGGCTACTTCCACGGGAATAGAGGTGGAGTGCGATTGAGCATGAGGCTTTTGCTGTGGTCTCGGACTGAAGAAGCTGAGGCCCTACATGTTTGGGATTCACTTCCGGGCTCAGACCAACCACAGGCCCCTCAGATGGTTGATGCATATGAGGGGTGCGAACCCAAAGTTGTTGAGGTGGTCCATTTCCCTAAAGGGGATGGACTTCATGGTGGAACACCACCCTGGTACAGAACACGCCAATGCTGATGCTCTGTCCAGATTTTTCCGCCTTAGTGAAGAGAACTCCCAAGAGGGTGGGTAGTTCTCCCCCCATTTCAGCTGGAGTGGACACATGTTAGACCAGGCATTATTGGCGTGGGTTTCCCCTGTATTTTTGCCTTCTGTGTTTTTGCTGTGTGTTGGACTTCTTTTTGTTGGTCTAGATGCTTTGGGCACTTTGCCACTGCTGTTCAATGCCAAAGTGCAAGTGCTCCCTTTGTAAATTGTTGTTATGGATTGGTGTTTCCATAATTGGCTTATTTGATTAACTAGTCAGTCCCTAGTACAGTGCACTGTGTGTGCCCATGGCCTGTAAATCAAATGCTGCTAGTGGGCCTGAAGCACTGATTGTGCCACCCACATAAGCAACATGTAAATTTAACTCAGACCTGCCATTGCAGTGCCTGTGTGCAGTCTAATACTGCCACGTCGACCTGGCAAGTGCACCCACTTACCAGGCCCTAACCTTCCCTTTTCTTACATGTGAGTCACCCCTAAGGTAGGCCCAAGGAACCCCTGTGGGCAGGGTGCAGTGTAGGTGAAAAGTAGGACATGCTTTGATGTGTGTGGCATGTCCTGATAGTGAAATACTGCCAATTTTGTTTTTCACTATTGTGAGGCTATCTGTCCCCATAGGATAGAAATGGGAGTTTGCTTATAACATCTTATAAGCAAAACTGCCCATGGGAACAAGATAAGAAAATAAAGTTTGATATGCCTGAACTCAGAATGTTAAGATGCATCTTTTAGTGAGGGTGATTTTTACATTCTGGGTTTGAAAATACCACTTTTAGAAAGTAGGTATTTTCTTGCTTAACCATCCAGTGTGCCTCTGCTAGGTTGTGTATTGACTGTCTGGCTTTGGAGTGAAAGGGGCTAGGGATGTACATTCCTTTCAGACAGCCACTTGGGGGGGGGGTTGAGGTGAGTCCCGCCTTTCCAGGGTGAGTCAGGGCTGGGCTGAATAGACCTGGGCTGCATTCAGAGTAGAGGGAGGAGATTTCTTTTGCACCTGGATGTTGTATCCATCTCCTGCCAGGAAGCTGCACCAGAGAGGACAGAACTGGTTTTGGCTAGGCAAAGAGCTTCTCTGCCGCAGAGAACAAAGGATTTTACTGTATAAAAAGAGGGGCCCTGACCCCAGACTTTTAGATCACTTCTGGGAATCAAGAGGAACCTTTGCCAAGGATAAGAGCCAGCAAAGCTGAGGAGGAATACTGCCCCTGTGCTGTTTGCTGTCTGGGGTTGGCCTGCAGTGGCTACTTGCTACCAAGGAAAGGAGAAGGACTCTGCTGTTTGCTGTGTCACCTGCATGATGAAGATCTCCAAGGGCTTGAATTGAGCTTGCCTCCTGTTCTGAAGACTCAGGGACAAAAAGACTTCACCCCCAGTCCCCCCCCTGAACTCCTTTGCTGGGAGTTCTGACCTGCAGAGAGGTGCCTGCCAGTGCTCTGGGCCTCTGGAGGTTGTTTTGGGACTGGAAACTGCAAGAACTGTGAAAATCGATGCATTATCTGTTTCCGACGCATCACCGTGGTGCAAGAAGAATTTTCCGACGCATCACCGCCGCTGAAGAATCGACGCAGCGTCTGCTCGCGGCTAAAGTGTCTGCTGTGCAACAAATCCTTTGCACCGATCTCTGACGTCCGAGATCACCTCACCGATTCTGACGCAGGCCCAGTTGGAGAAGAACCGACGCATAGCACCGGATCTTAACGCATCCCATCGAAGCATCAAGTCTGTCGCATCGTTGGGTGACGCAGTAAGAAACCGATGCATCACCTCCCCACGCAGTAAGAAACGGACGCATCACCTTCTTTCTGGTAAGGAACCAACGCATCACCTCCCATGCACAGCAGTAAGGAACCGACGCATCACCTCCCGGGAGCAAGGAACCAACCCATCAACTTCCCTGAGTGTAAGGAACTGACGCATCACCTTCCCTGCAACCTTTTTTGCTTGCATTTTTCGACGCATCCAAGGTACTTTGTGGAAAATTGTTGCATCTCACATTTTCTTGGAACAGAACGGTTTCTACCTTTTAAGAATCATATTTTTAGTACTGTATTGTGGATTTTTCATTTTTGTCATTTGGTCTTGCTTTGGTTTAGATAAAGATTGCTTATTTTTCTAAACTGGTGTGGTGTTCATTTGTAGTGTTTTCACTGTATTACTGTATGTCATCACAAATGCGTTACATACTGCCTCTGAGATAAGCCTGTCTGCTCGTGCCAAACTACCGAGGGGGTGAGCAGGGTTTATTTTATGAGTGTATCCCCCATACCCTGACTAGAAGCAAGGGTCCCAATTTGGACAAAGGTACCTACCTCTGCCAACTAGAGACCCCCATTTCTAACATCAAACAATAGTGATCAAGCCGTCCGACAAAGGCGGAAATTTTGTCATACAGGACAAAATGCAATACCAACACGAAGCTCTACAAAAGGTAAGCGATACAAGATGCTATGTTAATATCACCAGGAAAGAATACAATAAGAGCATCCAAGCATTTTACCAATTGATTATGACTTGGAGAGATAGGGGAGTATTGAACCAAGATGAATACCAATTCTTGAAAGTTGAGTATCTGGTGATCCCCACATTTTACCACATACTGAAAATTCATAAAAACAATATGAAACCATCTGGACGGCCAAAAGCTTCTTCCAAGGGAAGCCTGCTAGAGAACACCTCAATTCGAGTGGATGCTGTCCTCTGTCCATTTGTCTATGATTTGATTTCTGTGATCAAAGATACTACTGATTTTATCAAGTTGATTGACAATATGACATGGGAAGACAATGTTCTACTAGTGACTCTTGACATTACGAGCCTATTAACTAGTATTGTTCACCTTCAAGGCTTAAAGGCTGTTGGAACTTTTCTCAAAGAAAGACTGTTGAAATTTCTTGAGCACAATCAAATGTTGTTGCAACTTATATCATTCTGCCTGCATAATAACATCTTTGTGTTTGGAGACCAGCTGTATATACAGAAACAAGGGACAGCCATGGGCACGTGCTTCGCCCCCAGCTACGCAAATTTATTTGTGGGCTGGTGGGAGAAGCACGTGGCCTGGGCGAGGCCAATGAACGATGGGCACATAAAGTGACTGTATGGGCTCGATATGTTGACAATATATTTATTGTCTGGCAAGGTTCCCGGACAGAAATAAAGTGATATATCACCATCCTAAACACCAATAATTACAATTTACCATCCACATTAGCGATTCTGAGGTAGCATTTTTAGATCTTTTGGTATAAGTGGATGGAGAACAACTTATGACCAAATGTCAATTCCACCCTACACTTCACGAGTAAACACCCTTGCTGTCTAGTTAATAGTATTCCTTTTGGGGAGCTGCTGCACATTAAACGCAACAGCACCACTCATGACAGTTATGAGGTAGCAAAGAATGAGGCACTATCTAGATTCGAAAGAAGAGGATATCCCAGAAAAACACTTCAAACGGCTGTGAATAGGGTTAATCAGCAGGATAGACAACAACTACTAATGAATAGGTCTAAAAAAGAAGATGGTGAGGTAATCAGGTTGATTTTCACGTACTCAAAAGATTCTAATGAGATACATAGAATTTTGGCCAAGCATTGGAACATCCTACAAGCAGATGGAACATTCGGCCATCTAGTTTTTCCACATCCTAGTATTACTCATAGGACAAAATCGTCATTAAAAGATCTACTTGTGCATAGCCACTTCTTGAATAAAGGCTTAGAGAAATCGAGAGTAACAGGTTTCTACCCCTGCATGAAATGTAAAGCATGCAGAAGTGTAAAGACAAAGGACTATCCAGTGCCGGGCAGAGACACAAGAAACCAGAAAACCGATTACTAAGTTGCTCAACTGCAATACTGATTTTGTTGTCTATTGTTTACTTTGCCCATGCAACTTGTTGTACATAGGCAGTACTGTACATCAAGCTAAAAAGAGAGTATTAGAACAGATGCGGACAATAACCAAACTAGATAACAGTTATCCAGTGGCTAGACATTTTGCATCAGAGCAATAGTAATCTTTTGAGCTTTTATTGCATTGATCAGGTGCCCATTTTATAAAGAGGACGGGACAGGGTAAAGATTTTACGTCAGCTTGAATCTAAATATATTATTGAGCTGAGGACCATTGTCCCATATGGGCTAAATAGCAAGGAAGAATTGTGGGTCCACATAGGTTAGGAGAACAAATTTGTAGCCCAGGAGACAATTCTCTCCGTGTTGGTCCTAATTGAGTTCCATTTACATTTAGCCTTTCTTCAGGTTTTAATGAGATAGAAGTAAGGAACATAAAGTTTAGTATTAAACACTTGGTTAAGGTAACATTTGTTTTATTGGGTCGGACTAACAATTTTATAAGGCCTACAGGCAGATTTGGTTCTACTGTATGAAATAAATGTAACAATACTTAGCACACACACTTTATTGAGATCATTTTACATTAGATAACGATGAATAGGGCAAGTAGATAGCTGGAGTAGCAGATATAAGTACATTTGAAACCTCCTATTATTGCCCATTGAGGGCTGAATGTATGTTTAATGAGAGGAATATATAAATTGCATTTTCTTATTGTTGGAACTGCTCTTAATAGGAGTTGGGAACATGATAAACTCAGTTGATATGAATTTTCTAGCACTGCCCATTCAGGGCCCTACATAACAGAATATGTTATCCCATTTTGTACAAAATATTTATGAAAGCTGGCACTGAAGTAGGTAATATAGCATGCCCTTTTAACATAAACAATCAATTTTTTGTAATAGAAAAATGCAATGTGCGCCATGATTGCTTTGTACAGTTTCAATTGAATACGATAATAATGTGTTTACAATGAAATACAAGTGGTTCAGACTGAAAGGAAAGTAATGATGAATTTACATCTTTTTTGAAAAGTCGTGACCATTCTAAGATGGCGAAAATGTTTCTGTAAAGGATCATATATTGGCTTCAATATCGAAAGTCCGTCCTTTGCTACAGTGAAGTAGATGATGCTTAAAAACACGTGGCGTGGTTTAGCATGCTGACATTGACAAAGGCCATCATGGCCGAAACATGTTGTCAGCAAGGATGATGAAATAAAGCTATTTGAATTTGACTTCAGTGTGCGCTACTGGCTTTGTGATGGCAAAGATTTTGTTCTTTCAATATATATATATATATTCTAGTTGGCCCCTAAGGACCTTCAGCATTGAAGGGGACTTTATCCCCCAACCCAGAGCACGCCAGGAGGTACGTTTGCAGAGTCGTGCAGAGAGGGGGTGGGGCCTCCGGTGAGTTGCCGGCTTCTGTTTTTTTTCCATATCTTAGAAAGGGGCAGCTGTGTGGCCCCCCTTCCCTTAATACTTTTTGGGCCCTCGGGACACCATACCCAGGGCCTGACCCATTTTTAAAAGAAAAAAATGGGAAGGGGGCTGCGCGGGCCCCCTCCCAAGGCTGATTTCGGCCACGGGGACTGTTGGACTTGGCCCTTTTTGCAGGGTCACCCCTGAACTTTTTGCCTTTCTCCTGGTATTTTTTCTGACCTGGTGTTGGTGGTTTTAGGACTCTGGGCACTTTATCACTGCTGTCCAGTGTAAAGTACATGTGCTCTCTATGATAAAACGTGAAATTGGTCTACACCTGTTTGGCATATTTAATTTAACTATCAGTCCCTAGTAAAGTGGTATCTCATATACCCGGGCCAGTGAATTAAATGCTACTGGTGGGCTTGCAGCGCTGATTGCGCCACCCACCAAAGTAGCCTTTCAAACCTGTCTCAGGCCTCTGCCATTGCAGGGCCTGCACGTGCAGTTTACTGCCGCTGTGACGTGGCACATAAAGTGGGTGCCACGTCTGTGACTCCCCTTTTACTACATATCAGTCACCCCTAAGGTAGGCCCTAGCTATCCCTATGGGCAGGGTGCAATGTAGGTAAAAGGTAGGACTTGTGTCTTAACTGTGTGACATGTCCTGGTAGTGACAAACAGCCATTTTGGTTTCTCACTACTGTGAGGCTGCCCCTCTCATAGGAATGCATTGGGGATTCACTGATAAGTGTTTTAGTGGTAATTCCTGATCTGAGTGGAGTAGCGGGATCAAGTTTGGTATGTTTGGAATAGTGGTAATAAATGCTGCGTAATGGTATGCACAGATTTATTATCACTATTTTAGAAATGCCACTTTTAGAAGTGGGCATTTCTGTGTGCTATGTGTCTTTGTGCCTGCCTGAAGTGTATTGCATGTCTGGGTTTGGAGTGACATCGGCTGGGGAGGTGCAGTGGCTCCAGAGGGGCTGGGTGAGTCAGCACTAGGCTGAATGGGCCTGATCTGCATTTGGAGTAGTGGGAGGAGTAGCCCCTGACCCTGAATAGATCTGTGCCTGCCTTGTACAATGCTGGCTCCGCCCCCCTGTGGTGTGTCTGGGGCTAGGACCTACACTGTCAATGGGGACTGTTGTGCACTTGTTAAGTGCCCCCCAGAACTGGTTTGAACAGGGGCCCCAAACCCTGTGTCAGGGCAGAACAAAGAACATAACTGGTATAAGTATTGGAGCTGTGAACCCATGTAAAGTGTACTGCTTGGTGCTTACTGGGGAACCTGTGGCCGGGAGGCTGCTGGAAGGAGGAACTGCCGGGGGGACCACTAGACCGGCCAGAAGGCCCCTCGTGCTGGCCTGCCTGCACCAGCCATCTATATACAGTGCATGGTGGGCTCTATTCCATTGTTGTGGCCCCTGGGTGAGCATAGCTAGCGATTCTGCTGCCCACGAGTGGCCAGAGAGGAGTGCTTTCCCCTGTCCTGCAGTTCGAGCTGTGCCACACTCTCACTTCGTGGACAGGAAGAGTAGAGCTGTGGGACAAAATGCTCCCTTGAAGGAGGCCAGCGAATGGTGAAGCGCTCTACTATGGGTAGAGCAGTGCTGTGCCTTGGAGCCCTCCTGACATAGACGCCGCCGATCCCCAAGGCGGGCGGGAGCCTACCCTGCACTCAGTCTCCAGAAGGAGTTACTGCTTGTGGCCACAGCCGCCGGAAGTCAGACGTGACGGCGCCTGGTTGTGGGCGGGAGGCCGCTACATTGGAAGCGAGCACTAAGGGCCGGACATGCCTGCAAGCGGAAGTCAGGCGGCTGTCGCCTGGTTGTGGGCGGGCCGGCCAGAGAGCCGGAGCCTTGCAGGCTGTTGTAGCCTCAACAGGGAGAGAGCTGGCAGCATTGAGGACGGCCTGAGACCGTGAGCAGAGGAGGGCCAAGCACCAATAGGAGACAACCGCACAGCAGGGGTAGGCAGCATGCGTCCCTTTGTTGCCCTGTCTACCGGAAAACCACAGCTGCAGTCGCACCCGGAAGTCAGGCGGATGTAGCAGGCCACGGGCCTGAGCCTGGTGGTGGATGGGTGCTCCTAACTGCAATGGAGGTGAGAGGCAGGACAAGGTCACAGCACACGGGGAGGACCAAGCGAGGCCTCCCTGCCAACTTGGCAAATCTTTGTTGGGGGCAGCCGCTTTGAATCTTGGCTTGCAGGGAAGACTGGTCTCCCTGCATTTGCCCACTATTGGGTGTTCTCCCCTTCGGCAGCTAGAAGCACCTAGGGGGAGGCAAGCACCTAGGTGTCTGGAGGGCACCGGACACATGGTAATTAAGGGCCCTAAAGCATAGCGGGAGTACAGAGGCGCTGTAGCCCGCATATGGTGCACTGTGGGTGATAGTGACAGAATGTTTTATGCCCTGCCAGTAGTTACTGTTCGGCCTAATGCTTGTGCTCACATGTACGTGGGGTTTCATTCCCCAGGAAGGCCCCCTGATGTGTGGTATTGGTGAGCTACATGGGTCAAAGGTGGGCATGAGGTGCTCATGATATGTGTACTGGGGCAAGTATTTACAATGGTGCCCTGCTGATTATGTTCAGGCATCATGCGTTAATCTGGAAGGTGATCGTACCAGTAGTTACTGGTCATCCTTACTGTAAGGAGTGGCCCGATTGGCCTGGTGAATTATGCATAATGTGTTTGTGCTAGGTGTACCCTGTCCAGTAGTTACTGGTTGTGATTTTCGCTACTTGTGAGTTCTAATGGTGATGACAGTGGCCTGATTGGCCCTGTAATGTATATAATCCCCTGTAAAGTGATACCTAATGCCAGGTGGCACAGCGTATATATGTGATTATGCTCTAATGTGTTTTATGAGTAATACAAAGGCTATTTTTATATAACCTTGTGTGGAGTTTCTTTTGTGGTGTGCCTAGTGTGTTGCTGCTGTGTGAGTGTGTTGCGCAAATGCTTTACACATTGCCTCTGGGATAAGCCTGACTGCTCGTGCCAAGCTACCAAGGGGGTGAGCAGGGGTTATCTTCAGTGTGTAACTCCCTTGCCCTGACTAGAGTGGTGGTTTCTGCCTGGCTTAGGCGCATGCCCTAGCTAACCAGAAATCTGATTTCTAACAGGGACCCCATCCTCTGGGGCTAGGCCTTTTTTTTCTAAAGCGGAGGAGGGCCGTGTGGCCCCCCTCTCCAGGCCGATTTCAGCCCCGGGGACCCCATGCCCTGGGGAATGGCCATTTCTATTTTTTAAAATATATTTAATTGTGGGGGGCCGTGCACTCCCCCTCCTGAGGCCGATTTTGACCACGGGGACCCCATCCCCTGAGGCGGCCATTTAAAAAAAAAAAAAAAAATGGAAGGGGCCGGGTGGCCCCCCTCCCGGGCCATTTTCTGCCCCTGGGACCCCATCTCCCGGGGCATGGCCACAACACTGGGGACCGCGGGGTGAGCACCAATGCCCCCGGGGTCCCTGCCAGCTCCCCACCTTCTGCAGGAGCCGGCATTGATTTGGGCAGAGGGAGCTGCTAACATGCAGCTCCATTGCCCAAAAGCAATTCTGCTTCGCTTCATGGAAGCGGGAGCATTTTCAATGCTCTCGCTTCCATGAAGTGAAGCAGAGTTTGCTATGGCATGGTGGGAGCGTGCTCCCGCCATGCCATAGCAAACTGCAATGTTCTGGGGGTGGGCACCCCGGGACATTGCTGGAGCCGGCCCTGGGGGGTGGTGGTCCACAGGGCAATGGAGGGCTCCTGGAGGGGGGCCGTGCAGCCCCCCTCCCATCTTGTTTAAAGCACTGGGGAGGTGGTGGTCCCCGGGGCAGTGTGGGGGGGGCTCAAGCCCCCCCACTACATTTATAAACATAGCCTGGGGAGGTGGCGGTCCCCGGGGCTGCGTGGGGTGGCAAGAGCCCCCTCCATGCTTTTTTTTTTTTTAAAAAGCCCCGGGGAGTTGGCAGTCCCCAGGGCTGTGTTGGGGGGGGTCTGCGTGGCCCCCGCATTTTATGAACAAAGCCCCAGGGAGGTGGGAGTCCCCAGGGGCTGCAAGGGCCCACTAGGGCCCCCACATCTATTTACATCATTGCCCCCGGGACCTGGCCCACCCGGGGGCTTAAAGAAAATGAAGCGCTGGAGTCTGCGCTTTGTTTAAAAAACACATTTCTACCAGATTTGCGCACCCAGTGAGAATCCCGCCTAAAATGTAAAAAAAAATTAAAAAATGTCGGCGACCCCCAGAGTAGGCCTAGGGGGTCAGGGTGTTTCTACCCTTCTCCCTTTTCTTGTTTTTAACCCTTTTGTTTACCTTTTTTCTTGTGTCACAGGATGGCTGCCAACACTTCCTGATTGGAACTGTTGGCAGCCAATCAGATCTCAGGCTCGGGAGGGTTCGTAGATCCATCTCGAAGGAAATATGGGTATCTGTAAATGTTTACATTTCTCAGGAACTACTGAGCGGATTTACACCATTTAACAAAAGCAATGCCTACAGGACCAAGAGCTATCTTGTTGCCAAATTTGGTGTAATTCCGTTCAGCATTTCGGCTGTAGCTTGTCCAAAGTTTCCTATGGAAATTAACATGGAGAAAACGCGTTTTGGGCCCCTGCTTGATGAATCACCCCAAAACTTTCAACACCGCAGCTGAAGTGAGCGGGCCATTAGTTTTGAAAATTTCACGAAGATTCGTCAAACGGCGCCAAAGATATTGGCAAAAGAAAAAATGCTTTTTGAATAGAAACAAGGCCCTTACTATAACTACCTACCTATCTTACAAGGAAGGAATCAGCACTCAGGTTGTAGTTTGGAAGTATTTAATCTGCAAAGGACGTGATCCACGCGTTTCGGCTCGTCCGAACCTTGATAACGATATAAGACGTCATTGTAACTTCCTAATTTAAATGTACAAATGCCTCCAGTTGCCAACATTAACAAAGGACTACATATTACATTAATCCAAAAAGCTGGCAGCCATATTGGCCTGGTCACAATGCGAAAATTCAGAAATTCATACAATAAAGAAAAGAAAACAAATGTTAATATGCACACAATGTCATTTCTTCATATCTTGCCCCGTGACCGCCGTATCTGTATGTTCCTCAACGTGACTTGTTCATAATAAACATACTTACGATTGCAAACATCTACAAAAACAATGGACTACGCATTACTGTAAAGTGAAAGGCTATTGGCCATATTTATCTGGGCACGTTGCGTATTATAGTGGTTCTTACACAAAAGAAAAGAAAAAAAAAGGGGTGAAATATACACACACTATCCCTAAATAAAGTTCTAGCGATTATAGTTCCATTCCATTCACAGCTCATTTGAGATGTAATGAGTGATGTCATGAGTGATGTCACTGACCATGTCATGAATGATGTAATGTCTAAGGTCATAAGCAGTGCATTGCGGGGGCGTAAGTTATAGTTAGTTCAGGTAACTATAACTGCTGAATTTCACTGGTTTTGTACGAGTGAAATCGGAGTCTAACTATAAAGTCCCTGTAATCTTTGTTTTTTCAGTGAATTTCTAGTTTTTTTTTAATGTTAATTTAGATGTCTATCACAATGGACGGTGGGGGGTTGGAAGCAAGGCCTGGCCTGGCATTGTGCTGCCCCCACCCAAGCTTGCTGCTCCTGCCTCCCCTCCTCCTTGCCATCCATTGTCCAAGTCCATGCCCCTGCTCCCTCATTACAGCCCTGTGTGGCCGTTGTTCTGGCACTGGCCTTCCCGCTTTCTCTGAACAGTTAGCTTGCTGCCCCATCCACTTCCTCCCTATCCTCTGTTGTCTGAATCCATGCACTAGCCTCCTCCTTCCTGCCATGCATGGTCTGATGTACTGCCACTGCCCTACATTTAGCATGATGTCCCAGTCCACTCCTCCTGCCCTCCATTGCCCAATCTATGCCCCATCATTGACCTCCTGCTTAGCCTCTGTGCTTAGCTTGCTGCCCCTACTCTCCTTCCCCCTGCCCTCCGATATCTGTGTGCATGCCCCTGTTCCATCCTTTTTGTCCACCATGTTCCATGGACCTGCCCCTCCTATCTACTCAGTGTTCTGTTGAGCTGCCACTCCCCTCCCACCTACCTAGCATTGTCAGATGACTGTAGCCTGTCCCTGCCACCCCCACCCTGCCTGTCCATGTTCTAACCCCTTCCTTCTGTCCTCCATGGTCCATTTTACTGCCACACCCTTCTGCCCTCCCTGGTCTGTTGTGCTACAACTGCTCCTCCTGCCTGCCCCATGTGGTCTATTGTGAGGCCCTTCTCCTGAACTCTCTTGTCTGTGCCCAGCTCCTACCCCTCCCTTCTATCCTCCATGGTCTTTTGTGCATGCCCCTGCCCCCTCCTTCTTGCCCATTATGGCCATTGTGCTGCCACTAACCCTCCCGCTTGCCATGCATGGTCTTTTGTGCTGCAACGGCCCCTCCCACCTTCCCTGTGTGGTCAGCTAGCTGCCCCTGATCCCCTCCTACCTTCCCTCCATGGTCTGTGTGGATGCCATTATAGTCTCACTGTCGCCCTCCATGGTGTGTTGTGCTTCTAGTGCCCATCCTGCCTGACCTCCATGGTCAGCTTGCTGCTCCTGCCCTGCCCCCTTGCCCCCTGCCCTCCGTGTTCCATGTGCAGACCCCTTTTCCCTCCCTCCTGGCTTCTCTGTTCCATTGTCATGCCCCTGATCCCACCCTCTTGCCCTTTATGGTCCATTATGCTGCAGCTTTCTCTCCTGTCTGTCCAGTATGGTCAGCTTGCTGCCATTGCCTCGTTCCCCTCTGTTCTCTGTGGTCCATGTGCATGGTCCTGTCCCCTCCCTATTGCTTTCCATGGTTTGTTGTGATGCATTGCCATCCTGCATGCCCTGTGTGGTGTATTGTGCTGTAGCAAACCCTGATGCCTGCCCTGTATGGTCAGTTTGGTGCACCTGTCCATGTCCCTCCTGTCCTCTGTTATCCAAGTCCATGTCCCTACCCCAATTCCTCCTCCTGCCTTCCATGATCCAATGTACCATACCTGCTAACATTTTGAACTTGGTAAGAGGGAGATTTTGAAAAAAAAACTGGGGAATTGTTTTTCCCCATTGAAAAACATTGAAAAAGAGGAGATTCTAGACAGGAGACAGATAAAGTAAAGCCCTAATATAACCTTTGATACACCCACTCTAAAATACAGACTACCATTTTCGAAACCATAGACACACCAATACCAGTTACTACATACGCACTCACTGATTCCTAGGTCTACACACACATCCACTCATTCACCCATACAGTCACTCATACCACTCATCAATGAAACACTATCATATGCACTCATACACCTATACAGACACTCACACACCGCCACTCATCCAGAGTTACTCACACACCTAGTCAGTCATGCAAAGAATCAATCACACTTCCATTTACTCACCTATATAGTTATAAACACACCACCTCACTTATTCATACAGATACTAACGCATACTTACTCTCTTATACAATCACTGATACAAGTACACACTCATCCATACAGCCACTCTCACAATCACTGACTCTCACATATAGTCATTTATATACTCCAACTCTCACATACACTGCCTTTTAGATATGTAGGTACTTGGACATGAACCACTGAGACATCCATTCACTCACCAACACACCCATACACACACTCACCCACCCATACAGCTGTTTCCACATGCACTCTTGAACCCATACACCCAGTGAATCAACCACTCACACATCTATGCACAGAGTCACACGCCTCCCACCCACCCACACACACACTCAGGCACCCATACAAATACTCAGGCAACCAATCAATAACCCATATAGACACTCATGTAGCTACTCACCAACCTATTCAGCAGCTTACACAACAGACAGACTGATACAGACATTCACACAGTTTAGTCACTAACCCATGCATTCAGTAAGACACATTTAATCACTCACTTATACAGTCAGTCACGCACCGACTAAATCTTCTATCCAGACACTTATACACCCACTCATTCTTCAATACACCTTGGCATATATATAAAACATATTTAAACTTTATAGACACACACAGTCACTGGAAAATGTCATCAGTGATGTCATTTGAGATGTCATCAGTGATGTCATCAGTGATGTCACTGACCATGTCATGAATGATGTAATATGTGACGTCATCAGCAGTGCATGGCGGGGGAGCGAGTTATAGTTAGCTGAACTAACTATAACGGTGGAATTTCTCAGGTTTTGTAAGAATGAAATGTCCAACTAACTATAATGTCCCTGAAACCTATGGTTTTTTCAGTGAATTTCTAAGGTTTATTAAATGCTAATTTCTAACTATAACGTGCCTGAAACCTATGGTTTTTTCAGTGAATTTCAAAGGTTTTTTAAATGCTAATTTCTAACTATAACGTCCCTGAAACCTATGGTTTTTTCAGTGAATTTCAAAGGTTTTTTAAATGCTAATTTCTAACTATAACATAGCAGTCGCGTTTGCAGAGTGGTGGAGAAAGGTGAGCGTGGCCTCCAAACACCTTTTAGCAATCCCACTGTGTGGGATTTGGCGGAGGTAACAGGAGGGATAGTTAGCCCCCAACGTCAACCTTGGGGGCCAACTACCCCTTTTATTACCTCCAGTAAGTCCCACACAGCAGGATTGCTAACTTGTTATATCAGGCCCGCCCCCTCCCTGCACCACTGTCTAAAGGCACCCCCTGGCGCGTTGTTAGTTGGGGGATTAAGTCCCCTTGAATCTTGAGGGTCCCTGGGGGCCAAGTAGCCCACCAGGTACCTCCAGTAAGCGCCACAGAGCTGCGTTGCAGAGAGGTGTTCCAAGGCCACGTCCCTTTTTACACCACACTGCAAACGTGGCTTCTGGCGCACTGCTGCTCAGAGGATGAAGTCCACTTGTGTCCTGAGGTCCTCAGGACACAAGATGACCTCATCGCCCCACCAGCAGTGCACCAGAAGCCGTGTTTGCAGAGTGGTGTAAAAGGGGCGTGGCCTTGAACCACCTCTCTGCAACGCAGCTCTGTGGCGCTTACTGGAGGTACCTGGTGGGCTAGTTGCCCCCAGGGGCCCTCAGTATTCAAGGGGACTTAATCCCCCAATGTACAATGTGCCAGGGGGCACATTTGGACACTTGTTATGTCAGGCCCCGCCCCCTCCCTGCACCACTGTGCAAACGCGCCCCCTGGTGCATTGTAAGTTGGGGGATTAAGTCCCCTTGAATCCTGAGGGTCCCTGGAGGCCAACTAGCCCACCAGGTACCTCCAGTAAGCGCCACAGAGTTGCGCTGCAGAGAGGTGTAAAAAGGGGCGTGGCCACAGACCACCTCTCTGCAACGCCACTCTGTGGCACTCACTGAAGGTATCTGGTGGGCTAGTTGGCCCCCAGGGACCCTCAGTATTCAAGGGGACTTAATCCCCCAACTTAGAACGCGCCAGGGGCGCGTTTGCAGAGTGCTGCAGGGAGGGGGTTGGGCCTCCGGCGAGTTGCCGGTTTCTTTTTTATTTTTTTTAATTCTTATTTTCTGGGAGGGGGACTGTGTGGCCCACCTTCCATGGGCCACTTTTGGCCCCATGGACCCCATCCCCCGGGGCCTGAGCATTTTCTTTTTCTTTTATAAAAAACAAACGGGAAGGGGGCCGCGTGGCCCCCCTTCCCTGGGCCACTTTTGGCCCCGGGGATCCCATCCCCCGGGGCCTGGCCTAGTTTTTTAAAAATTATTTATTTATATTTGAGAGGAGGGGGGCCGCATGGCCCCCCTCCCCTGGGCCATTTCTGGCCCCGGGGACCCCATCCCCCGGGGCTTGGCCTCGCTTTAAAAAAAAATATATATTTCGCGAGAGGGGAGCCGCGTGGCCCCCCTCCCCTGGGCCACTTCTGGCACCAGGGACCCCATCCTCCGGGGCCAGCCCTTTGTGTTGGGGACCGTGGGGGGAGCCCCATTGCCCCCACGGTCCCGCCGGCTCCCCGCCTCCTGCGGGAGCCGGCATTGCTTTTGAGCATGGGGAGCTGCTAACATGCAGCTCCCCTTACTCAAAAGCAATCTGCTTTGCTTCATTGAAGCAAGAGCAGGTTTTCCATAGCAAACAGCAATGTCCCAGGGTGGGCACCCCAGGACATTGCAGGAGCCGGCCCTTGGGGGTGGTGGTCCCCAGGGCCATCAAGGGCTCCTGGAGGGGGGGGCCGCGCGGCCCCCCTCCCAAGTCTTTAAAGCCCCAGGGAGGTGGTGGTCCCCGGGGGCCAGGGGGTCCACTACGGACCCCCGCATTTTAAATCAGTTTGTGCCCCGGGGAGGTGGTGGTCCCCGGGGTGTGTGGGGGGCTCTTTCCCCCCCACACATCATTTTAAATTAATAACAGAGCCCCGGGGAGGTGGTGGTCCCCAGGGCTGTGGGGGGGCCGCGTGCCCCCCGCAGTTCATTTTCAAAGCCCCGGGGAGGTGGCGGTCCCCGGGGCTGCAGGGGGCCAGGGTGCCCCCGCATACATTTAAATTAGCCCCGGGGAGGTGGCGGTCCCTGGGGCTGCGGGGGCCCCCGTGGGCCCCTGCAAAATATTTGGTGAGTGCCCCTGGGACCTGGCCCACCCGGGGGCTTAACAATAACGAACACGGGAACCCGCGCTTCATTTTTTTTTTATTTTCACGGCCAGACTTGCGACCCCAGCGCAAATTCAGCCAATTCTTTTTAATGCTTTTTTTTGGCCTGGGGGTCCTTGTGGGAGCCCCTGAGCAGGCCTAGGGGGTCAGGGTGTTTCTACCCTACCCCCTTTTCTTCATTTTTCACTTTCTTTCACCCTTTTTCTTGTGACTCGGTTACCGAGTCACAAGATGGCTGCCAACACTTCCTGCTTTGGAGTGTTGGCAGCCAATCAGAGTGAAGCTTGTGCCCGGGAGGGTTCCCGAACCCTCCTCAGTGCTCAGATATCCATATTTTTCTTTTTTAAATTTCACAGGAACTTCTGAACGGATTTACACCATTTAACAAGAAGGGCGCACTCTAAACCAAGACCTACCTTTTTGCCAAATTTGGTGTAATTCCGTTCAGCAATTCATGCTGTAGCCTGTAATAAAGTTCCTATGGAAAATAACATGGAGAAAATGCGCTTTGGGACCCCCCCTTTTTTCTCGGCTCCCGCTTGACAAATCACCCCGAAACTTTCAGCAGACAAACAGAGCGGTCCAACCCTATTTTTTGGAAAGTTTCACGAAGATTCGTCAAACGGCGCCAAAGATATTGGCAAATCAAAAAACGCTTTTCCTATGTATATGTATATATATGTTTTTTTATGTTCAGTGGCACCTCCCCTCCACCCTAGCAGCAGGCGGCAGGCCTGGGTCTAAGTACAGAGTAATGGAGCGCTAGCAGCATAGAGCAAGGGTGCGCTAAGCAGTGTACCGCTACTCTCGGGTCCGGCACATCGAGCAGCAGCTGATGCACAGGAAGTCCGGATTCCTGTACCGAGACCAGGACCTGCTGGAACAGCTAGGAGTGGAGGTCACGGGGTTATGTGAATAATTATTAATATTATTATTACTTTTGTTCTATGCAATTGCTAATATTTTTCCCCAAATATCAAGCTTGCTGCTCACACGCAGGTAAGTTAAGTTTACAAATATTATGTGATCGTTCTTCTAGACAGGTGCTCAGTGCTATCTAATCGTACTTGTTGGCGCTCGCTTTAGCTGATTATGCAAGAAGTAATGCAGAGACTCCTTTGTCCTGTCACTAAGATAGTGGTTGTATTAGTAATTTAGCAGCGCATGTCCTCTCACTTCAATTCTTAGGGCCTTTTTTGTAGCGCGTACAGTGGCAAGCAACCAATTTGGTGTATGCATGTGTCCATCTATACATTTTAAAGAAAAATGAAGACTTAGTGAATTGGTCCGTCAAAGGGGGTTGAGATTGAAAATTATATGAGAAAAAGCAAACATCATTTGTTGCAAATTATTAGTAATTCCAAAATCTAGTTTACTAAATTTGGAATAGGGCTAGGTAGGTTTAGGAATAGGATAGGATGGTCCGCGATACTACTAGTAAATCTGATTTAGAAAAGTTAAATGTTATTGCGATTGCCTTTTCCTGCCCAAAAATATTTTTGGAGAGATTATTTATTTACCACCATTCCTTTTTTGTCTTTATATTTCTTACATCAGCATCCAAAGGCAAGAAGAGGGCTGAGGCAGGTGAGGGAGCTGGAGGTGCCTCCCAGTCCCGAAGTTCTTCAGCCGATGGCCCCAGTAAATCCTCCTGTTGTTAACATTAACATTTATTTCCCTAACTTTTACCACTCCTTATTTTGAACTATTATTTCTACCCGTTTGCTAATTGTTTTCCAAATCCTCTCTTTGATCTATCCATTTATAAATTGTTGTTAATCCTGCAATATCCTATTTACCTATTTTCTATATTTCAGGTTTCTGTACTTTACTTCAAACTGTCTCTGTACTAGTCTGTCTGTAGCTTCCTTTCTTCTGCTTTGTCAGCCAGCTTTCCCTCTCCACTTATATATTTTGTGGACTGCCTGGTGGTGGTACTGTAAGACTCGGAGAACCCATTGGTCACGTACTACTACTCTGCTGTGAAGATTGCATGCCCAAGTAAGGCATGTTTCTTGAGATGAGAAGGCTTTCTTTTACTTGCTCATGCTCAATCAGTAAAACAAGAGAGTGGCCATGGTCACGTTGGACACCCCAAAGTTGTGTCTTTGATAGGCCTAGTATTATTAGCAGCAGTTGGTGAACTGATAACCGTGCACCATGGCTGGAAGGAAGAATGAGGCGGACGCCCCATTGCATTTGCCAACCAAGATCATATGTCCAGTTGTCCACTCTTTAATTTCAAAAACTCCAATTCACCAATAGCTCTGCCACTGTATTACAGTTTGTCTTGAGGCTTTTCAAAAACTGCCACCAACAAAATGCCCAACCTGATATTTTTTTATAGGAGATACTGTAACCGAATTGTAGTGCTGTGTGTGATTGTATTTTGCTATAAAAATTATTATTAGGGGGAGGCATTTCTGGCATCTAAAAAATGTGTAATGCTTTTCTAGCCGCACCAACCACCAGTGCTGGGGTCAGCAGTGACGGTGCCAGTCAGTCAGCAGATGCGGCAGTGGCAGGCGGTGGTAACTCATATTGCTGGCTTATTGAGTAATGGCCTCTTCTATCTGCAACTCAGCAGACAAAGTTTCATAAAGACCTTTAACTATGATGGGTTGATGGAAAAGGGAAAGAAGGATGGAAGGAGAAAGGATGAGTGAAATGTAATATGATTTGAAGAGAAGGATGCGTGGGTGAATGGATGCATATAGCTGGCTGATAGGATGCATGGGTGGGTGAAGGATGGATGAAAAGGTGTACAGGTGAAAGGATGCCTGCCTGGGTGGGTGAAAGAATGTCAAACTTAAACGGTGAGTAGCAAAGCCAATGGTGAAGAATAATAATACTAAAAGAACAATGCAACAATGAATGAAAAAATCCTTGGAATGAAGAAGAAACACGGGATTAGGGTGCTCCTCTGTAGTGGTGCTCTTCTCACCTTTACTTGCTAGGAATGGTTTTTTTAAGGTTTTGATTCAAAGGGTTGAGGTGGTATTTCAAACTACTCCCTTGACTTGTAGTTTTCAAGCGTGACATAAATTATGTATATTCCTACCTACCCACCCATCATCAATCACCTCCCTCCCTCCTTACCCATGGCATTTTGCCAATGGTGATCTATCGGCTGCATGGTTACATCAGTGACACTGCATTGTTGGCTGTGCAATGTGCATCTTCCTCAGTTAATGTGTAGGCCTATTTATAAATTTCATGGCAAGGCAAAACATAGTTGTGCTTCCCTTTACTCCCAGTGCCCACTCAGTCACTTCCTTGTATATAACTCCTTTCTTAAGTTCCTTCTGTCCCAGCCTAATGTAAAATTTGAAAGAAAACATTCTTTGCATGTGCGACATTCCTCTTGCCAAGTGATATATTTCATTATAGCTTCCATAACGGATTACGTCTGTTCAAATGTTTCCATTTCAACAATTGCCGAACAAAGTGACACACTCCTAGCAAAAGCTTAGGCACTTGATTATGATGATCAGTGAAACGTCTACATACCTGGCCTAATTCCTCTAACTTAACCGCAGTAGAGGAAGTTAATAATTCTTTTCCTTACTGCCAAGCAAATCTATTTTGTTGGAAAAACGTAATGTCAAAGTGTTGTGATGGAAGGTAAGGCCAGGAAGAAAAGTGGGACTAAGAGTAAGTGCCTTTTCATTTTGCGGATGGGATAGTCTGTGACGTACATGCCAAATACAATATCCTGTTCCTTAATGCTTTCCCTGTACTGTAATGCATTGCTTTTCCCACCGTCTACTTACGGGCAGACAGGAGAATGTCTGTCTGCATGATTGTTTTTATATAGTACCTCATGTGACATATATCATTCAAAGTAACTATTCATCTGCCTTGTAGTCAGGGTGAAATTGAAAGGCATTCAACAGAGCATGGCAATGATAGAAATAAGTTAATTGTCTAGTACAGCTGCCCCACTTGCAGACAGTAGCAAAGTAAGTTGAGTATGTCTAGAGCACCAGCTGAGCTAGCATGCCTCCATCAACTTAGCTCAACAAGACAGAGAAGAATACATGTGTATTCCATAGTGCATAATGCCTGAAACTCTAATCACATCAACATTGACTGGCCCGAGGATACCAGCAAATGTACTGCTACTGTGCCACTATATAATTTTATGTGTTTTGCTAAGAGCATTGTTTACAATTTGTCTTTTTTATTTCTTGATATAGCTACTCCTGTTGATCCAACTCCTAACAGCAGCAGATAGCAGTCTGGACCCGGCACAGGAAACAGGAGGCCATCAGGGCCGAATACCAGTGGCTGGTGATCATGGAGGAGGAGGAGGAGGCGGCAGCAATAGAGTGATACATTGCAGCGCGCCGACCAGACCGGTGTTTGACTCCCGCTGGAAGTCCAAAATAAATGGGGCTCCAATTTTGAAGCGCCGCATTCTAGTTGGTCCCCGCCCTGCATGAGAGCAGTATTGCGCAGATTGCACTACTTCCGGCTGGAAGTAGGTCCCTCAATAGTATACGCACTTCAAGGCAAGAAATACAACACTGTACTAATCACAGATCGGTTCTACAACACCCATGCCTCAGTGGTTCTTGTAGGAAGTTCAGGTTGCTCAATTATTGTCCTGATGATGATCTTGAGTCCCTAAGATCGAAACGCCGTCGACTTCTACAACAGGAACTCTCTCATTTGTATTAACCTAAGCAAAGTTCCTACTCTGTTGTCAATGTGATGTAATGTTTTTAGAGTTCACTGCACCTTGTCACATTACGCACCTGTCACTTTATGTGAGCACCTGTTTACCTTGACTGTCGTCAATCATGTCTGTGTAAAATAAAATGTTTATTTTACACCACATATGTTCCCCTACTACTTTCGTGCTCCCTTAATGATTAATTGTCTACCCCAAAAAGCTTTACCTTGTGTCCTTCTCGAGGGTTTCACTTGGTTGTATAGGACCCATTCGGGCCAAATTGAACCGCTGTTTTTCCTAAAACACAGGGGCCCCAGCCAGGCCCCAGTGCCTCCAGTAACCCACCCCCGTGGTCCGATGGCAGCCACCCAGCGCCATTCCACCACTGCTGCTTCCCTCTACTTCCACACATTTCAGCGCCACATTTTGTAGAAGCTGGCGCACATGGAAGCCATGCAGGAGGAATGGATGGAGAGGCACATGAACACAATTAGGACGTTCCTAGCCCACCGTTAGTGCCCTCTTCTGCCCCTTTTTTAATACTTTTTTTGGTGGGTAGAAAGTTTTGTGGGTAGATGGTGGGAATGTGGGAGTTGGGGCATTATTTTGGACAATTTTGTTTTTTGACTTTCCTTTGGACACTACTTGAGACATTGGTTGGGGACAGAGAGAGGGATGGGCCAGTTTTGGATTTAGTTTATATTGTTAAGGGAATAGAATTTTTATAGTTTTACACTATGATTTACATATTTTTTGGGGTGCTACTGTTTTACTTCGCACTGTTGCCTTTGCCACAGCCAGTTTTTACAATCTGTTTATACTGTTACAAAATAGTTATGCGGTACCTTCCCTTGTCCTACTACTCTCTCCTCCTAGTCTCTGCAGTCTGCAACTATATTAACCCCTAAAGACTCGGAGGGGGGGGTGAATTTGCCTTGTATATAGATTGCAGTTCAACAATCTCAACCACAGTTCTCTTACACGATTAGATGATGTGAGGGATGCATGGGTTCCTAAGGTGCCATGGTGGTGGAAGTAGTAGCATGCTAGCTCACTAACAGTGAAGGAATCAGAGACAAGGTCCCACTCCCTCCTAGGGGAACTCAAACTGTGGGATAAGGACTAATCATCTCAGGGAACTAACTAAATTGAAATAAAAACTGAGTTAATGCTGTTATTATATGCAAGCTTTAAAAGAAATTGAGACAGTCACCAGATTAGATTTCTAGTACACAAGAAAAGAGACAATAGAGAAAATATGATAAGCAATGCTAAATTGAATTAATCAGAACAATGGTGAGCTAGTGAAAGTTCCAAAATGAAGTTGACTCGAACTAAGAAGTGGACAAGGATAAGCTCTGATGCATTACAGTGCCTGAATGATGACGCTGGCAATGATGTTCCTCTGAAAATATTGAACACTCTTTTTATGCATGGGTGGGTAAATAATAAATATGGCCTGTGTGGGCTATACTTAGAGCTGAAGATCCTCATCCTGCACTCAGTTGGTGTTGCTTTCACCACATCCTCTTCAGCAAGTATGTGATCAATTAATGGTGTAAATTATAAAGTCTCACTTCAATAAATCACACAGCCCGAGGGAAAAGGGTTAGGGGTTTGATGAATGGATGGGAAGGGGGATTTGTGGAGAGGTTTGACAAAGTCAAACACTACACAAGGACAACATTCATCTTGGCAATGAGCAGCAGACCATCATAAATCTGTTATGGGAGGAAAAGGAAACAAAAGGAATGATGAGTACAGGTAAACGAAACCAAATTGTCCGTCTGCCCCCAGAGAGACCCAAGTTACATTATATATCTAAATGTTCTGTGTTACAGAGCCTTGAAAGATAGCAAAAATATTACAAATTAAATTATCTGTAGGAGTCAAGTTAACATTACACACAGTTCTAATGATTACTAAAAGAAAAAATGACACTGTATTGTCAAATTGGGAGTTGCATCTGCAATCCTCTTGGACTGTCCATCAGTCTTGGGTGCCTGGTGGATGCGTTCCGGTAAGGGAAGCTTGAGTGTTAAGTTGGTTTTCCAGTTTGGCGCAGGGTAAGAGAGCCGGTGGGTTGAAAAACAAAAACGATATTGTAGAACAAGGAGAAAGAAAGAAGTTAAACTTCATAAGGAGTGCATTGAGAAGACTCAGAGACAGCGCAAGAGAGGAGAAGAATAGTCCTTTTTGCACTTATTCATTTATGAATGGAATATGAACAATTAGGTGAGGGCAAATCACAACAAAAACAAATCCCAAGAATGTGGCTGTATGCAACTGTCAGTATCGGGCTGATCAAACTCGCAATTGTCATCATGATCATCAATTCACCATCATGAATCATATAGCAATAATATGTAGTCTAACAGCACATGCATATTGTGATGATCATTAATGACTGAATGTCTGTCTCCAGTTACCTTCTAGAACAGGCCCCCCACCAAACCACCAGTTAGCTTCAAATTTGAGTCAGACAGCATTGAGCACACACACCCAGCAACATTGCTTTTTCCCAATCAAGTTAAATCAACGCACCGGTGTCACCACCACTCCCCACCACTACACAGAGTTGGGTAGGCCTGTTTAGGCCACTTTAATGTCATTACCAAATCTGTTGGTTTTAGTGAGTTGAAAACTTCCTTCTTCTGGTGGCAGTTCTTGAAGTAGTCACACCCACGCCTTGAGTCATTCCATCATCCCTGAGCACACACACCCAGCAACATTGCTTTTTCCCAATCAAGTTAAATCAACGCACCGCTGTCACCACCACTCCCCACCACTACACAGAGTTGGGTAGGCCACTTTAATGTCATTACCAAATCTGTTGGTTTCAGTGAGTTGAAAACTTCCTTCTTCTGGTGGCAGTTCTTGAAGTAATCACACCCACGCCTTGAGTCATTCCATCATCCCTGATCCTCCTGACTTCAAGTAAGGTGTCCAACTCCATACTGACTGTGTCCCAATTCAAATGCAATAATTCGACCTGTACTACAATTTTGTTGTTGCACAACAAGAGAAACATTAAGCCATTTTGGGTAGTCTAGATTTGTGTTTGTGTTATCTATTCTAAAGGGACTGGTCGGGTTTGACTCTTTGAGGAGTATAAAGCAGGAAACAATTAAACAAAGCAGTGTCGAGTGGACACGGTAAAAAAACCTTGCTATTTCTCAAAGGGGAAGGGAAAAAAGTCACATTCCGAAAAAAATGATCAGCCGTCGGTAGGCCACCAACATTGTAAATCATAACAAACACATTTAAGCATAATAGTTACAGATAAACTAACACCCAGTGGCGCTGCCTGCCACCACATGAATCATCTCAACATACTCACAAACAACAATCACTCAGCATGCAATGTATGCCATTTACTTGTTCTTCTAATTTAGGTGTGGTCACCGTGACCATGGTACATTGCAGATCCATTGTTCATGAGGCAGACATTGGCCAGTCTAAATCACATAATGTTGGGCAGTCCGGCTAAGGTAATAATAAACTAGAAAAGGATAGATAGTCACAGCCCAGGGTTGGAGGCAGGCACACATTTGTTTGTATGTCTCCATCCAATGTTCTTGAGGGAAATTGGTGGAGGACTTCTTCACTGCACACTGTTGCAACTCCAATCTAGCAGTCAAATGTGTCTAAGAGTAAGATGGTGTGCATGAATTAGTCAACCAGACACAAATAAATAAAATGAAATAATGTTCACCTAGCTATATCTTTTTTTTTTTGGCATCAAAGAAAAAAAGCAGATCAGCGATAGAGACTGAGAGAGAAAGTTCGGTGGTTGTTGGCCCAGGCCTAGTAGTCAGGGAAGTACTGCTCATCCTCAAACTCTGGCGGTTCACCCAAAAGTAGGTCATCTACACTACTTCCATGACCGGAGTCTCCCTCATCTTCTTCCTGTCGTACTTCAGGTATGGAGTAATCCAGTGGTATAAAGTGCTGATTCATTTTAATCATGTTTAATCTCTCCATGTTTTGGGGCAAGAGACTGGTGCTTCTCACTGTGACAATGGCACCAGCAGCACTGAAAACACACTCACCGGAGACACTGGCTATCTGGCAAGCCAGATAGTTTATTGCCAGCATACTGAACACTGGCCATTGGTGCCTCTCCCCATACCAATACACCAATCGGTTTTGATCAAGGTAGACCTCTTTTGGGTCATCCAGATAGGCCTGGACCATCCGCGCAATCGTCATTGGTGCTCCATCTTGCTCGACCTCTTTTGCCTTCACCTCTGCACTGGACTTAAGCCCTACCAGTAGAAACCATTCGGTTGCAGATTTTTGGGCTGATGCTCCTGTTCTTGTTGTTGATAGTGTTCTTGTTGTTGCTTCTGGCTGCTGTGAGCCAACAGCACTTCCCTCAAGCTCTGAACTTGAAGGCTGCCCTGCAGAACTTGTGCCCTGGAGGAGTTGACCTCTAATTCCCTGCTGTTCTTTTTCTAGCTGACTGGCTTGCTCAGCTATCCATGTTTTGTATTTTGCAACATCCCTGTCCGAAAAAGGAATGAAAGTGAACAGTAATGGTTTTAACCGTGGATCAAGAATTGTGGCACAGATGCAATGTTTGGATGACACAATGGGGCCGACTCCGATCTCGGCCGGTAGGGCTCCGAATCGGATTCGGCTTTACCGGATCCGATTCGGAGCCCTGTTTCCCGACCGAACCGTACACGGGTCCGGCCGAGCGAGTACGATGCGAAATCTCCGACCGACTCGTCCGGGCGTCCCGACCGCTCCGACCGACTCGCTCCCGGCTCGAACCGCTCCGACCGATTCGCTCGGACTCGACTCGCACCGCGCAATGGAGACGTTTCCCGGCCGGGTAAGTACGATGCGCGCCGCGAGCAGTCCGACCGAGCCGCGTACTCCGGCTCGTAAGAGCTGTCGGAGCCGTACTTTGGGGGTCCGTGTCGGACCCCCTGTACGCGTAGCCGCGCGAGTCGCACACAGGGGGACCCATGGGTCCCCCCTACCTGTGCGTGTACGGCGCGACCGCTTCGCCGCGTACCCGCTGTAGGGGGCGCCCTTGTCCGACTCCGCACCCATTGAGTCAATGGGAGCCCGCGTACGCGTTGTACGACCGGCTCCCATTGACTTCAATGGGAGTCCGACCGACTCGAGTCCGATAACATACGGACGCATCGTACTCGTTCGGTCGGACTGCACGGGTCCGATTCGGTCGGAAATCTCTCCGGGTCCGGCTCGGTCGGAGAAATTTCCGGCCCGAATCGGAATCGACCCCAATGTCTCTTTGCACCCTTGTAGTAACAGATTAGTGAAGGATTAAGCTCTCCACCAACTCATACGCATCATTTTTTTCCTCCACACCTGCGTACATTGCAGACAACTCCTTTAGCTGTTCCTGTAGCATGTGCAACAACGGGATAGCTTGACCCATGGTACTGTCCTCCTTGCTGACATCCCATGTGAACACCTGAAAAGGAAGCAGCATCTCTGTCAGGTGTTTCACAAGGCCCCATTGGTCCATCTCAATGATTATGCCTTTCACAGTTGCATCCCCTCTTTGCATGACATATTCATTGATCGGTCTGTACTGCCCAAACAGGTGTTCAAGCATGTATTAAGTCGAGTTCCAAAATGCTGACACCTCCTGTATGAGTGCTTTAACTGCCATTCTTTTATCATGCTGAATGACCCTGAGCTTTTTCCAGGCTTTAAATGAATGGCTGAAATGATTGCAGATTCTTCTGTAGTTGGACAGTAAGTTGCTTACTTAGTCTTCTTTTTTGAGAAAGTCCTGTACAATGATGTTGATGCAGTGCGCCAAACACAGGACCCTGAAATAGCCACCATCGGCTATGGTCTTAACTATATTACTGCCAATGTCCATTGCAGCAAATCCAATATTGAGCCCTATTGGTCGCAGACATTCAAAGACCTTGTTGCTAAAGTCTTCCAAAATGTTGTCAACACCTGCAGATATCTTTTCTCTAAACCCCACAAAAGAGATCCAGTGTGCAGTGATGCACATGCAATCAGTGGCTTGGCCACTGGTCCACATGTCTTTTGTCAAGTGGATAGTGTGAACAGCACTCTGCTGCAAAGGTTGTCCAAGCAATTTCAGCACATCGTGATGTAGCGCTGGAACAGTAACTCTGGCAAAATAGGACTGGCTGGGAACCTTCAATTTCGGGCAGATGGCTGCCACAAATTCAAGAAAACCCACCCCTTCCACAAAAGAAAAAGGAAGGAGGGCCAGCATTATCATTTTAGCCAACTCTGCGTTGTACAAGCGTGCAGTTGGGTGGTTGTGTTCATACTGCCCCTCCTGCCTACACACGCCAGGAATAGCTACCTGGATTTACTTTTTCTGGTGCCACTGATGCAGGTGATATCTTAAGAGCAGACATTGGTAGGCTCAATGTGCTTTTCAGAGGGGCAGTCACTGTCCTCTCTTGCCTTGGTGTCTCGACCTGAGTCTTGTGCCATTGCGATGTTGTTGATGTGGGCAATACTACTGCACTGCTGGGGAGAGCGCTGCTTTGCGTAACAAAAATGTCTTCCTCTTCTTCACCTTCCACCGTGATCAGATTGAATTCCCTGCTCAGCCTTTAACCCCTTCACCAACAACACTTGCAGTTTTTTGCCTGCTAAGATGCACCTCCCACTGAATCATATGGTGCTTTCTCAAATGGGTTGTTTGGCCCCCGGTACCATAGTTAGTACCAAGGTTTCCCCGACTAACGCTTGCTTCGCAAATGCAGCATATGGCAATGTTCACCTTCTTCTTGCTAACTGTAGAGAAGTCCCAAACTGGGGAGGACAAATTTGTGATGTTGGTGCCACTGCCAATGTCAGATTACTGGCGTTAGGTGGGAGTTTTGACATTTGACTCTCTGCAGTACCTACTTCTACTGAGGTGGTTGTGGATGTAGGTCGCTGCCGGGACTTTTCAAATATGGCAGCTGGCTGTGGCGGTGGTGGTATCTGTGGAGCCACAACCCTCACAGTGGGTTGGGGTGGTGTAACATCGGTCTCCACTGGGGCTGGGCTAACATCCATGATGACTGGCTCATCATCATCCTCCTTCTCTACATCTGCACCCAGAGGCTTTCAGAAACCTTCCTTTTCCCTAGCCTCTTGGGGCGTGTCGCACTCTCAGACTGAGGTGGGATCCAAGTGGTGTCTAGATCATCAGAAGGGGGGCTTGGAGAAGAAGATGATGCACTAACCCTACTTTTTCTTGCTGGAGATATGGAAGACAATGGATCTTCTGAAAACATGAGGCTCAATCTCCTGAACTGCTCCTACTTCGGGAGCAACTACTATAGGTGGTTGCATCTGTTGTGGTTGTTGATCACTTCTCCAAGCTTTCTGCAATGATTGGGTAATACTTTGCAATAGAGATGAGACAATTTCAATGTCACTGCTCGTTGGCGTTGCCATGATTAGACTGGCTGCCTCAGTGACAGACATGGGCTTGGGCCTAGGTTGAGGTAGGTCCACTGATTGCTGGGGTGCTGCTCCCAGCTTGCTTCCCAAAGGCAGGTGCGGAAGGCACAGTTTTATTTTTCCTGAAAATGGTCTGGGTCGACATACCGATGGTGGTAAGCTCCTTCTTCTCAATGGCCACTTTCTTGGTAGCACCTTTCTTTGGGCCCATCTTGAAGCTGTCAATTAGCAGTGGTACTTAGCTTCACAAGTTCAAGAGATGTCTGTGATGTGTGGGTCACTTGTCACGTCGTGCACAGGCCTTCTGTCTGGCAGTACTGTGGGTGATGTTGTCTCTTGTGCACCTAAATGAAAAGAAGCAAGATGAGCATCAGTGAAATGTGGCATTGTTGCAGTTCAATTAGTAGTACAAACAAACAATATAATTTAGTGTGGTCACTGGTTACTCTTATTATAAATAATTAACAATACATTATATCCATTCGTAAAACGGAAAACCACACCAACATAAACTTTCATGGTGTACACTCAGAAAGGATAAGAAAGAGCAACAACAACAACATACAGATGTAACTGCATTATGTGCATCACGTGGTATGTGGCACTCAGGGAGGTGCAACTGACAAATGACAATGGAATAATCCGTAGACAATGAATGCTGTTGTGCAGCTATTGCAGACATGGGGTTGATTTATTGATGCCAGGTGTTATGAAAATGGTTAAAAAATTCTAAAAAATTAATCATAAAAAAAATTACAATAAAAATAATACAAATTAACAATTAATTAAAAATTAAAAAACATTGAAAAAACTAAAATTGAAAAAAATTAAAATAAACAAATTATAAATAGTGAAGTTATCCTCAAAGATATAATATTAATTTATTAAACTGCTATCGCATTGCTCACCCATCCATGCAAGCATATGCAAAGGGCCACACTGGCTGGACGTACAAAATGGCTGCCTGCCATTGACACATGGTCTGCAACAACAATAACAACAACACTGAGCAAGAAGGCATTGGGAACAAAGAGAAGACCTGAAGGCCTAAGGCAAAAGCAAACTGGCTGGCTACACAAAATGACTATTTAATAAAGGGGGGACAGGGAGCCAAGTTATGAGGTCCTGCACACAGGCTCCCAAAGAAGCTCAGTCTAAAAGGAGTGTGTAGTTCCTAGCTGGACGTGGGGGAAAGACAGGTCTTTCTTCATGATGCCCTCACACACCCCGAAGGATGTCATGCTTCATCATAGGGCGATTGCCCCTCGTCAGGCCGGGCGCTGCAATGCCTGGACGGGCTCCCGAAACCGGGGCTCTTTATCGGGGATCTTTTTGAAGAGGCCGTAAGGTGCGTGCGGGTGTGAGGGCTTGGTAGTGCACAGAGGGTGAAATGATTTTAAAATAAGTCTGGAGCAGTTCTACTTAATTCAAATTTTTAATGTGTTAGATAGCTCTAGCCTAATTAAAATGTGTAAGTACCCCTACGTGGGAATAAAGTTCCTAAGGGGCAGTTAAAGTGTGGTAGGTCAACATGTTTCGTGCCCAATTCGCCTCCTAACGGGTCGTTTGGCACTTCTTCAGGACCAGGAAAACTAAACGTGAAAAGTGCACTACCGTCTGGTAATGGGATTCTGTATGTAAATTTACCAGAAACGGTAGGGAGTGCCCTAGTAAACTTGTACTGGGGAGTACCGTAGACCTGTAGGAGAAAGAAAGAGAGAAGGGAAATACAACCAAGGAAAAAGCATGAGAGTGGTAACATATTCATGTATAAAGGCAATGTAGTCTACTGACATATGTACCGGCTCGTGCACACTTATGGGTCAATTGGATGTAGACATGCTGGTCATAAGAAGGCTGATAGCCCAAAGAACAGGCCACAACATAGGTACTAGACTATGATCAAAACGGTAACGGGGTATCGTTAGAGTTGAGTCGTGCAAACAAGCGTAAAGGGGAGTTACGCCGTGCAGACATACGTCAATTGTCGACCAGGGTGGCTGATATATGATACTGTAGCAACTGTTAATAAAAGGTTAATATTAAGCATAGCCAATACAGTAACTCTAAAGCCTGGCAAATGTTTGGCTATAGTAATAGATTCATTATTTACAAATGAGTGCAAAAATACAAAGTGAAGGAGATTGCAAGGGCAACAGTGGGCAGCATTTTTGGTAAAGGGCGTGCATGGCAAAACAAAGCGAAAGATGTCGCAACCAGTCGTGGACAATTGCAATCCAAAGGGTAGTAAGTTGCGACTCGATAGCATGCAATAATCGAATACACAACACACAAAGGATAAAATTGCACGACTCGGGCGCTAATGCCAGAAACAGAATGTCATCATGCCAGCACAGTACATTCGTAATGGGGAAATACTAATAAAATACGGTCGAAGTGGCGTGGGTGACCGGAAGCGGAATATCGCTACCTACAGTGATTTTACAGACATCGTAGCTCCAAAGCAGAAACACAAATAGTGATAGCCCACTCACCCCTAGATACACAGTCTAAGGCTGACGGGGAGGAAAGCCAGAGCACGTCGTTGCTCCGGTAGCTAGAAGGAACAAACAGTGAAATTAATAACCCGTACCAGCGGTGGTAACTTACCGGCAACGCTGGAAGTTAGGGAACAGCATATACTCACAAGTGGTAGACAGGCAACTAGCAATCGTCCTACCCTTGCTCCGGGCCCCGTGAAGACGACTTCCGGTTCTCCGCTTTATATAGCAGTGTCTAGAGCGTGTGAACGCATAGCGGCCATATTGGAACGATATTTCACAAAAACTTTATCAAAAGGACAACAGTTCGCTTGCCAATAAGAAGTGTATTAATGTATTGAAGGAACACTAGTAAATTATTAAAAGTTACTTTTATAGCCTCAAGTTAAGCATAAATAAATGTCTGATTGCTAACATGTAGATGTGTACGCTACATGAGTGTAGTATAACATGGGCTTACTGCTAGGTGGGGGGTGAGGGGAAGGTACTCAGTTTAGGATAGTCAATACTTTTCGGTTTGAATAGGATTTACTAAAAGGAATACTCTGGCAAACCATCTGATATCATATGTATGGTGATGATGCTCAGGAGTGCAATATATGGGAATTCCCTTTACCGGACCCGAGGTCCTGTCCATAGTCATGATAATCAGAGGTGCAGCAAGTGCTGTCAGTGCTAATGAGCAAAGGAAAGGTGATCAAGAGTGCAGCGTTTGGAGTTTGCGCAGAATAGCTCCTCTACCGGGCTATCAAGTATACTATCCATAGTAATGGTAGTCAGAGGTATAGAATGTTAAAGCACTGTCAGGACTAGTAAACAGAGGATAGAGGGATGATAAGGAAAGGCCCTAGCGGTTCAGTTCTGCCCATGGAATTTCATCATTGAGTCCCCTAGTGTGTCCTCCCAATTTAAACACCCAACATTGTTCTTTCCTGAATAAAGCCTGTTTGTTGATGGCGGGAAAGGCTTCTAAGACCCTCCATTGTAGATCGTTGGGGGTATGGTTTAGTTCTACGTAATGAGCACACATTTTTGTGTTTGTTTTTTTACAACGGAAATTACTCCTGTGTTCAGTGATTCTAGTCTTCACAGCACGAGTGGTCATCCCTATGTATTGGCGATGGCAGGGGCACGTAATAAGGTAGATACAATTACGTGTATTACAATTTGTGTGCTTGTTTTGGAACCATGTCCAGTTGTTGGTAAGTTGGATTGTTTTTGTGGCTCGTGTTAGGGGACAGACTATACATTGGCCACAAGGGTAGTGTCCGGTCACAGGGGGTAAATTCCACAATGTGTTAGGTGCCTTGTGAATAGTTGTTTTTGGTCTAGTGTTAATCAATAGGTCCTTGATATTGGCAGTGCTTTTAAAGGCAAACCGTGGTTTGCTGAGGGTCAAATCTCCTGTCTCCAGTATTTTCCAATGTTTGTTTATGACCCTTTTAACATGTTAGACTCAGAGGTATAGGTCGTAACACATGTAATAAGATCAGTTTCGGGTGTGGTCTGTGTTTCAAGGAGGCCTAGCCTGTTAGCGTAACGTGCTCGTTTTTGTGCATTAGTTATGATACGCGTAGGATATTGTCTCCTGGCCAGGTGGGTGCTCAGCTCAGATGCTTGTCTTTTATAGTCCTCAACATTGCTACAGTTCCTACGAATTCGTAAGAACTGACCATAGGGTAGATTCTCCCTTAGGGCCTTGGGGTGGAAGCTATGGTACAAAAGGGGACAGTGACTATCGGTGGGTTTCTTGTATGTGATAGTATCCAATCTGTCCGGTTTTTTGATAATCATGAGATCAAGAAAGGGAGTTCGTGTTCAGAGTCGTTGGCTGTGAATTTGAGGTAGGGATTGAGACTATTAATCCATGTCAGGAAACTGGGAATAACATCTTTATGGCCCTTCCAGAAAATTAAAATATCATCGATATAACGTCTCCATAGGAGAACGTTATCCGAGTAGGGATTGGAATCCGTGAGCACATACCTTGCCTCAAACTCTGACATGTAAAGACATGCCAGACTCGGGGCAAAGGTACTGCCCATAGATGTACCCTGTGTTTGGTGGAACAGGTGTTCTTCAAATTGAAAAAAATTCTCAGTGAGTGCAATGTTGGCACATTCCATGACAAAACTGATGGGAGTAGGTGAAGACCAGGGAATGCTGTGAAGTATCTCCTCCACTACCTCAAGGGTGTTGAGCTGTGGAATGTTAGTGTAGAGGGCCTCCACATCCAGTGTAAGCAATACATCTGGTAGAGGGCCCTCTGAGTTGGTAATTTCAATAAGTCTTAAGACATCTCTGGTGTCTTGAAGAAAAGAGGGTGTTCTGCGGACCAATGGTTGAAAGAAATAGTCGCAAAATTTGGATAAGGGTTCTAAAATCGACCCTATGCCCGAGACGATTGGTCTACCAGGTGGTGGATTGACCCCTTTGTGGATTTTAGGCAAAATATAAAAATAGGGCAGCCTAGGATTATGGTTTATCAGGAACTCAGCCTCGTTTTTCGTAATCCACCCTTGATTAAGAGCCGCAGTGACCATAGAATTAATTCTGGTTTGTAGGCGTGGGGTAGGATCATGAGTGAGGGGCGTATAGTAGTTGTTGTCCTCCAGCTGGCGTAGACATTCCGTCCGGTAGTCTACAGTGGCCATGATGACAATGGCGCCCCTTTGTCTGCCTCTTTTATAGTTATAGTTGGGTCATTTGATAGTCCTTTTATGGCTTCAGTTTCAGAATTCGTGATGTTAGTGAATCTGACATCAGAGCGTTTCTCTGTTATTTCTTTTAGGACAGCTTTCTCGAAGGTGAGTACTTCCGGCGGCACCATACTGGTGTTAGGCGTGAAAGTAGAAGGTTTTCGTAAACCGGTATCTGTAGATGTTGAATCCGGTTGATTGCTGAAGTATGCTTTTAAGCGTATCTTCCTGAATAGGTTTTGAATTTCACAGTTGGTGCGAAAGTGATCCACTTTCGGGGTTGGGACAAACCCCAAACCTTTTTGGAGAATGTTAGTTTCTGTGGCCGTGAGGGGTCGGTCAGAAAGATTCACGATTAGTTTCTCTTGTCCTGATGGCTCCTCAGTTCCATGTGTAGCGGATGGTGTTGAATCTGATCCTGCCATTGAACTTGTTTGGGTTGGTTCTGCACGCCTCTTCTTCTTCTGCCGCGCCCTTTGCCCCAGCCTCTGCCTAAAAAAGGTTGTGGCTGAAAGGGGGCGAAGAGTGATGGCGGCGCGTGTTGGTAGGGCGGATAGTGCCACATCGGCGGTCCTTGGAACGGTGTGGGTCCTTGGTAAGGTGGTGGGCCATAGCCATACATAGGGTTAGATGGTATTCTATGTTGTTGATTGTATTGGTGACTCCCTTGATTGTCAGTGCTGGAGTTACTGCCTGAAGAGTAGGTTCTCCGACGTGAACTGGTGCTGTCGTCTGAGGAGTTGTCATCTCCTGAGGGTGTGTAATCATCCTTAAGGTAAGGGTATATTTTTTCCTTGCTAAATCGCGCAATATCCTTCTGAAGTTTGATGACTTTATGTCTCATCAGGTAGTCCTTGTTATCATTGATTTCTTTGGTTATTTCGGCCAGTTTTGCTTTAAATGCGGCATTGGCGATATTGGCCTTCAAAGCTCCCTCAGCTATAGAGATTTTTAATATAAGTTCATCAGCCAACCTTTTGGCTGTTTTTATGATGAGAACCAGTAGATCCCTGGTGCATTTCCACGCCACCAGTGACCATTCTTCCTTGAACTGTTTGTCCTCAAGAAAGATTCTAGGAGTGTTAGTAACAATCAATCCATTAGGCGCTATATTAGCACGGAGATATTCCGTCATAATGGCTCCGTGCATGATGATTTTCATGAGTTGGCGTTTCATATTTGTGATAGTGGTCCAATCCCCAGAAGAGCCGATGGTCGAGGCTCCTCCATCTGAGTCTAATATAGATGGTCCACTAAGTATTTCTGTAACGCAGTCCTCGCCAAAGGAGAGGCCTTGGTTGTGCTCCATAGTGGTGGAGAAGCGGGAAGAAGGGATAAGAAAATGACTCTAAAGGTAAGGGCAAAGGGTAAGTCCCACGGCTGGGCCGCCGTGCAAAGCGTATTTAATAAAGGGGGGACAGGGAGCCAAGTTATGAGGTCCTGCACACAGGCTCCCAAAGAAGCTCAGTCTAAAAGGAGTGTGTAGTTCCTAGCTGGACGTGGGGGAAAGACAGGTCTTTCTTCATGATGCCCTCACACACCCCGAAGGATGTCATGCTTCATCATAGGGCGATTGCCCCTCGTCAGGCCGGCGCTGCAATGCCTGACGGGCTCCTGAAACCGGGGCTCTTTATCGGGGATCTTTTTGAAGAGGCCGTAAGGTGCGTGCGGGTGTGAGGGCTTGGTAGTGCACAGAGGGTGAAATGATTTTAAAATAAGTCTGGAGCAGTTCTACTTAATTCAAATTTTTAATGTGTTAGATAGCTCTAGCCTAATTAAAATGTGTAAGTACCCCTACGTGGGAATAAAGTTCCTAAGGGGCAGTTAAAGTGTGGTAGGTCAACATGTTTCGTGCCCACTCGCCCCTAACGGGTCGTTTGGCCCTTCTTCAGGACCAGGAAAACTAAACGTGAAAAGTGCACTACCGTCTGGTAATAGGATTCTGTATGTAAATTTACCAGAAACGGTAGGGAGTGCCCTAGTAAACTTGTACTGGGGAGTACCGTAGACCTGTAGGAGAAAGAAAGAGAGAAGGGAAATACAACCAAGGAAAAAGCATGAGAGTGGTAACATATTCATGTATAAAGGCAATGTAGTCTACTGACATATGTACCGGCTCGTGCACACTTATGGGTCAATTGGATGTAGACATGCTGGTCATAAGAAGGCTGATAGCCCAAAGAACAGGCCACAACATAGGTACTAGACTATGATCAAAACGGTAACGGGGTATCGTTAGAGTTGAGTCGTGCAAACAAGCGTAAAGGGAGTTACGCCGTGCAGACATACGTCAATTGTCGACCAGGGTGGCTGATATATGATACTGTAGCAACTGTTAATAAAAGGTTAATATTAAGCATAGCCAATACAGTAACTCTAAAGCCTGGCAAATGTTTGGCTATAGTAATAGATTCATTATTTACAAATGAGTGCAAAAATACAAAGTGAAGGAGATTGCAAGGGCCACAGTGGGCAGCATTTTTGGTAAAGGGCGTGCATGGCAAAACAAAGCGAAAGATGTCGCAACCAGTCGTGGACAATTGCAATCCAAAGGGGTAGTAAGTTGCGACTCGATAGCATGCAATAAACGAATACACAACACACAAAGGATAAAATTGCACGACTCGGGCGCTAATGCCAGAAACAGAATGTCATCATGCCAGCACAGTACATTCGTAATGGGGAAATACTAATAAAACACGGTCGAAGTGGCGTGGGTGACCGGAAGCGGAATATCGCTACCTACAGTGATTTTACAGACATCGTAGCTCCAAAGCAGAAACACAAATAGTGATAGCCCACTCACCCCTAGATACACAGTCTAAGGCTGACGGGGAGGAAAGCCAGAGCACGTCGTTGCTCCTGTAGCTAGAAGGAACAAACAGTGAAATTAATAACCCGTACCAGCGGTGGTAACTTACCGGCAACGCTGGAAGTTAGGGAACAGCATATACTCACAAGTGGTAGACAGGCAACTAGCAATCGTCCTACCCTTGCTCCGGGCCCCGTGAAGACGACTTCCGGTTCTCCGCTTTATATAGCAGTGTCTAGAGCGTGTGAACGCATAGCGGCCATATTGGAACGATATTTCACAAAAACTTTATCAAAAGGACAACAGTTCGCTTGCCAATAAGAAGTGTATTAATGTATTGAAGGAACACTAGTAAATTATTAAAAGTTACTTTTATAGCCTCAAGTTAAGCATACATAAATGTCTGATTGCTAACATGTAGATGTGTACGCTACATGAGTGTAGTATAACATGGGCTTACTGCTAGGTGGGGGGTGAGGGGAAGGTACTCAGTTTAGGATAGTCAATACTTTTCGGTTTGAATAGGATTTACTAAAAGGAATACTCTGGCAAACCATCTGATATCATAAGTGATGGTGATGATGCTCAGGAGTGCAATATATGGGAATTCCCTTTACCGGGCCCGAGGTCCTGTCCATAGTCATGATAATCAGAGGTGCAGCAAGTGCTGTCAGTGCTAATGAGCAAAGGAAAGGTGATCAAGAGTGCAGCGTTTGGAGTTTGCGCAGAATAGCTCCTCTACCGGACTATCAAGTATACTATCCATAGTAATGGTAGTCAGAGGTATAGAATGTTAAAGCACTGTCAGGACTAGTAAACAGAGGATAGAGGGATGATAAGGAAAGGCCCTAGCGGTTCAGTTCTGCCCATGGAATTTCATCATTGAGTCCCCTAGTGTGTCCTCCCAATTTAAACACCCAACATTGTTCTTTCCTGAATAAAGCCTGTTTGTTGATGGTGGGAAAGGCTTCTAAGACCGTCCATTGTAGATCGTTGGGGGTATGGTTTAGTTCTACGTAATGAGCACACATTTTTGTGTTTGTTTTTACATGTCAGAGTTTGAGGCAAGGTATGTGCTCACGGATTCCAATCCCTACTCGGATAACGTTCTCCTATGGAGACGTTATATCGATGATATTTTAATTTTCTGGAAGGGCCATAAAGATGTTATTCCCAGTTTCCTGACATGGATTAATAGTCTCAATCCCTACCTCAAATTCACAGCCAACGACTCTGAACACGAACTCCCTTTCTTGATCTCATGATTATCAAAAACCGGACAGATTGGATACTATCACATACAAGAAACCCACCGATAGTCACTGTCCCCTTTTGTACCATAGCTTCCACCCCAAGGCCCTAAGGGAGAATCTACTCCTATGGTCAGTTCTTACGAATTCGTAGGAACTGTAGCAATGTTGAGGACTATAAAAGACAAGCATCTGAGCTGAGCACTCACCTGGCCAGGAGACAATATCCTACGCGTATCATAACTAATGCACAAAAACGAGCACGTTACGCTAACAGGCTAGGCCTCCTTGAAACACAGACCACACCCGAAACTGATCTTATTACATGTGTTACGACCTATACCTCTGAGTCTAACATGTTAAAAAGGGTCATAAACAAACATTGGAAAATACTGGAGACGGGAGATTTGACCCTCAGCAAACCACGGTTTGCCTTTAAACGCACTGCCAATATCAAGGACCTATTGATTAACACTAGACCAAAAACAACTATTCCCAAGGCACCTAACACATTGTGGAATTTACCCCCTGTGACCGGACACTACCCTTGTGGCCAATGTATAGTCTGTCCCCTAACACGAGCCACAAAAACAATCCAACTTACCAACAACTGGACATGGTTCCAAAACAAGCACACGAATTGTAATACACGTAATTGTATCTACCTTATTACGTGCCCCTGCCATCGCCAATACATAGGGATGACCACTCGTGCTGTGAAGACTAGAATCACTGAACACAGGAGTAATTTCCGTTGTAAAAAAACAAACACAAAAATGTGTGCTCATTACGTAGAACTAAACCATACCCCCAACGATCTACAATGGAGGGTCTTAGAAGCCTTTCCCACCATCAACAAACAGGCTTTATTCAGGAAAGAACAATGTTGGGTGTTTAAATTGGGAGGACACACTAGGGGACTCAATGATGAAATTCCATGGGCAGAACTGAACCGCTAGGGCCTTTCCTTATCATCCCTCTATCCTCTGTTTACTAGTCCTGACAGTGCTTTAACATTCTATACCTCTGACTACCATTACTATGGATAGTATACTTGATAGTCCGGTAGAGGAGCTATTCTGCGCAAACTCCAAACGCTGCACTCTTGATCACCTTTCCTTTGCTCATTAGCACTGACAGCACTTGCTGCACCTCTGATTATCATGACTATGGACAGGACCTCGGGTCCGGTAAAGGGAATTCCCATATATTGCACTCCTGAGCATCATCACCATACATATGATATCAGATGGTTTGCCAGAGTATTCCTTTTAGTAAATCCTATTCAAACCGAAAAGTATTGACTATCCTAAACTGAGTACCTTCCCCTCACCCCCCACCTAGCAGTAAGCCCATGTTATACTACACTCATGTAGCGTACACATCTACATGTTAGCAATCAGACATTTATTTATGCTTAACTTGAGGCTATAAAAGTAACTTTTAATAATTTACTAGTGTTCCTTCAATACATTAATACACTTCTTATTGGCAAGCTGAACTGTTGTCCTTTTGATAAAGTTTTTGTGAAATATCGTTCCAATATGGCCGCTATGCGTTCACACGCTCTAGACACTGCTATATAAAGCGGAGAACCGGAAGTCGTCTTCACGGGGCCCGGAGCAAGGGTAGGACGATTGCTAGTTGCCTGTCTACCACTTGTGAGTATATGCTGTTCCCTAACTTCCAGCGTTGCCGGTAAGTTACCACCGCTGGTACGGGTTATTAATTTCACTGTTTGTTCCTTCTAGCTACCGGAGCAACGACGTGCTCTGGCTTTCCTCCCCGTCAGCCTTAGACTGTGTATCTAGGGGTGAGTGGGCTATCACTATTTGTGTTTCTGCTTTGGAGCTACGATGTCTGTAAAATCACTGTAGGTAGCGATATTCCGCTTCCGGTCACCCACGCCACTTCGACCGTGTTTTATTAGTATTTCCCCATTACGAATGTACTGTGCTGGCATGATGACATTCTGTTTCTGGCATTAGCGCCCGAGTCGTGCAATTTTATCCTTTGTGTGTTGTGTATTCGATTATTGCATGCTATCGAGTCGCAACTTACTACCCCTTTGGATTGCAATTGTCCACGACTGGTTGCGACATCTTTCGCTTTGTTTTGCCATGCACGCCCTTTACCAAAAATGCTGCCCACTGTGGCCCTTGCAATCTCCTTCACTTTGTATTTTTGCACTCATTTGTAAATAATGAATCTATTACTATAGCCAAACATTTGCCAGGCTTTAGAGTTACTGTATTGGCTATGCTTAATATTAACCTTTTATTAACAGTTGCTACAGTATCATATATCAGCCACCCTGGTCGACAATTGACGTATGTCTGCACGGCGTAACTCCCTTTACGCTTGTTTGCACGACTCAACTCTAACGATACCCCGTTACCGTTTTGATCATAGTCTAGTACCTATGTTGTGGCCTGTTCTTTGGGCTATCAGCCTTCTTATGACCAGCATGTCTACATCCAATTGACCCATAAGTGTGCACGAGCCGGTACATATGTCAGTAGACTACATTGCCTTTATACATGAATATGTTACCACTCTCATGCTTTTTCCTTGGTTGTATTTCCCTTCTCTCTTTCTTTCTCCTACAGGTCTACGGTACTCCCCAGTACAAGTTTACTAGGGCACTCCCTACCGTTTCTGGTAAATTTACATACAGAATCCCATTACCAGACGGTAGTGCACTTTTCACGTTTAGTTTTCCTGGTCCTGAAGAAGTGCCAAACGACCCGTTAGGGGCGAATTGGGCACGAAACATGTTGACCTACCACACTTTAACTGCCCCTTAGGAACTTTATTCCCACGTAGGGGTACTTACACATTTTAATTAGGCTAGAGCTATCTAACACATTAAAAATTTGAATTAAGTAGAACTGCTCCAGACTTATTTTAAAATCATTTCACCCTCTGTGCACTACCAAGCCCTCACACCCGCACGCACCTTACGGCCTCTTCAAAAAGATCCCCGATAAAGAGCCCCGGTTTCGGGAGCCCGTCAGGCATTGCAGCGCCGGCCTGACGAGGGGCAATCGCCCTATGATGAAGCATGACATCCTTCGGGGTGTGTGAGGGCATCATGAAGAAAGACCTGTCTTTCCCCCACGTCCAGCTAGGAACTACACACTCCTTTTAGACTACACAAAATGACTGCCAGACACATGGTCACACAAGCAACAACAAGCATTAAGACATGGGGAACAAACTTAAAAGAACACATGCAGGCCTGTGGGGAACTGGCTGGCTACACAAAATGGCCACCAGCCACATGGTCATTGGTGACAACAACAACAACCAGCAAGAAAGAATGGCCACAAACTAAGAACACATGCAGGCGTATGGCAAAAGCTCACTGACTGCCTACGCAAACTGCCCGCCAGCCATCGGCAACAAGAAGTCAGAGCCCTGGAAAACAATGAACACATGCAGGCCTGTGGGCACGGACTATACAAAACCACTGTTAGAACCGGGATTCCCTAATTGGCCAAGGTAGGTACCTTAGGCCAAGTAGGGACCCTCGCTTCCACGTCAGGGAAAGGAAGGACGCCTTCTGAGATAGCCCCTGCTCACCCCCTTGGTAGCTTGGCATGAGCAGCCAGGCTTATCTTCAAGGCTAATGTGTAAAGTATTTGCAACCACGCTCTCAGTGACCCAATGAGGACACCACAAAAGGACTCCACACGAGTTTCATAGAAAAACAAGTATATGTTTATATAAAAAGATATACGATGAAACCCCACGATAAAAATCCAACATATGTGTATTTGTAATATTCCTCCTGGCCGGCTATTAGGCCAGCCAGCCCTAGTAGGGTCTGGCGGGATTAATAATAATAATAATAATAATAACAAACTTATAAAGCGCATGGTTACACTAACTAGTGTGTCCCCGCGCTGCGGCACAAATTCAGAAACGCTGGCAGAGAGGAAAGGCACGAAATTTAAACCAGAGAGCTCAGAGAAGGAAAAGCCAAGTCTTGAGTCTTTTCCGAAAAAGTGTCTCCACAGACTCCACACGGAGCCCCGGGGGAGTTTATTCCAGTGTTTGGCAGCTAGAAAACGGAAAGAGCGGCCACCCATCCTCGCTCTTCTGATGCTAGGAATACAGACCTGCCCTGTCCCGCTAGATCTCAACTGACGGGAAGGAGAGTATGGAGTAAGGAAATCATGCAGGTAGGTGGGACCCTTTCTCTGTAAGATACGATGGCTCACACACATAGCCTTAAACAGGATGCGTTCCCTTACCGGGAGCCAGTGAAGGGAAACAAGGGCCTTATTGGAGGAGGCTCTCCTCGGTAACATTAAAACAAGACGAGCCGCAGCATTCTGAATGCGCTGGAGTCTTTGCACACACTTGGAACTGGCTCCCAGATACAGGACATTCCCATAATCCAAGCGTGACGTCACCAGGGCATGGACCATAGTTTTCCTTGCTGCAACTGGCAATACATCTAAGGTCTTCCAAAGACCTCTCATAACCCCAAAACATTTCCCCGCCACACGCCTTATATGATTATCGAAAGAGAGCTTGGAGTCCAGCCATACCCCAAGATTCTTCACCTGATCACATGGGGGCGGGGTAGGACCCAGTGTCTGTGGCCACCACGCTGACGACCAAACAGTGGGGGCTCTACCCAACACAAGAACCTCAGTTTTGCTGCCATTAAGTTTAAGGCAGTTGTCCGCCATCCAAACTGCCAGTTCTTGAAGGCAAGTCGAAAAATTGATGGCAGCCTTCTCAGGCTCCTGTGTTAGGGACACCACCAACTGTGTGTCGTCAGCGTAGGACACAACACTAATCCCAAATTTTTCAATAATCTCTGCCAGAGGGGCAATGTAGAGATTAAAGAGGGTGGGGCTTAAAATAGAACCCTGAGGGACCCCTTGGTTCAGCTTAATACTTTTAGAATAATGAGGTTCCTGCGACACCTGGAAACTGCGCTCGTGCAGGAAGGACTCAAGCCATTCAATGGCTCGGTCCACCAAACCTCCTTTCCTCAAGCGTTGAAGTAAGGTAGGGTGAGCCACCGTATCAAATGCGGCGCTGAGGTCAAGTAGGACTAACGCCACTGTTTGTCCCGCATCCACAAATTTGCGGATAATTTCGGTGGAGAGCAGCAGCGCCGATTCGGTGGAATATGATGTCCGGAACCCCGATTGCGAGGGGTGAAGCAGGCTATGTTTGCTAATATGAGCAGTCAGTTGTGTATTAACTACCTTCTCTGCAACCTTAGCAAAGTAAGGCAGCAGGGAAATCGGACGTAGGTTCTCCAATTGGCTAGAACTAACATCAATCTTCTTTTTTAATGGAAGGACGATCGCCTCTTTCCATCTAGTTGGGACCGTTCCAGTGGTAAAGGAGAGCTCGAGAAGGTGCCTGATATATGGCTCCAAAATTTCAAGACTCCCTTTAGCACCTTAGGGGGCGCGGGGTCTATAGGAGATCCAGACTTAATGCTAGAGGCTACACCAGTGAGCGAGTCACAAGGGGGGACCACAAATTTACGAAGACATTCTGCCTCCCCTAAGTCAGTCATCCCCTCATCCTCCTGGCACCCATTACGTGCTGCACCAGGGAAGGTTGAGTAGATCTTCTCTACTTTCTCCGCAAAGAAATCAGCCACCCTATTGCAAGAGTCCAAAGAGTTGTTGGTCGAGGCTGAGGTTCTAGCGAGAGACGAGATCTCCTTAAAAATCGTATAAAGTTCCTTAGAGGAGTTCTCAGCTATTTCGATCCTCTCACTGTAATAAGCAGCCCGAGTCTTCCTTATAAGAGAGTGATAAATCTTCAGGTTAGCTCTATATTCCCCTCTCCTAAGAACCGAGAAATCTCTCCTCCAAACTCTCTCTAGGTGTTTACAGGCAGATTTAGTTAATCTAAGCTCACTGCCAAACCAGGGTGCAGCTTTACATCGTCTCCCAGGTGCTCTCAAGGACCATGGAGCGTTACTGTCTAATGCCTCCGTGATACGTTTATCCAGGGCTTCACAGGCTAAGTCAATATTTAAGCCTCCAGGTGGCCCACCCTTTTGGAGGGCCGAATTAAACTTCTCTTGAGAAAACCCAGCCCACTTCCTCAACTTCTTCCTGCTGCCCAGTGTCTCCTGAGAGTAAGAATGAGGCATCCAGGCAGAAAAAGATATCAAAAAATGATCCGACCAGAGGACCGGAACCGGGAGCCCAATATCTAAGGCCTCCCAATTAGCAAAGATTGGGTCCAGTAGGTGGACCCAATGCAATTCTAGTGCAATGCTATGCAGTTCGTAAAGCAAGAATCAGGCACTTTGCAATGTAAAAATAATGCAGTTTGTTATGCAACAATCCAGCAGTTCGTAATGCCAAAATACTGCAATGCATAATGCAACAATCAGGCAGTTCGTTATGCAAACTAATGCGATGCGTAGTGCAACAATCAGGCAGTTGGTAATGCGAAACTAATGCAATGCGTAATAGAACAATCAGGCAGTTCGTTGTGCAAACACAATGCAATGCGCAATGTAATAATCCGGTAAGTCGTAATGCAAACTAATGTGATGCGTAATGCAACAATCAGGCAGTTCGTTATGCAAACACAATGCAATGCGCAATGTAACGATCAGGCAGTTCGTAATGCAAACTAATGTGATGCGTAATGCAACAATCAGGCAGTTCGTTATGCAAACACAATGCAATGCGCAATGTAACAATCAGGTAGTTCGTAATGCAGAAACAATGCGATGCGCAAGGCACTTCGGCACCGATCACAGTGCTTCAGACGGTCTCTCTGCCTCTCATACTGACTCGCTTCCGCCAACATATGCCCTCAACACGGGAATGGTGTAAACCAAAGTACAGCTCAACACTCCGGCCCCGGTACTGCCACTCCTTGGCACGTACAGGCCGCAATATGAGCTTGAGCAGAGGCTTGTGCTGCAAGAAGGGGAGAGGCCGAGAGTGTCCCTCTCCGAGCCCGCACTCCGCCCCAGGCGGCGACACACATTACCTGGGGGGTGCGACCTCGCTCTCCTCTCCTCCTCTCGCGACTTGAGCCTCCGATGCGACTTGGTTGATTCCGGGCCGATGGCGATATCGAAGATCTCAGCTGCAACAGGGCACACGCACACAGCGTCGCTGAGACTCCCTTGAGCTTGGGGTGTGCACGGTCACAGGGCAATCCTCACGAAGGTCTCAGGCTGCACGAAGCACATGCACACAGCGTCGCTGAGACTCCCTTGGACTCCTGGTGCCCACGATCACAGGGCACTTCTTACGAGGGTCTCAGGCTGCAAAAAGCACACGCACACAGCGTCGCTGAGACACACTTGACTTTCGGGTGTGCACGATCACAGGGCAATCCTCACGAAGGTCTCAGGCTGCACAAAGCACACGCACACAGCGTGGCTGAGACTCAACTGGACTCTAGGTGCACACGATCACAGGACAATCCTCATGAATGGCTCAGGCTGCAAAAAGCACATGCACACAGCGTCGCTGAGACACTTCTGGAAACTTTTGTGTTCCTGAGTTTCCACAACAGGGAGCCAGCTCTCCTCGGGCCCTTGGGGTTAAGTTACTTCAGGACACAGCACAGCAAAGTCCTTTCAAGCAGGGGGACACAGCACACAGCAAAGTGTCTTTAGCCTCTCCTTGGTTAAAGCAGCAAACTGCAGGCCAGCCCCAGAACACACAGCTAGGGTCAGTCCTTTCCTTCAGTCTATTCAGCTGTTTCTTCCTTGGCAGAGGTTCCTCTTGACCACGAAGTAGGTTCAATCCTTTACAGTCTTGAACAGTTCCATTCCAAAGTCCAGGGGTTTCAGCTCTCATAGTTATACCCCTAAATGTCTTTGAAGTCTTTGTGTTCAAGGGGGCACTGACCCCTGTCTAAACCAGTTCTGGATGTCTCCCTGCCAGTGACACCTTCTGACTTTGATAGTGGGGGTCTGGCTCCTTAATCACTCAGCAGGAGATGGAGCCATTGTTTTATGGCAGCAACACAGGCCTCTTCACCTCCAGGGGCTACTCCTCCCCCCTACACTCCAGATGCAGGTCAGCCTGTTGCTGTCTCATCTCCTCCCCTGGGTCAAGACATTCCCCAGAGCCTATCACATTTAAATCCAGACAGTCAATCCACAACCAGGCAGAGACACACATAAATGTTAGAGCACAAAAACCCAGCCACTTCTAAAAGAGTGGTTTCTAAACACGCAATTCAAAAACCACCTTCACAAAAAGATGTGTTAATAAATTGTCAGTTCAGGCACACTAAACTTCACCTCTCCATCTTAAGCCTTTGGGAAGATAGGCTGGAAACATATTACACAGCCTTCCCCATTCTGTCCTATGGGCAAGATGGCCTTTCAACAGTGAAAAACAAAATGGAGAGTATTTCACTGTTAGCACATGATACACACCTCAGTACATGTCCTACCTTTCACATACACTGCACCCTGCCCAGGGGAGTACCTTGGGCCTACCATAGGGGTGTCTGCTGTGCAAAGAAAGGGAAGGGTAAGGCCTGGCAAGCGGTCAGGACAACAAGGCAGCTTAACAAGCTGCGCGCAGGCACTGCAGTGGCAGGCCTTAGTTCTCTCTTTAAGGCTACTGGTGTGGGTGGCACAATTAGTGCTGCAGGCCCACTGGTAGCATTTGCATTACCAGCCCTGGCACACATAGTGCACTTTACTAGGGACTTTACTAGTAAGGCAAACATACCAATCATGGACAACCAATTACCATTACACTTTACACAGGGAGCACTTGCACTTTGACACTGATCAGCAGTGACAAAGTGCCCAAAGCATCTAAGTTGGCAACACCATGTCAGAAAAAAGGTCTAGGGGGGAAAGCAAAAAGTTTAAGGAACTTTAGCCAAAAAGGGCCTAGTCCAACACAACCCCCTCCCAGCCGAAAGCCAGGGTAGACCAATCACTACCTTGTGGACTTCCCTGCTTGGGGCGATAGAACACGGACGCGGGCCCGCTACTGCAGGGGCACCCTCTTGTTCTATGCCTTCCTGACCCCAGGGGGTTCTCTTGTTCACCACTCCCCAGGCCAACTATGCTGCTCCATGGGTACTTCCTGGCAGTCGGGGCCTCTCTAGGGGGGGTCCCTTGCCAACCCCCACCTAGAGCGGTACCCCTGGAAGACCCATCGGTCAGGATACTGTCCCCAGTTATTCTGCCCTCCAGGTTAGAAGTGGGTTTACCCCGGTCACTTCTAGGGGACCTAGCCCGACTGGCTGGGCACTGTCCCACGGGTTTTCCCATGGAGGGACACCTCCCTCTCTTAACCTTCCATTTAGATTTCTGTGCCTGCCATTTAGGAATGGCACCCGCAAACTTCAGGACCGTGGGAGCTCCGGGTACAGACGCCCCCCACCCTCCTGATGCTAGGTGTTCTTCCTCACACAGCTGGCAAGAAGGTACTAGGCCTCCAACCTGGTGCTCCTCTAAGGAACCCTCCAGTCTCTGGGGTGGGGTGGTGAACCCCTGGGGATGCTGCTCACACTCCCTCCCTCTCCTTTGAGACAGGGCACTAGCCCGCATGCCCCCCCACTACTCTGGGACCTAACTACTCTACTTCGCTCCTCTTCCCTCTCTAATGCCTTTTCAGGCCCTTGGAACCATGACCAGGGGTCGGGCTCTTGTGAAGCTCCCGGGAATCAAAGAGCTCGCACCCTAACATGGGTTGGCGCAATCCTGGAAAACAATTACTGAGCCTAGGCTCCCTGGGGGCCAAATTGAGCAACCCCTTCAAATCATATGCCATGCTAACCAACACCCAATCATCCAGTGCACGCTTGTACTCATCCACACTTGGCACTGGCTGTGCGCTACCACCATTCAAACTGGACTCCACCTGTTTAACCGTAATGTCCAGTTCCCTCATGCTTAACTCATGAGCTAAGAGAATCTTTTTCTCTTCCAAGACGAGAGCGTTCCTGCTCTCCTCTGCTCGCTTTTCACTTTCAATGAGCAGCCTCTTCTCCTCTGCTTGAGTTTTAAGTTTTAAAACCTCCAAATCAAGCTCTCTGACCCTTTGGTTTTCCTCCAGCTCCTCTGGGGAAAAACTCCTCCCTGACTGGTTACTACCAGCCCCTGAGGCTGGTCATTCCACTGGCAAATCCTGTGGACCAAATCCATTCCCTGGGTCATCCTCATCCACCTCAACATCACCCATCTCCTGAGCCCCTTTGGCTACCCACCAGGCCCTCAAGGCCATTTGCAGCTCCTCCTTCTTGGCGCTACTTTTCATGGGACACCCCAAAGCTCTGCAGAATTGCCTCAATTGATCAACTTTGTAGGTAAGCAATGCCTCAATGTTGAACTCTAATTCTGCAGGCTCACTGGCTACTTGACTCCTCCGAGACATGATGTGTGGCTTAAAGGTCGCTCAAAAATAGAACCAAAAAAATCAAAAACACACAATATGTGGTTGCGTCGTGGTCTGCGCTAACCTTGTGATGTACACCAATCACTGTGAGTGAATTTTCAAATACACGTTCAAATTCCAAAACCGCTGACCATCAACGGTAGGTCCCAACCGCTGCCTCCAATGTTAGAACCGGGATTCCCTAGTTGGCAGAGGTAGGTACCTTAGGCCAAGTAGGGTCCCTCGCTTCCACGTCAGGGAAAGGAAGGACGCCTTCTGAGATAGCCCCTGCTCACCCCCTTGGTAGCTTGGCACGAGCAGCCAGGCTTATCTTCAAGGCTAATGTGTAAAGTATTTGCAACCACGCTCTCACCACACGATAAAAATCCAACATATGCATATTTGTAATATTCCTCCTGGCCGGCTATTAGGCCAGCCAGCCCTTGTAGGGTCTGGCGGGATTAATGAGCAATTCTAGGTGATCCAATGCAATTCTAGTGCAATGCTATGCAGTTCGTAAAGCAAGAATCAGGCACTTTGCAATGTAAAAATAATGCAGTTCGTTATGCAAAAACCCAGCAGTTCGTAATGCCAAAATACTGCAATGCGTAATGCAACAATCAGGCAGTTCGTTATGCAAACTAATGTGATGTGTAGTGCAACAATCAGGCAGTTCGTAATGCGAAACTAATGCAATGCGTAATACAACAATCAGGCAGTTCGTTATGCAAACACAATGCAATGCGCAATGTAACAATCCGGTAAGTCGTAATGCAAACTAATGAGATGCGGAATGCAACAATCAGGCAGTTCGTTATGCAAACACAATGCAATGCGCAATGTAACGATCAGGCAGTTCGTAATGCAAACTAATGCGATGCGTAATGCAACAATCAGGCAGTTCGTTATGCAAACAATGCAATGCGCAATGTAACAATCAGGTAGTTCGTAATGCAGAAACAATGCGATGCGCAAGGCACTTCGGCACCGATCACGGTGCTTCAGACGGTCTCTCTGCCTCTCGTACTGACTCGTGGTCAGCTTCTGCCAACATATGCCCCCAACACGGGTATGGTGTAAACCAAAGTACAGCTCAACACTCCGGCCCCGGTACTGCCACTGCTTGGCACGTACAGGCCGCGATACAAGCTTGAGCAGAGGCTTTTGCTGCAAGAAGGGGAGAGGCCGAGAGCGTCCCTCTCCGAGCCCGCACCCCGCCCCAGGCGGTGACACACGTTACCTGGGGGGTGCGACCTCGCTCTCCTCCTCTCGTGACTTGGGCCTCCGATGCGACTTGGTTGATTCCGGGCCGATGGCGATATCGAAGATCTCAGCTGCAACAGGGCACACGCACACAGCGTCGCTGAGACTCCCTCGAGCTCCGGGCGCACACCATCACAGGGCAATCCTCACGAAGGTCTCAGGCTGCACGAAGCACACGCACACAGCATCGCTGAGACTCCCTTGGACTCCTGGTGCCCACGATCACAGGGCACTTCTTATGAGGGTCTCAGGCTGCAAAAAGCACACGCACACAGCGTCGCTGAGACACACTTGACTTTCGGGTGTGCACGATCACAGGGCACTCCTCACGAAGGTCTCAGGCTGCACAAAGCACACGCACACAGCGTCGCTGAGACTCACTTGGACTCCAGGTGCACATGATCACAGGACAATCCTCACGAAGGGCTCAGGCTGCAAAAAGCACACGCACACATCGTCGCTGAGACTCGCTTGGACTCCAGGTGCCCACAATCACAGGGCACTTATTACGAAGGGCTCAGTCTGCAAAAAGCACACGCACACAGCGTCGCTGAGACACTCCTGGAAACTTTTGTGTTCCTGAGTTTCCACAACAGGGAGCCAGCTCTCCTCGGGCTCTTGGGGTTAAGTTACTTCAGGACACAGCACAGCAAAGTCCTTTCAAGCAGGGGGACACAGCACACAGCAAAGTCCCTTTAGCCTCTCCTTGGTTAAAGCAGCAAACTGCAGGCCTGCCCCAGAACACACAGCAAGGGTCAGTCCTTTCCTTCAGTCTATTCAGCTGTTTCTTCCTTGGCAGAGGTTCCTCTTGACCACGAAGTAGGTTCAATCCTTTACAGTCTTGAACAGTTCCATTCCAAAGTCCAGGGGTTTCAGCTCTCATAGTTATACCCCTAAATGTCTTTGAAGTCGTTGTGTTCAAGGGGACACTGACCCCTGTCTAAACCAGTTCTGGGTGTCTACCTGTCAGTGACACCTTCTGCCTTTGATAGTGGGGGTCTGGCTCCTTAATCACTAGAATCACTGACAGAATATCGAAGGTCAGAATATTGACCTACAGAAATATTGACGCAAGAATATCGAAGTCAAGAATATCGACATCCTATCTACATTATGGTAAGTACAAAAATATCGAGAAACAAAATATCGATGTCAAAAATATCGTTTTTTATTTAAGTTAGAAAAATAATGTAAAATAAAGTAAATAATACATATAATTAAAATAAACATAATTAAAAATATTTAAAAATGTTTAAAAATTATAAGTAATATATATGTAATGTAAAAATAAATTAAACATACATATAATTTATAATACATATACTTACCAATCATTTTTAATAATTATTTTAATAACTTATAAATTATAAATACATCTATACACATAAAACAATAATATAAATAAAAATTAAATTTAATAAAAATTAAATAAATATATATAACAAATTAAAAAAATTAAAATAATTTTTAATCGTTTTTAAATTAATTATATACTACATTAACTAAAATAATACAAAAAATATTAGATAGTGGAGGTAATAAAATTACTATTCCAACTCCAAACAGTGCAACAGTAGGGAAAATGTTGGATAGCGTAGGGGTAAAAATTACTATTCCCACCCTAGTGAGTGCAAAAGTAGGGAAAGTGTTGGATAGCGTAGGGGTAAAATTACTATTCCCACTCCAGTGAGTGCAACAGTAGGGAAAGTGTTGGATAGCGTAGGGGTTAAAATTACTTTTCCCACTCCAGGGAGTGCAACAGTAGGGAAAGTGTTGGATAGCGTAGGGGTAAAAATTACTATTCCCACTCCAGTGAGTGCAACAGTAGGGAAAGTGTTGGATAGCGTAGGGGTTAAAATTACTATTCCAACTCCAGTGAGTGTAACAGTGTGGAAAATGTAGGATAGCGTAGGGGTTAAATTAACATACTTATTAATGAAATAATTTTTGTAAAATAAATAACATATTAATAATTAATTAACAAAAAAATTAATAATAAATACCAATAAAATTAAATTAATATTTACTTAAATAACATTAAATTACTTCCCACCCTATTCCCCCATAAACACACAACCCGCTACACATAAAAAAGAACACAATTAATTTAATTATCAATTAATCAATTAATAAAAATTAACTACCAATTAATAATAAATTAACAATAAATTAATTAACAATAGCAATAAATAAAAAATAATAATAAATTAATTATAATTAATATAATTATAAATTAATTAATTAATAAAAATTAATTACCAATTAATTAATAAAAATTAACTACCAATTAATAATAAATTAACAATAAATTAATTAACAATAGCAATAAATAAAAAATAATAAATTAATTATAATTAATATAATTATAAATTAATTAATTAATAAAAATTAATTACCAATTAATAATTAACAATAAATTAATTAACAATAACAATAAATACAACAATATTAATTAATTAATTATAATTAAATTACTTCCCACCCTATTCCCCTATAAACCCACAACCCGCTACACATAAAAATTAACATAATTAATTTAATTATCAATTAATCAATTAATAAAAATGTATTTCCAATTAATAATTAATTAACAATAAATAAAATAAAAAATTAATTATAATTAATATAATGATAAATTAAACAATTAAAACAAATTAATTACCAATTAATAATTAATTAACAATAAATTAATAATCAATAACAATAAATAAAAACATATTAATTAATTAATTATAATTAAATTACTTCCCACCCTATTCCCCTATAAGCTACAACCCGCTCTGATACTAAAACGCAAAATTTACTTTAAAAAAATTACTAATTTCAAAAAATGAAATACATATATTTAAAAATAATAAAAATACATTACAAAAAATGTTAAACCTACATATAAAATACATACTAAAATACATAACACTAATATAAATATCGATATTATTAACAACGATATTTTTGCTAACGATATTACTTACTTCGATATTACTTACTTCGATATAAAAAAACGATATTACTTACCTTAAGGTCGATATTCTGGTCACCGATATTCTTGACATCGATATTCTGTCCCTACGATATTAAAAACTCGATAATAGTGTAGTTCAATATTTAAAAAAAAAAAAAATCGATATTTTGACTGCGCACTAATCACTCAGCAGGAGATGGAGCCATTGTTTTATGGTAGCAACCCAGGCCTCTTCACCTCCAGGGGCTACTCCTCCCCCCTACACTCCAGATGCAGGTCAGCCTGTTGCTGTCTCACCTCCTCCCCTGGGTCAAGACATTCCCCAGAGCCTATCACATTTAAATCCAGACAGTCAATCCACAACCAGGCAGAGACACACATAAATGTTAGAGCACAAAAACCCAGCCACTTCTAAAAGAGTGGTTTCTAAACACGCAATTCAAAAACCACCTTCACAAAAAGATGTGTTAATATATTGTCAGTTCAGGCACACTAAACTTCACCTCTCCATCTTAAGCCTTTGGGAAGATAGGCTGGAAACATATTACACAGCCTTCCCCATTCTGTCCTATGGGCAAGATGGCCTTTCAATAGTGAAAAATAAAATGGAGAGTATTTCACTGTTAGGACATGATACACACCTCAGTACATGTCCTACCTTTCACATACACTGCCCCCTGCCCAGGGGAGTACCTTGGGCCTACCATAGGGGTGTCTGCTGTGCATAGAAAGGGAAGGGTAAGGCCTGGCAAGTGGTCAGGACAACAAGGCAGCTTAACAAGCTGCGCGCAGGCACTGCAGTGGCAGGCCTTAGTTCTCTCTTTAAGGCTACTGGTGTGGGTGGCACAATTAGTGCTGCAGGTCCACTAGTAGCATTTGCATTACCAGCCCTGGCACACATAGTGCACTTTACTAGGGACTTTACTAGTAAGGCAAACATACCAATCATGGACAACCAATTACCATTACACTTTACACAGGGAGCACTTGCACTTTGACACTGATCAGCAGTGGCAAAGTGCCCAAAGCATCTAAGTTGGCAACACCATGTCAGAAAAAAGGTCTAGGGGGAAAGCAAAAAGTTTAAGGAACTTTAGCCAAAAAGGGCCAAGTCCAACAACCACCCTTGGCCACATGACATGGGGAATAAAAGGAAATGGTGGACTATTTGCTAAATAAATAACAACAAGCACTTCTCCCTAAATAGTACTTTAAAGTAAGGTAATACATCCAAAAATACACATGTCCCATAGACCAGTAATTTTCAACATTTATTATCAGAAAGTATAAATCATTTTGCAAAGCCTGGGCGGTGAACTCCGCTCCGCTCGTGGAGTTTGCGGAGTTTTCTGCACTCCGCGTTACGCGGAGCTCGCGGAGTTCCCAAAAACTCCGCTCTGCGTAGCGTAGTGGAGTTTTTTTCATCACTCGCGTTCGTCAACGTCATGTTGGCGAGCGAGGAAAATCCACCTCCCGGTGAGATTTTTCCTCGTTCGCGATCGTCAACATAAAGTTGGCGAGCGCCAGCGTGGAAAATAAACCTCCCGGCGAGATTTCTCAACACGGGGGGGCTCAGGTTTCTCATTGCGAGTGGTCGCATATGCTCACGACCGCAAGCATTGAGAAACTGCCCGTTCACATTGAGAAAGCTGACACTCGAGCGGCAGAAAGGAAAGCAGCGCCCACTTGCACTGTTCATGGTGCCGTTCGCGATGATTTGCACAGTGTGGACAAGCATCTGGCACTGAAAATCACCACAAACAGCATTTTTCTATCGCATCCGCCGCTTGCGGAGCTCCGCGTAGCGCGACAAAGTTTTTTCCCACTTCGCGGAGTTTCGCGTAGCGCAACTCCGCGAACTCCGCCCAGGGTTACTATTTGCAGCACCCTGGCTTATCATTTTGATGGCAAAATTAGGAGATCTACCTAAACTTCCCTCCATCACTCCCGAGCCCCATGAGAGGCTTGCAGTCCCTACTCTTCTCACTGACTATACCATCAGCTTAGGTAATTTCAAAGAAATCTCCCCAGAAATCACTTTCAATCATCTAAGCTCTGCGAAATCCGGCTCTCCTCCAGTTGTCTGCCCTCCCCCAGTTCTGTCGTATCTTGCCTGTGAATTGGCCCCGCAAATTCGTTCCTTAATCAATTTATCAATAACTTCTGGGAAAGTACCCTTAGATTGGAGGCCGCCTTGATCAGGCCCATTAAAAAAAAATCAAATTTAACCCCCACTGATCTCGCTAACTACCGTTCTATTTCACTCCTCCCTCTGTTAGCTAAGTTACTGGAAAAACACATCAATCATCAACTGACAACCTATCTTGAGGCTATTAGACAGCTCTCAGTCTGGCTTTGGACCTCTTCACAGTACCGAGACAGATTTGCTTTCGGTCACTGTCCATATCAAATGCTTTCTTGATGCTAATGTCCCCACTCTGCTGGTTTTGTTAGACTTGTTAGCAGCATTTGATATGGTGTTTCATCCTCGACTTCTTGACAGACTCCGGAAGATAGGGATCCAGGTAATGGCCCTCAAATGGTTAGCGGATTTCCTGTCCCTGAGATCCCAAACGGTCATTCTTGGCCCCTACAAATCTAGAACTATGTTACTTGACTATGGAAGACCCCAGGGCTCCTATCGGAGCCCTTCACTTTTTAATATTTATATGGCCCCTCTTGCTAAGCTAGTCAGAGTTTTGGGGTTTGAGATTATCTCATACGCTGACGACACGCAGCTGCTTTTCTCCTTTGGAACTAATCTGTCAAAATCCAAAGCTTTATTCTCCTCTGGGATGAAAGCCATAACTACCTGGATATTGGAAAACCGACTGTAAAGATTTGAGGCCCCCTGCTACTAATAAGAAGTTCACCTAGGCAGGGAAATATATACTATAAAGTTCCTAGGGCAACTTCAATACATGTTTAAAAATACATAATAATATTATAATCAAAGGAAGAGACCTTCACTCAATATTAGAAAAATACAAATATATGTTTTATTTAAATACTCCCTTCAATGATAATGCAATATTATGATATTTATAACAGGAAAATCAACATTTCAGTCTACAAACATACCACATTCATCCATTTATCCATACATACAAATCTCATACATGTTAAGCTTATTTTACATGTTCTGTACATCTAGTGAGCAAAGATTGTAAACAGACCACAGTACAATGCCAATTATAATAACATGATTAGACTATTTATATATATCCAAACGAGAGATGCACCAATGAAAGGTGTGGTAATATTCATCATTCACCAATGAAAGGTGTGGCAATATTCATCATTCTACGCGCGTTTCGGCAGAAAACTGCCTTCTTCAGGAAAGCCACTTCCTAAATTGTTTCTCTGTGAATCGAAAATGAATTGATTAACATGAGTGAGTGTCTCTTCTCACAAAAATGGGCCGTAGGCCTCAATCAATATATACATATATTGACATAGACTCCCCACGTTAAAAACCTGGATTACCAATCCAAAGATCATAAAGAAGTAGACTAAAGAAAAAGATACAGAAAAAGAAGGAGAAAAAGATCCAAACTTACCCCACACGAAATAGTGAAAGACTAGTGATGAGAAAGTTAATCAATTACATGGAAATGCACCCAATATCTTAAAATGTGACTAGTGATCTCTCTATATTATACCAAGTTTTAAAATATGAGCCATGGCTCTGACCTTAATTGCACTGGTCTATTTATGGGTAGCTTACCAAATAGTGCTGGTCACACGTAGTAGAGACTAGAGTCCTCCATATAAGGCAATCGCTAGGTATAAGAGTTCCATGGTTTTGATAAAAAGGGATCCTGCATTAATGAACGGAAATACTCTATTAGCAATAAGTCAGCAAAACTGCAGCCAGATAAGATCCTATCTAAGTTAACCAGAGCTGTGAGTTGAACTATCTGCCCGTATTTCTAAATATCGTATTCCATTTACTTAATTAACAGCAACAAATAGCAGCCAAATAGTGGAAATTGGTATGCTCCAAAAATTATATGGAGCTCTAAGAATGTTATTCCTTGATTTTGATAACAGGGGATCCTGCATTAATGAATGGAAATGCTCTATTAGCAATAAGTCAGCAAACTGCAGCCAGGCAAGATCCTATCTAAGTTAACCAGAGCTGTGGGATGAACTATCTGCCCAATATTTCTAAATATCGTATTCCTTTTACTTAATTGACTGCTACAAATGGCAGCCAACGAGTGGAGATTCGTATGGAGCTCTAAGACTGTTGTTCAGGCTCCTGGCACCCTTAGTTAAAATCTGTTGTGAACTACAGAGATATTTAAGTTATTGGACGCCTTACCCAACTATCGATGTCCAAGGAGCTAAGGCAAAGCTCCTGGTGCGCGATATGGCGTATAGAGGTCTTTATGTGGACAGGTCCTATGGCAACTAATGGAACAAGAGTCATGAAGTTACTTGATTTATGTTAAGGATGCAGATTCCATAGAGTAGGATGAAAAGTACAAATACTTGCATACCTGAAAAGTCTATATTTTACCAAAAAGCATCGAGCTGGGTGTCCATTTTCTAAAAGAGTGCCCTCTACACGAAGGATGAAGAACCTACAAAGAATGGGGTTCATATTAATAAATCTGTAGTGCGATAATAGTAGGGTTAAAAACGGATGATGTTGTTGCCTTGATGCTTAAAAAAAATATATATATGCATCAGAGAAATAATGCATGGATACCGTGCAGGTTAACCAAATGCACAGTATGGGTATTCTTGATATGACAAATAGTCAAACAGCAACAGGTTGCCGCCTATTTTCCAATGAAAATAATACATCATTTGCATTCAGGAAATGTGCTGGCGTAAATCGATGTAAATATGCCAAACGGCACTGAGGCAGAAAACGCGCCATTTGATGAATGGCTAGGGAAACATTAAAAAACAGGAGAGGGAAAGTAATCCATAATACAAGGCGTAGAATGAGCGCGCTTACCTCCAAATGAGGATCACTGCAACCTCAGCTCGTGCTGCTACGTTGTCTCCGGGAATCCAAAATGCGGTCCAAACGCCGAGAACCACGGATACCGGAGATGCGGGTTTTTAAAGAGTAAACGGAAATCACATGGAAATCATGTGATTCATGACGTGCTCAAAAAGTAAACATTGCTGCTCCGCTGTGGCGGCCATCTTAGAGTATATAATGCAGACCCACCGAAAAAACAATTTCTCGATGTGTAATAATTAGATACAATCAAATGAATCCAATAACTGAAGCATAATTAAATTCATAACTCAATTGCGCAGGCCTCCAAACCAGATAAAAGTATAACCTGCAGTATCCAAAGGCTATAAGTAGGGAACCGCCTGATGAATGAGTGGCGTCTATTTACCCTCATGTATGTTTCAAAAACATGATTTATGTATTTTTTTATACCAATAAAATTCTCATAAAAAGTTGTGTGAATTTTAATCCTGGCGTGAATGCTGTTAAGCCATACCTCTGTGGCAGCAATGTTTACTTTTTGAGCACGTCATGAATCACATGATTTCCATGTGATTTCCGTTTACTCTTTAAAAACCCGCATCTCCGGTATCCGTGGTTCTCGGCATTTGGACCGCATTTTGGATTCCCGGAGACAACGTAGCAGCACGAGCTGAGGTTGCAGTGATCCTCATTTGGAGGTAAGCGCGCTCATTCTACGCCTTGTATTATGGATTACTTTCCCTCTCCTGTTTTTTAATGTTTCCCTAGCCATTCATCAAATGGCGCGTTTTCTGCCTCAATGCCGTTTGGCATATTTACATCGATTTACGCCAGCACATTTCCTGAATGCAAATGATGTATTATTTTCATTGGCAAATAGGCGGCAACCTGTTGCTGTTTGACTATTTGTCATATCAAGAATACCCATACTGTGCATTTGGTTAACCTGCACGGTATTCATGCATTATTTCTCTGATGCATATATATATTTTTTTTAAGTATCAAGGCAACAACATCATCCGTTTTTAACCCTACTATTATCGCACTACAGATTTATTAATATGAACCCCATTCTTTGTAGGTTCATCATCCTTCGTGTAGAGGGCACTCTTTTAGAAAATGGACACCCAGCTCGATGCTTTTTGGTAAAATATAGACTTTTCAGGTATGCAAGTTTTTGTACTTTTCATCCTACTCTATGGAATCTGCATCCTTAACATAAATCAAGTAACTTCATGACTCTTGTTCCATTAGTTGCCATAGGACCTGTCCACATAAAGACCTCTGTACGCCATATCGCGCACCAGGAGCTTTGTCTTAGCTCCTTGGACATCGATAGTTGGGTAAGGCTCCTATAACTTAAATATCTCTGTAGTTCACAACAGATTTTAACTAAGGGTGCCAGGAGCCTGAATAACAGTCTTAGAGCTCCATACGAATCTCCACTCGTTGGCTGCCATTTGTAGCAGTCAATTAAGTAAAAGGAATACGATATTTAGAAATATTGGGCAGATAGTTCATCCCACAGCTCTGGTTAACTTAGATAGGATCTTGCCTGGCTGCAGTTTGCTGACTTATTGCTAATAGAGCATTTCCATTCATTAATGCAGGATCCCCTGTTATCAAAACCAAGGAATAACATTCTTAGAGCTCCATATAATTTTTGGAGCATACCAATTTCCACTATTTGGCTGCTATTTGTTGCTGTTAATTAAGTAAATGGAATACAATATTTAGAAATATGGGCAGATAGTTCAACTCACAGCTCTGGTTAACTTAAATAGGATCTTATCTGGCTGCAGTTTTGCTGACTTATTGCTAATAGAGTATTTCCGTTCATTAATGCAGGATCCCTTTTTATCAAAACCATGGAACTCTTATACCTAGCGATTGCCTTATATGGAGGACTCTAGTCTCTACTACGTGTGACCAGCACTATTTGGTAAGCTACCCATAAATAGACTAGTGCAATTAAGGTCAGAGCCATGGATCATATTTTAAAACTTGGTATAATATAGAGAGATCACTAGTCACATTTTAAGATATTGGGTGCATTTCCATGTAATTGATTAACTTTCTCATCACTAGTCTTTCACTATTTCGTGTGGGGTAAGTTTGGATCTTTTTCTCCTTCTTTTTCTGTATCTTTTTCTTTAGTCTACTTCTTTATGATCTTTGGATTGGTAATCCAGGTTTTTAACGTGGGGAGTCTATGTAGTATATGTATATATTGATTGAGGCCTACGGCCCATTTTTGTGAGAAGAGACACTCACTCATGTTAATCAATTCATTTTCGATTCACAGAGAAACAATTTAGAAAGTGGCTTTCCTGAAGAAGGCAGTTTTCTGCCGAAACGCGCGTAGAATGATGAATATTTCCACATCTTTCATTGGTGAATGATGAATATTGCCACACTTTTCATTGGTGCATCTCTCGTTTGGATATATATAAATAGTGTAATCACGTTATTATAATTGGCATTGTACTGTGGTCTGTTTACAATCTTTGCTCACTAGATGTACAGAACATGTAAAATAAGCTTAACATGTATGAGATTTGTATGTATGGATAAATGGATGAATGTGGTATGTTTGTAGACTGAAATGTTGATTTTCCTGTTATAAATATCATAATATTGCATTATCATTGAAGAGAGTATTTAAATAAAACATATATTTGTATTTTTCTAATATTGAGTGAAGGTCTCTTCCTTTGATTATAATATTATTATGTATTTTTAAACATGTATTGAAGTTGCCCTAGGAATTTTATAGTGTTGGAAAACCGACTGCAGCTCATCCCTATAAAAACAGAAATCATGCTATTTGGACAAGCTCAACTTCTTTGGGCCCCTGACTGGTGGCCAGCTGAGCTGGGCCTTGGCCCTGTAACCCTAAATAACTTTATTGTTTGATTATTTAAAATCATTACAATTAGGAAATGCTTTATTTGTATAAAAAGAGATTAAAAAATGGGCCATTAATACAAAAGTTAAAAACTATGGGGCACATTACGATACCCGGCGTAAATAACACCGCCAGGCATGGAAGCGGCAAAAATCCGCCCGCACACACCGCCTGAACACCGACCACGCCATTACGATTACACAAACCGAATACCGCCATCGGCGGAAAAAGCACACAAAATACCGCCCGCCAACGTCCGAGTCGGAGACAAACCGCCCGCCACGGACGGAAACACGCACGACAACACAAAACCGCCCGCCCTCACGGCCGACACACCGCACGTGAAATTACGAACCGCACCGACATGAGCGCGGAAAAACAACAAATATACCGCCCGCCAGCGCAAACAACGCCGATGAGAATCGACACGGCAGAAGCCATGGCGCCCACGTACCTGCACAGAAACCATCCGCACACAAAACCAATAGCACACAACATGGCCAACAAGTCCACACAGCAAGGCACGCACAAATACACAAGCACAGTACATATCCCGAAAACACCCCCGGACAAACAAAAAATACAAAGGCCAGAACCCCAGACACAACACACCTGAAAACAACAGACCATGAGGACACACCCACATAGGTGTGTACAAAAGCAGCACTCCCACAGACCACAACCCCTTGCTACATTGCAAACCAGAGAGGAGAGGAGAGGACACAGTGACACAGCAAGGACAGCAGCACACCACAGAAACGCACACATCACAACCACCACCACCACCACCACCACCAAACACCGGCACCACAAACCCCCTGCACATTACACAACACACACCGCACCAGCACCACAAACACCATGGCACCACAAAGAATGCCCAAGTTCACGCCCATTGAGCTGACGGTCATGGTCGACGAGATCATCAAGGTGCACCCACAAATCTATTGGAACATGGTCCAACACACACCACTAGCCACCAGAAACAGAATGTGGAACCGGATCGTAGACCAGGTCAATGCAGTCGGGACCCTGCCCAGGAACAGAGTCGAAATTAACAAACGGTGGAATGACGTCAAGAGCCTGGTCAAGAAGAAGGAGGGCAAAAACAGAGAGCTGGCTGCCGTCACTGGCGGAGGGAATCCCGCGCTCTTCAAGA